>OZ020525.1:6570269-7052821 GCA_963971425.1 Bryoerythrophyllum caledonicum | reverse complement strand
GACGGGACGGAGCGGAAGCTGGGGTCTTGGCTGATGCTGACGTGCTTCCAGACGTCGGTGATCACGTCGGCGATGTTTCTGACGGCGATGGCGGCGAACCCGCTGTCGGTGAACCTGGCGATGGGTGCGATCGGACAGGCGATCACGTGGACGGACTGGGCGGTGGCGGCATTCGTGCCGGGGCTGGTGTCGCTGCTGGTGATCCCAGCGCTACTGTATGTCGTGTACCCGCCGGAGGTGAAGAGCAGCCCGGACGCGCCGCGTCTGGCGCAGGAGAATTTGGAGAAGATGGGGCCGATGAAGAAGAACGAGAAGATCATGGCTGTGACTCTGGTGGCTACGGTACGTGAATTTCTTTTTCCACTGAATTGTTATTTCTAGTACAGGATCTGATTTCAGTTTATGGCAGATTTGGTGGAACTCATGTATTAAGTATCCATTTACCTCAACGCAGTCAGAAAGTTTGAGCCTGTTGAATCAGTGACATTAAAAGAAGAATTCGTGGTTGGGGCTGAATTGGCGTTCTTAGGTCACCAGTAGAGTTGCAAACAATATCGAATAACGTTCTTATTTTGAGCAGTATATCTTGTGGTTGAGTATGATTTTGGATCATGTCAATGCCGTTGGCGCCACTGATCGATGCGTACATTGCGCAACGATTGTACAGGTTGGGCTGTGGATCTTCGGAAGCGCGTTGGGAGTGGACGCTGTGTCCGCTGCCATTCTGGGGCTCTCGGTTCTTCTGACCACCGGTGTTGTGACCTGGAAGGAGTGTTTGGGTGAGTCCGTCGCTTGGGACACCCTCACCTGGTTCGCCGCCCTGATCGCCATGGCCGGGTACCTGAACAAGTACGGGCTTATCGCGTGGTTCAGCCAGAACGTCGTCAATGTACGAATTTCGCAACTCTATACTGCTGGATGCTGTGACGTGTTAGGTCCTCAAATCAGTTCTTGGTCGATGTCCATGTGCTGGAAGGATGACGGTTCCTATCACTGTGGCAGGTTGTGGGAGGATTGGGGCTGGCGTGGCAAGCGTCATTCGGTATCCTTGTGTTGCTCTACTTCTACACCCACTACTTCTTCGCCAGCGGCGCTGCTCACATCGGAGCGATGTTCACAGCGTTCCTGTCGGTGGCGACCGCGCTGGGCACACCTCCGTTGTTCGGAGCGCTCGTGTTGGCATTCCTGTCGAATCTGATGGGCGGGCTGACGCACTACGGAATCGGGTCGGCTCCGGTGTTCTACGGAGCAGGGTACGTACCGCTGTCGCAATGGTGGGGCTACGGGTTCCTGTGCAGTGTGGTCAACCTCATCATCTGGGTGGGCGTCGGTGGCATCTGGTGGAAGTTTTTGGGCCTGTGGTAGAGCCTGTACTTAGAGTTAGGGTAGGCAATTTTGTCATTTTATAAATGGTAAGGTGCGGAAGAGGTAGTTCTCTGTGGGTGAGGTCATCAGGAAATTGGTTGCTACCATTTTTTTTGGTGTGAGAGTATTTGGATCACGTGTCCGAGCCTTAGGCATAGAATACGATTGGCGATGCGAGTGCCCGACTGAGTAGAGATCGTGGATATCACAAATAATTCAGGAGGCTTCAATAAGGTGTCCATGACAGGAGGGTGTGTTGCTTGCCATGAGGAGTCGTCGGGAAATAACGCTCCAAGGCGCCACAGATTTTTCTCGCTAGATTCTTCCTCCATTTAGGTGACAGCACCTTTATACTTTCAGTTTGAAGTCATATATGGTATCACATTGAGATTATTAGTATCTTTCTGTCGACGGTGACGTTCAAGTACAGGAATTAGTGTGGGATGTGCCTTACTCATTTGTCATCGTTTGCTGAGGCCTAGAATTATGCATTTCAGTGGTCGAATTGTAGTCAAAATTGCCCATTCGATCGTGGCATGAATCTTTTCTCCAAAGCCTTGCAATGTAGATCATGGCGGAGACGAGATACTTATCGATTTCAGAGAAGGATTCTCAGGGAATGAGTTACTTCATCCAATTGCATTTCACCTTCGGTCATCAATTTTCTCACGTCGTGGAGTGCATGTTGATGTGTTACTTTCTCCTTTAGCCTGAATACATTCTAAGAGAATTAGCATTCCATTTCGCCATCCCAAGTGCTTGGAATGTAATTTCTACTGGTTAACCCTCAAACGTCAGTTGGGAACCGTACACACGGCACGCATTTTTCAATGTAGAATACAAAAAAATACCGAAGTTTAGCAAGAGTTACACCTTTGGATTGAAGATTCTTCAAGTAACATCTTTCATTTGAAGGTGATTTCAATATGTGAGCCTTATCGTGTTCAAATACGACACTATACACGTAGAATATCGTGGCACCTTTATGACGTTTAAGGGTTAAAATTCAGACAGAAGATGAACGATAACTCAAAATACCTCAAATTTTCAGAAAATATCCAAATCCTCGTAAAACACAATCTCGAGAAAGTAGGCTGTCGTGACTCCCACTTCCACGGCAATGGATAATTTCCGCCTGGGCACTAAATTATCGATTGTGTCGGCACTGCACATTACATTCCTTCACATCAGACTCACCTCCAACCTTCACCGACGAAAAAGCATCCCAAGTTCAGGAAACGTGTGGCCCACTTCAACAAGCAAATGTACAACCGACAGAGATGTTATTGCGTGTAATCTATCACTCCCAAGCTTCTCTTCTATCCAGTCGCACGTCTGAAGTGGGCCTGAGCTACTACAGTAGCATGCACCTCGCTTCACACGGTCACGCCACAACGGTATCACCATAATCTGTCATCGTCTCGCACAGATTCGCACCCAACACGCCGCGCTAAACCCCAGAGTATACAAGCCCATCGACCCCCATAAATCCTTCCTTTCACGCTTCTGCATTCCTCCTCACGCACAATATTGTGGTCAGCCATGGCCGCGGTGGCGCTCTCTCACTGCGCGGCGACGGTGGCGCAGCAGCAGCAGCAGCGCGCCGGCGTGGTGAGGGCGGGCAGCACGCAGGTGGCGTCGTCGTTCTCCGGGCTGCGGAGCGTGGCGTTCGCGCCCAAGCTCGAGAGGGCCCTGCGCGACGCCGTGGCAGTGGTGCCGGCGGCCAGGCGTGGGGGCGCCTTGGTGGCCGCCATGGTGGCCTCGCCTGCCGTCCGCGGCGCCGACGTGGAGTTCCAGACCGAGGTCTTCAAGAAGGAGAAGATCACTCCGGCGGGCCGCGACGAGGTGAGCGCTCTAGGTTGTGGAATTCAGAGCCAATGGCGGGGAGAATTGAGTTGCGTATCCGTGGCGGTCAATGGTGGTGACCTAGGGTTGTGGTCATCCTTGATCGGTGATATCCTTGGTGTTAGTGTGAATGTTTCGTTGCTTCTGATTGGGAGCCGTGGAGGGGATGTGATTGAGGAGTTGTGGTCACGGCTTTGAGAGGTTCGTGTGGATTTGGTTGTGCTGTCTCTTTCTCCTGACGGTCTTCTTTGCTGAATTGCAGTACATCGTACGTGGTGGACGGGACCTGTTCCACTTGCTGCCCGATGCCTTCAAGGGCATCAAGAAGATTGGAGTGATTGGATGGGGTTCACAGGTGTGTAATTACTTTGTCTCGTGGCTGGAGTTTTCGAGTGTTCAGTTGCACTTGTTCACAGTCGGAGAGTCACTTGATTGACCGTTGGCTACTCCTGCTGTTCCAGGGACCCGCCCAAGCCATGAACATCCGGGATTCTTTGGCTGAAATCAAGTCTGACATTGTCGTGAAGGTATGTCTGAGTGAATTCAATAAGGTACTGAGATGGATTTGGCATCGAGAGAGGAGAAAGGTGTCGATGCAAGGAATACATTGAATTTACTATTTTTTTGTTGTTGCTGTTTCCACAGATTGGCCTGAGGAAGGGTTCCAAGTCTGTGGAGGACGCGAGGGCGGTGGGGTTCACGGAGGAGTCTGGTACCTTGGGTGACGTTCTTGAGACAGTGGCGGAGAGTGATTTGGTTCTGCTTCTCATATCCGATGCCGCACAGGTAATGACATCATTATTTCTCGCCGTTCGGGTTACGAAGCGGTACATGTTGTTTTAAAACGGGCGTTTTTCTCACAGCGAGCTGGGGTAAACTGCAGGCTGACAATTACAAGGAAATCTTCAAGGCCATGAAGCCGAAGTCCATTTTGGGGCTGTCTCATGGTTTCCTTTTGGGTCACCTCCAGTCGGTCGGAGACGATTTCCCTGAGGACATCAGCGTGATTGCCGTGTGCCCCAAGGGAATGGGACCTTCGGTCAGGCGCTTGTACGTGCAGGGCAAGGAAGTCAATGGTGCCGGTATCAACGCCAGTTTCGCTGTGCATCAGGACGTTGATGGACGCGCCACCGACGTTGCGCTGGGCTGGTCTGTTGCCTTGGGCTCGCCGTTCACCTTCGTCACCACCCTCGAGGATGAGTACAAGAGTGACATTTACGGAGAGAGAGGTATAGCATGTAACCAATCCTTGTCGTTATTAGTCTCAATTCATGTGAAGGTAACCACGGCACTTGTCTTTTTGTAGTCTAAGAGCAAAGCATTTGATTACATCCACATTCTTACTCTTTCTTTGCCATGTCCAGGTATCTTGTTGGGAGCAGTGCACGGAATTGTTGAGTCACTTTTCAGGCGCTACACTGACAATGGCATGTCTGAAGAGGATGCCTACAAGAACACCGTCGAGGGCATCACGGGTGTCATTTCCAAAACCATCTCAACCAAGGTCCGTTTCGATCTATCTGAACGGCCATGTGCTATGATTCACTTTATTGACTGACCTGCTAGAGTTTCTGAGTAACTGGTGGAATTATCTCCAACTTACTACTTATTCTGGTTAATTTGCAGGGCATTTTGGCTGTGTATGAGTCCTTGAGTGAGGAAGGCAAGAAGGAATTCGAGGCAGCCTACAGCGCGTCGTTCTACCCTTCAATGGATATCCTGTATGAGTGCTACGAGGACGTCGCTTCCGGCAACGAGATCCGCAGTGTTGTCTTGGCTGGTCGCCGCTTCTCTGTGAGTGTCATCTACTCAAAGACCCGAGGTCTCCTCGCTCTAGTGTGTGTTCGTTGAGCTCTGAAGAAGTGTTGATGCTGCCACAATTATTTGTCATTGCTTGTACATCACGTAGATGGATCTGTCTGCTGAAAATTCCCTCGATTGTGAACTAGAGCATGAGGACTCAAGCTAAGAGTCGACAATGAATCTAGCCTTGACTTGTGGTAATATGCATAGTATTATCATTGATTGATGCTAACTAGATTTCAACGCTCTCCAGGAGAAGGAGGGTCTTCCAGCTTTCCCCATGGGCAAGATCGACGGAACCCGCATGTGGAAGGTCGGTGAGAAAGTGCGCGCCTCGCGACCGGAGGGTGACCTGGGCCCACTGCATCCCTTCACCGCCGGTGTTTACTGCGCTCTCATGATGGCACAGATCGAGGTTTTGAGGAGGAAGGGGCACTCTTACTCCGAGATGGTCAACGAGAGCGTCATTGAGGCTGTCGATTCCTTGAACCCTTTCATGCACGCCCGGGGAGTCGCCTTCATGGTGGACAACTGCTCCACAACTGCCCGTCTTGGTTCCCGCAAATGGGCCCCACGTTTCGACTACATCTTAACCCAACAGGTACGTGATTATAAAGCTTTGTAGTTTGCTGCGAGCGTTGCCACTTTTCTTGGTTATAAAGTCAACTAGATACTGGTCTTTTGGTTTGTTATACTACTAAGAGTAACAGCTATTAGATCAATGGAAGAGCTTGGTGGTGTCTCTACTAGAATCCAAGACCTTGGTGGTCTCTAAACTCAAGGTAGAACCAGTTTTAGCCTGAGCTGATTAATGAAATTTAGAGCTATTCAGAGATGAAAAGAAGAGGTCAAAACTCATGGTATCTCTGCCTCACTCCACAACGAACTCCCGACTTGTGTCTATGAGTGTAGTATCCATCCTTCTTACACCCTTCCTCTTTATAGATTGGTGTGCTCTTGTAACATATATGGCCTTGTTTTTTGGGGCAGGCTTACACCGCGGTAGACAACGGAGCTCCCATCAACAAGGACGTCCTGGAGAGCTTCAGGGCAGACCCAGTTCACCAGGCGATTGCGGTCTGTGCAGAGTTGAGGCCCACCGTCGACATTGCCGTGTCGGAGAACGCTGATTACGTCAGAGCGGAGTTGCGACAATAGAGGTGTGGCTAGTGAATTCACGATGAGAGGACGGGCCTGGAAGCCCATTATTTTGAGGCTTTTACCTGTACGGTGGGGAGGAAATGTACCTGATCTCCACCAGCCTTTATGGCATCATGTGTTGCAGTTTGTGGAAACTGCATGCTCTGTACTGTGTAGTGATCTCACGCCGGGTTTTCATCGTAAGACCTGGAGGAGCCACCAATTGCAATACGGAATCTATTCAGAATATAACAATACAATGGAGTCTTATGTTTCTAAAAGACATGCACATCAACATAAATTTTACGTGTGCGAGTTCGAGGAGAAAGAGGCACTTGTAAAGAGGAGTGGTTCATTCTGCACAGATGTAATTTTAGGTCGCGTCGCGCAAGTTTTCTACGGCGCGCTTCTTCACTTTGAATTGTACTCGTGATAAAAAGCTGCGGAACTGTGTCTGACCGTTCAGCACATGTTTGGTGGTTACGAACAATTCTCAATTAGAAATCAGACTTGACGTGAGTTATGAACAGTTGCACACACGCTATGAATGAGGGACATGTACTTTAACCCCTAAAGGACCAGAGTCTCCTTCGGGGGGATTTTTTTATTTTTGGGCAGGTTCCTAAAATTCTCTGAAATCAATTTTCTCTCAAATTTTTATTCTAGATTGCCATTGATAAGAGCTTCGTGGACATATTTTTATTTTATTCTTTGGATTTGTGGATTGAAAGTTAGTACCACTTATAGTTTTTGAGGGAAATTGTCAAGGAACTTTAGGGGTTAATGTGGATGCCATCATTTTCTTCATTTCTACACTGCCTGCAATACATTCGAAGGCCTTATATAATATGGATGTTTTGACTAGGCATAGTTCTCCAGGAGCCAGTCATTCTTTCAACTTTTACCTCGCTCAAGACTTTCCAAAGTAAGTTGGAACAAACGATTCAAACCTCGAACAGAATCGAAAATGAGGGTGGTTGGAAAAAAGATAACGTTCTATCTTTCAGGTGAAGCCCAGAGGCACTACAGTGCACCTCATTAATGCACCTTACGGCACATAATGTAGGAGGCCTCAATCATCTCCTCAACCCTTTACTGACCAGGGACTTTTCCCCACAATCTCAAGATTTGCATTGAATACCTCTCATAGGAAATAGAATTCTAATTTTAGTACCTAATCTTACAAAGTCAAATACCAAGAGAGAATCAACAAGTGTGTAATGACATGAGGTAGGCCGTGTTCAAAATAATTTGTTAAGTCCAGAGTGCGGACACCAAAAAAATATTGTTTTTACATTGCAGTTCGGAAGTAAGGTAAAAGTACAAATATAGCAGCAGCTGCCTCTCCACTTTCTTCAACGTGGGTTCGAAGAAGGGAAGATGTTCAAAACTTGGGGGAAAAGAAGTTCAGAGCTTCAAAACTGCGAAAATTTCTTGCCCAAAATTGGCTGCTCAGTATGCAACGGCACCTGCACGAGTCAGAGATTGAAGTGTTTAAAATAATGTTCCAGGAACGAGTCAAAAGCATTGGATTCGAGTTAGGTACTTACCTCGTTCACAGGCACGAACTGCAGCTTCACGGCAGTGAACTTGGCTCCATGGAAGCCGCTGGTGTGATCAATGCTCATGCCTGCAGCTTTCACCACAATCGACCGCATCCCCTGCACACACATGCATATGATATGACACCAGTACCACATCGGTGCATTCATTACGAGAGAATCCTTCGTCTGACCACTGCTAACCTCGATAATATTCGTCATGTTGGCGCCAAGGTTGAAAGCTATACTAGTCCATGATAGCACATGTGAGAAACTAAGATATCATATTATAAATTCTAGATAAAAGGCGTACCGGTGGGTAATTCTGGATGAGATGTTTCTCCTGTTTCCAGACGTTTTCAGTCGTCTCTAGCTCACCAGATTCCCTGCAACATGGGCAACGTGCGGAGTTAAAGGGTGGGAATGATTGCATGTGAGAAGGGAATGTCGGAGACGCGGGATGTGGAGGAATTATTGAAGAGACACAGGAGGATTTGAAGAGAGAACGTGTGGGATAATATTAGATGGGGATGCAACGGTGCTCTTACCAGAAGAATATGATATTTTTGAGTTCGTCGCGAAGGACGACCTGTGCTTTGAAGAGGCCGGGCGCGCCTTTCTTGCCCGCGTACCAGATGGAGAACATCAATGGCGGGCTGCAATCCAGGAACTTGTTGGAGAAGGTTTGCAGGCCGATGTACTGCTGCACCTTGCCCCAGTCCCAGGAAGTGGCGAGGACGGGGAGGTGCGGCGCGGCGGGGCAAGGGGAGCAATCGACTGCGCCGGGGTGCTCGCGCAGCACGCCGTCTCCGCCGCCACGCTGGAACACGGAGCCGCCCTCGGTCGCCCAGTACCCGAACGAATGCGCGTCGTCGTCGCGCTCGTCATCGCTGCAGATGCGGTCGATGATGAGGCGGTGCTTGGGCTCCCAGGGCCGCAGCGGTTGCTGCTTCAGGCGCTCCGCCTCGTGGAAGTGCACGCGCTCGAAGTGCGGGCTCGACACCAAATTCACCCCGTACACCGACCCGAACAGGCCCCGCCACCCGCCCAGGCACCGCATTGCGTCGATTGCGCGCAGCCCTGAGCTCTCGCAGAGCTCGCTCCACAGCGTCGCGTCCTGCGCGTTGTCGCGCCACGCCTTGCACACCAACGCGCACGAGCTCGCGATGTGCGCGGACGGCAGCAGCGCGAAAATCTTCGCGAACACTGCGTCCGGAATGCTCTCGCATGTCGTCACGCCCGCTCGTCCTCCTCCCATTGTAACAAAACTCCTTCACCAACCCAACTGAAACAATTCCGTCTCAAACTCACACAAACAGCTCCTCAATCCGCCAACCCCAATAAAATCCACTGATAAAACACTCTCCTCTCTCAAAAACCGCCGCCAACAAGGCACGCCCTCCAAATCCACCCACCTCCTGAAATAACGAAACCACTCCGTGATCGTCTCCACGCAAAAACCAGGGCACCTCTTTCTACCACCCAAAACCCACGTCCTCCCACCCTCTCCCACCTCCAACACGAAAGTGAATCGCTCACTGATCAAACGTCACCAAAACGGCATTCTCTCTTCCCAAAAACAACACCATCTCCTCCCACAAAACCCCTCCACACGCGAGAGAACCACTCCGTGATCGCCTCCACGCAAACACTACTCCTCCGTCACAAAAACCAGGGCACCTCCTTCCACCACCCAAAACTCGCGTCCTCCCACTCTCTCCCACCACCAACACGAAAGTGAATCACCCACTGACCAAACGGCGTCCTCTCTTCAAATAAACAACACCATCTCCTCCCACCAGTGGTCGCAAACTCAGGCCGACATCTCCCACAACCTCTCCACCACGCACGCACCACGAGAGTTTCTTCCAGTTTCCCAACGACTAGTTCGGTTTGAGCGCGTTACCGACCGGGAGGACGGATGAGAGGGCTCATTGGAGAGAGGAGAGGGAGGCGAGGAAGAAGAGGAGGCGAAGAAACGGCGATGGTGTTGTAAATGAGGTGGAGGTGGAGGAGATGGCCATGGTCTTGTGAATGAGGCGAGGTGGTGGTGGAGTTGGCGGGGGAGCGTTTGGCGGGAGCGCGGCGGGAAACGGGTTTGAACCGCGGGCCAACTGGATGCGGACGCTTTGGCGGGAGTGGGATGGCGCGAACGGAGGGTGAAGCGGGTATACACAGGGTATCGGGGGAGGGGGTCACCGGTCGAGGCTGAGTTGGCGGGAACGAGTGCATGGGGATCCTTCGTTAGCTGGGTGGGGCGGGTATTGATAGGGGTATATGAAGTAGGGGATTGGCGAGGAGGTTTACAGCTGGGATTGCTGACGTGGCGGGGACTGGGTTGTGCGGATATTGGCAGGGTATGAGTGGTGAGCGGAGTTGGCGGGATGGATGGTGGGGTGTTCTTGACGCAACATACAATTTTATTTTTACTTTTGTTTTTACCGAGTGCTGCGTGGCAACACAAATTTTCTGGAGTCTAAAAATTGGCGACACCATTTTTTTTTTTTAAATTTCTTTTAGTGAGACCATGCTTGTAAAGTAACAATTTTTTTGCGGCCTTGGAAGATGTTTTTTTTTTTTTTTTTTTGGCACACACAAGTTGCAATATTGGCAACTTGCAGAGTGGTCCTAGAAGGTCATCCGTTTGCTTGAATTATTTACTACTTTCCACCAAAACAAGATAGAAACATTGAACCCAAAAAAAAATTTGGGCACTAAAAACATGGAGGGAAGACAGACTAGTGTACTATATGTGAAGGGATTTTTCTTTGTCTTCTAGACATCAAAATAGTGCTAGGAACGAACAAACACTTTATTCATGCCGGCCTTTGTTGGTCGGAGTTCTTACTACTACTATGTGAAGGGACCAAAGAGTGTATTTTCTACGTTTTCTGGAATGGTGCCAAGGTGGCACCAAGTGACAGTGGAGGATGGACAGTCTGGCAATATTCCCTTATTCGTGGAGAGAAACTAGTGAAACTTGTTTTCTTTTATCGAATTGTGGCACCTTTCTCTAATGGAAATTTGCCACCATCAGGCAATACAACTTTTTTTTTTCAATGTTTGTGATGTGTTGGCTACCATCTTAAGGAAACAATCGTTGAGTAGGCGAATAAGGATAAACCTACAGCGAACCAACTGGCAACAAGCACAAAGAGTAAGTCCAAATTGCAGCAATTCACACACTGACTCAACCACTCAGAGTTCACTAAACGACTAAAGCAAGGACGACAGAGCTGTAAAGATACACATACATTCTAGCAAGTCTACAAGAGTACAGTGGAAACAACCGAAAGGTAAAACGTAGCTACATATGACGTTTCGTGACGAAATGCTCAGTTGTCTTTATAGGGTTTCGTGTGTGACTTCGAAGACATACTCTTCACATCTTAATCATCCTTCCTGAGACTCTTGCGCCAATCGTCGTAGGCCGCACCATACAGGAAGTCTATGATGGTATGGAAGTCTTGTGCATGCATGGAGACAACCAGGGGTAGATGGTTGGTCAACCGGTTTCGAAGCTTGCTCTTCATGAACGATAAAGTAGAGAAAGTTCGTTCGTCCTCAACGCTCCCAAGGACCGCAACCACCGTGAGTTCAGCAACTTTCAGATATTCGGAGAGCTTGTGGCGCAGAAGTCCCGATGCATCTAGCCGCCTCCATAAACGAGTTAATGGATTCAAAGGGAGATCCCCTCTCATGGCGCCTTGGTAGTTTGACTTCATGGTGATGACGAACATGTTGGCTTGCTCCTTCAACTTACCAATAGACAAGATAGGCTCCAGTGATCGAGTAAGTTGAGCGTCACCTTCTCCCTCCAGTTGCAACTTGCCCCTCTTCTACTTTGATTTCGGAAACTCTTTGGTGTATCCATAATGTTCCTTGATGATCTGCAGGTGTCGTGTGAAGTTCGCCTCCGCCTCAGGTACCATCCAGTATTGAGGATATACTATGCCGAACGCATCCATTAGGCTCAAAGCTGGGAACAGTTGCAATAATTGACGAATCAGCACCTCTGCTGCAATTGTATCATGGGGAATTGCAAATTATCTGCACCTCAATCATTCAGTAAAATGAAAACATACAAATAAAATAATACATTACCTCTGCACATCGTCTTGACGCCTTCATGGATGGTGGCGTTTAGCTCCCGAGTAATTGGCATTGATGTCCCAACTTGTGAATCAATGTACATTGTGGGAATGCGATGTCTAGTAGGAGTGAAATGGAGATGTTCTAGACGTGATTCATTCAGGTCTAGGGCGCTAGCCACCCATGACATAGGGATGGCATCATGCCTCACATCATATAAGGCTCTTAAGTCCCAGAAGCAATCTTGCTGAAAGGCAGAGGCTTCATCGAGATAGAATGCCTGGAATTCCGCTATGCAGATTTGTATGGCGGCGACGTAGTCGCAAATGAAAACCTCCCTACTTTGGGAGAATTTGATCAGGGAGTGAATAGAGCGCAACATGGGAAGCAGGCCCGCATGCCCAAGGAGAGTGTTAAAATCGCACAAAAATTCTAAGTTCTTTCTTGTGAGCTTCATAAGCCGCTTATCCTTCTTCACTGTCTTTCCATTTGAGTCCATTTCAGGGGGGCTAGAGTCCAATTGCATCTTCACAAAGAGTACTTTGTACTCATTCATGATTCTCACAGTTGGTGAGAGCATGCTAATCCACTGAGTTTTGATATTCTTCAAAATCTTAAGACCTTTGGATTGCATCACCTCTGCTAGCTTTTGAAACTCCAGGTGGCATTTGGGAGAATGTGCAAAGATTACATACAAGGATTGGAGCATGTCCTCAATACGTGATACGATGGGAAGACCATTGAGAACTTCGACAGCCAAATTTGTGCGGTAAGCCTAAGAAACACACAAAGGAAACCAGTTGTCATGATAAGAGGTGCCTCAATAAGAAAGGAGACTAACTGAACACTAATATTGTGAAAGGCATGACCCTATCATGTAGTGTATGCCTATAACCCGAGGAGCCCAATTTTCTTTCAGTTGTTGAACGACCCCAGTCCTCTTACCCTAGAAAGTGTTCACTCCGTCTGTACACGATAAAACACATAGCGTCAGTACTTCTTGACGTTCAAGTATAGAAGCTAGATTTCTCGGAAATGGTGAGTGAACCACAATTACCGGAAAATGATGCACTTACCTGCGCCAAAGGATGCTAGTCGCGTACTGAGATCTTGGCCTTCAATACCTCCATGACTTTTTATTGCATTCACAATGACTTTAGTCCTGCTTTCGGAGCCTGCACCGTCCACAACTCGTTCCAGAGACAGCAGCATAGGTTTTCTTTGCCAATCGTTGCACACATATCTATGAATTGAGATCCAACTCTCGTTATCTATTGTGGACACCTCATCACAAGTCACAGAGAAGAAGCGAGCGTCTTGCATGACTTGTTTAGTTTTACGCTACACTTGAGCGAACAAACACTCCGCCAACTCCCAGCCTGAGCTGTCAGACCAATGGCACTTTGGCAGTTTCGGGACTCCAAGGAAACTAAGCAAGGGATGCAATGCCTCGTATTCTAGCATGGGCCGCCCTTCTCCGAGCAAATGTAGTATTGTAGCAAATTGGATTTCTAGCACGTTCACCTTTCATTGCAGTAACCTAATCAAGAACAGTGGTGCGGCTTCTAGCAGAAAATATACGTTCATTTCTGAAGTGCCTGCAATTACCTGCATCATACCACTAATTTTTTTTTATGTCATTAGACATATCTCGCGTTGCTTTCCTCTTACCTCCATGTTTCGTCAAGGTGTCCCACTTTGGTCCCAATATCTTCTCTCTGCCTTCAATGGTTGTGCTAATAAGGCACTTCACCGATTCGTATATTCCATCACCTCCACGGTGTAACTCCACTCACGGAAGTTTTACAGCCCAAGTCTCTTGAAACTTACAGCTTGCTTCATACGATTTCTTGGTCTTCTTATAGGCAGGCTCCTCCTCATCATAGTCCTCGTCTTCCTCATCGTTAAAGTCTTCAAAATTGAAGCACTTTGGGAGCTTTCCCATTCCATTCTCATGGCTGGGAATGCTCAGAACTGATGCATCTGACAAAGAAAGGGCCACCACTTCCACCACGTCTTCACATCCAGCGATGTCACAAGCAATAGCCGAAGGGTCTTCTCGGTTTACCAAAATCACTGCAGGATTCGAGCGCCTCCGCTTCTTCTTCAGCTGGTCGTCTGTGCACTTTCGAGGGATGTTGCACACCGAATGGCCTCCACTTTGGCTGCTCGTTTGACGATTGTTTGGCTGCACCGATGACACAGAAATTGGATTGTCGTAGGAGTTGTCCCAGCCATGAAGACGCCCCGAACCACTTGATGAACCCCAATGTGGAATCCTCGCATAGAATCGGTGTAGAGACGTCGGACCTCCAACCATCTTGCATAGCAAATGCCAATATAGATATACTAGCACCATGCAACCCTAAACAACGCGCAATTACTTTGACAGAAGGACGAGCACACAACATACAGCAATTCAACTACATAAAAATCAAAGGGGACGTAAACCTCAAAGCTAAAGTCCCAAATTTGGATTGTAGCAAAGTTCTCATCATGCATATGCCATATTGGATGCAAGTTCAAAATTGTTGATGCCTCCAGCCTAACCCTAGTACAATCAAGAATCCTTACAGGAACCCAAAGTGCCCACATGATTTTTGGTAGTGGTGACAATATTAAATTGCTCTTGATTGTAACAAACGAAGTGGCGACAGTAAAAATAATTTCAAGAAAGTACAAAATAGATCAGGCGAATCTCGCAAGGAGGTGGAGGGAAGTTCTGGCATTTTTTGTAATGAAGGAGGGAAATGGAAATGAAGAGAGACGTTATTGCTGACAAATTCTTCAAGAATCGGACGGTTGGAATGTGCCAGTAGGCGGCAAAGACATGTAGGGTGGGGATTGAACAAGATATATCATATGACCTAGCAAAAGGCCTACTTCATTCCATCTAATGATGGCGAATCGACGGTCTGCAGTGGAGAACAAGAGGCATCAAATCCTACGAGCAATAGTTCCTTTTTAGCCAGAAAGTTATAGTCCCTAAAATTATTTTGCCTTTAGGCTCCATTTCGCCACAAAAAAAAACACTGGGACCAAGTGTGATTGGCTCAAATCAAGTAGATGGTACGAGTCACTGTACAAACATCTCAACCGTTGGAGACGCAACATGAGACCAAAGGTGAAGATTAAGATCGACCGTTGGAGACGCAAGCAAAAGGTGTCACGACCAACCGTTGGAGATAGGTCCAACCGTTGGAGACGCAATAGAGGCCGAAAGGACCCTGCATTGCATAGACATGAAGGGAAATGATGATGAATAGATGGGGATTTCTACCTATATAAAAGGCGTCAGTTTGTCTATCCGCCGCTCCTGGTCACGTGACCTCTCTTTCTTGATTTTGACCTCTTGATGTGAAGGGTGAGGCACGGTGATGCACTCTTCTTGACTCTTGATATTAGGTAGTAAGCTAATGACTCTTGATTTTGACCTCTTGATGTGAAGGGTTTTTTCCTCCTATTTTAGGTAGTAACCTAATGGCTCTTGATTTTGACCTCTTGATGTGAAGGATTTTCTCCTCCTATATTAGGCAAGTGATACTTATGTGCACAAAGGGTCGATCAAAATGCAAATGTAAAGCAAAAGTACTTTATTTTTGGAGTGGATTTAAACTAGGGTAACGTTTACATGCACTCCAAAAATATAAGTACTTTTCCATTTAGAGTCGATTTGAGTTTATAGGTTTTAAAATACAAAACATACAAACGTAAATTTAACACACCAACCTCCGCTCTCCCCGTCGGGACAACGAGTACCAACCCTAGTACCTATATAAAAGGCATCAATATGTGTGTCCGCCGCTACCGATCACGTGACCTTTGGATTTGCCATTTGAATCAAATGTGCCATTTGAATTGAATGTGAAGTTTGAAAGAATCCTCCATATGTGCCCTTTGGAGGAATCCTTTATAGTGCCCTTTGGAGGAATCCTTTATAGTGCCCTTTTATTCAAATCTGGCTTATTGAGTTTTAAAATTGTATTATGTATCAAAAATAGAAAAATAAAACCGTGATTTCCAACATATTGAAACTACACAATATACTACCTCGGGTACATAAAATAAATGATAGTTATCTAAAGACAATGACACGCATATGAAATAAATAATGGATATTTAAAGTGAACAATAGGTATATATAGTACATAATCTTATGTAATGGGTAAATTTGATTTTTGCATTTACACACATTTATTTAACTTGGGATTGCCCCGGCCAGTTGATGACAACGGGGATGTACTAGTTTTAGGATAATACACGGTACTTTCGCCTTAAATGTGGCTGAGGTAAAAAAATTTAGCCATTAGGTAATATTTTACTACAAAAAAAACACTTGCATTAGATAGCCCCTTTTACAACGTCTGGGTTGTTCTAACACATGCTATAATTGTAAAGGGCACTGATTGTACACGAGTCTTCAATTTTAATGGGGATAGAGATTTCTAGTATTTATATCTGATTCCACTCTCAATGCAATGTCCTACAACTCAAGTACAAGTAAGTCTCGCAAGAGGATCTTGGTGCCAACGTCTCTCTACTGTTCTTTGAAGTTTGTGATCAACGTAGCAAGGCAAATGAGGTTTATCTTCATCAACGTTTGGTATAGAGTCAACTGCCTTTACAACAACCCTATTGGTTTTGCATGCTATACACAGAGTTGCTACATTGAGCAGCTCTTAAAATGGAAAGGGTGGGTGAAGGCTATTAGATGGGAATGTTGGACGAATAGTTTTAGTAAAGGATGACATCACCCATCTACTTCTGACATGCATTTCGTTCTCACAGGCTTTATTCAGAATGGATGTCATGCGGGGTGACAATTTGCTTTGATGGATGTTATTGTAATACCAAGTGGCTGTTGTAGAGAGCAAATATTTTGTTCTAGACCCATGCCGCCTGTTATAATGAATTTGCTGTTGTATCAAAAGAGCCCACTGTATCCACAAAGGTATATTACCTATCATTGCAAAACCTCACATTGTAACAAGCCATTGCAAAACCATATGCATCTAACTTGTCCATATGATAAATTTGAGAATGGGGAGGATTGTGAGAGGAAACCTGTGGGAGGTTTGAGATAGTAATCACCACGCTGCTGATGAAGAACGGAATGCACACAACAGAGCAGAGCAGATATCATCTTAGGAATTATCGTTGTCTTGGATATCATCTTCTGTTTGTAGACTGCAAAACTTTTGTATATTGATCGCAGTTGTTGTTGACAACATTCAAGGGATACTTAACCACATGAATTACAGCTTCTGAATTTGCAGCAGAGTAGGAGGGCAGAGTTGCAAATGTACACCAGAAGCTGAGAAGGAAGGCGTGTGCAAACTCTAGCAACCAAGATGAGACGCATCTATCCGAAGGACTTCATCGGTGAGGAAGTACCTGCAGATATGCACGAAGTGTAGGCACCGAACTTCATTCGGAGGCATCGCAGGTGAGCTCCAACTCATGCTTGCAAACACTTTAATTAAGGTTGCTGTGAACCGGCTAACTAGTGTGTATGCAGAGACGAAATTGCACAAGACAACTACTGAACGATATGTTTCCTCAAGGAAAACATCACACGTTGCATTCTGCAAAAAGATATGAGATGCTCAGTCAAATGGACGAAAACCTGCTTCATTTACAGAAGAAAATTAATGTACATCGCCACACTCGCAGCAAAGAAAAGAGCAATCTCACGAATCCTGTCCGCTAAGAGAAGTTCAGGGTGTAAGAGCGAAACGTTCCACACCGAGCGCGTTGCGAGAGTTTCAGCGCTCTCCTCGTTGCTCAGGTGTGAGGCCGCGGGCTCCACAGCTCGGGCACTTGACGAGCCCGAAACCTTGGCAATCGTAGCACTTCCACCTGCAACGCGAACAAAAAACATGATGAACGCCGCAAATCAAAAGGGTTGCGCAGCTAAAACCCCTGGAAATCGTAGCACTTCCACCTGAAACACAAAGATGGGCGCCCAGAAAGAGAAGCGATTCCTGCACCTTTCGAACATGTTGCCGTTCTTCTTGTTCTTCCCGGATCCCTTACAGCCCTGGCACTCCACGCCGCCCTTGCCCTTGCACTTGCCGCACCCCTTCCCTCCCCCTCCCTTCCCCGACGACGGCGCCTTGCCTCCCCCAATTCCGAAAAACGCCTGTGGCGCAGGAAATCTCTGCTGCACCCGCGCCGGACCCAGGGCGAACCCCGGAGAAAAATCCAGCTGCTCGCATCCCCTCAACCCATGCCCCACGCGCAGCCACTGCGTCATCTCGCCTCAAACAACCTCAAGCTCCAAAGCTCAATCTCAAGTCACTCCCCTCAAACAACCTCAAGCTCCAAAGATCGAATTCCCAAACTGCAAGAGAACGAAGCTGTACTGGGAAAAACGTTATCCATGGCGTCAAAAGCGAATGGCGGCCACATGCCAGATTCACAAACCTCTGCCGCATTCTCGCATCTTCCATTGACCTTCGCAAGTGCAGAAAGGAAGGAGCAGAGATCAAGTTCGGACCGTGAGAGTGGTCGAACCAGTGCTGGCCACGAATGTGGGCCCTGCTAGGAGTGCCCATTGCGAGCGTAGGATGAGCATCGTGTGGAGGCGGAAATTCCACAAGGAGAGATTCTCGCTCATTTGAGAAAAAGCGGATGAGTCGTGAAGGTTCCCGAAGGCGCGAGACGAAACCCGCGACCATGCCATCATAACTTCAGAGATGAGTGCCCAGTGCGACGCGCTGGAATGTTCACCCAATCCACACCCATAACCGAGCAAAGTGCGCGTCAACCAGGAGAATCAGGTTTCGAGTTATAGGTGGGTTTGGCCATGATTTGAGAGGTTGGAGTTTTCAGCAGGAGGAATGGCGACCCAGACGATGGTACCAAGTGGTGGCGTCGCGGCGGTGGCGTCGACGTCGCAGACGGGGGTGCGGGGCAGGTTGAGGTTCCGGGGCGTAGCGGTGGGGCGCGCGCCGCGAGTGGTGGTGGCAGCGCTGCGGGTTGAGGACGAGCGGCGTGGGTTTCTGAGCGGGGGCGGGCGCCGCGGATGGCTCCCCGAGAGCGCGGTGCGCGTGGAGAGCGTGAGGCAGCGACCGCGGCGCGGGGGTGGCAGGTTGTGCGCGCGCGCGGCGGCGGATTACTACAGCACGCTTGGCGTGCCCAAGTCGGCTAACAAGCAAGACATCAAGAGCGCGTATCGCAAACTCGCGCGCAAGGTGCGTAGATTGTTGGGTTGCCTCCAATCCTCGCATGTTATCTGCAGAAGTGCCGCGGCTACATCTTTCTCTCTCTTTCTCTCCACCAAATTGCGAATAACTTGTATTGGGTTCAATTGTTTCAGCGGCGCGACGCTTCTGTCTTTCCCCATCACGGTGTCCTCCTTGTGGGTTTTAGGTTCTGTAGTTCAGATTTCGTGTCCGTTGTTGTAAACCTTTCCAGAAGCGGTCCGCGAGATTTGAACAGAGCGCCGCTGATTTTGTCGGTTGAGAACTGGGAAGAATTAGAGCTTGGGCACCATCTCGTCGTCGGATATTCTGTGTAGGGTACAAGGTTGCAATATCAGAGCAAGGAACTTCACAGCCAGTGTCTCAATTATCTTTTTAGGGCTGAGTTACAAACCTGTGTGTGTGACGTTCTGCTCGAGATTTCTGTCATTGACCTACAAAACCGATCTCTCCTGTTGTTAGGAAACGTGTTGCCCGTTCTGATGAGCCGTTTTGGTTCGTTTTGCAGTACCATCCTGACGTGAACAAGGAGCCGGGCGCTGAAGACAAGTTCAAGGAAATCAGCAATGCGTACGAGGTAGGGTTCGCACACTCCTTTCAAGTTTGTGATTATTGCAGTAAGCTGTATATAGTCTTGTAGTTAAGGCTGACATGTTGTGCGTTTCTCTACATGTAGGTTCTATCAGACGAACAGAAGAGGTCGTTGTATGATCAATTTGGAGAGGCGGGGGTGAAGGGCGGAGCAGCTGGTGGAGCCGGTGCCTATGGCGCGGTATGTGGAGAGATCATCACCTCATCACTGATAAGTTCATTTGCAATGGAATTTGGTGGAACTACTCCAGCATGATGGTTCTTAGCATTCTAACATACTGTGACATGTTGCAGACGAATCCTTTTGATCTCTTCGAGTCGTTCTTTGGAGGTAGCATGGGCGGAATGGGAGGCATGGGAGGGATGGGTGGCATGGGTGGCGCCAGAAGACCCACAGTTGTGCAAGGAGACGACGTTAGGTTAATATGCAACACCTTCCCCTCCTGTTTAATTTGAAGTGTAGGTTTGAAGATGATTTGAACCTGATGGAGTGCGTTTTTCTTCCTGTGGTGTTGGACTTGCCTTCTGAATTGGATGCCATGTTTTATGTCCAGGTATGACATGTCCTTGGAGTTTACAGAAGCCATATTTGGTACAGAGAAGGAGTTCGAAGCTGCTCACTTGGAGACGTGTACGGCGTGCACTGGAAGTGGAGCGAAAGCAGGCACCAGTCGAAAGGGCTGCCCTACGTGTGGCGGAATGGGCCAAGTGATGCGCACTCAAGATACACCCTTTGGAACTTTCTCGCAGGTATTTTTTTCCAGGACCCTATTTTTCAGATACTGGCCGTCCTGTTCGTTCACTAGTCCCTTTCTCTACACAGCAGGCTTGATATGATTAATTGAAAAATTGTTTGGAGTTGTGGAGTTTTGTTTGTTCTGCGCCTCACTAGTTGGTTGTCCGTTCGTGTTGCAGGTCTCTACTTGCACAACGTGTGGAGGTGAAGGCGAAGTCATTAGTGATTACTGCCGCAAATGTGGAGGGGAAGGCCGGATACGCGTGAAGAAGAACATCAAAGTGAAGATACCTGCCGGTGTGAACAACGGCAGCACGCTCCGTGTCCGTGGAGAGGGAGACGTCGGTCCCAGAGGGTACGCACCTGAGTCAGAGCTCTGAGTGCCGTTTTTTTTTTAGTTTTCTTCAGCAACTGAGAATCTTTAACTTGAATGGCGTTTCCTGCAGAGGCCCAACTGGAGACCTATACGTCTTTCTGAACGTGAAGGAGATGCCTGGCGTTCAAAGGGATGGGATCAACCTCTCGTCGACAATATCTATCAGTTTCACAGATGCAATCCTGGGCACCGTTGTTCAGGTATATTCATCTTTGCTGTCTCTCTGCTCACATGTCCATGAGCGGATTCAGAAGAACTAAACTAGTGATGTGTGATAACACTTCCTTTCGACCATCGGAGCTTCTCTAGGGCTTATCCTTAGTGTTTGTGGCTCCTATCAGGCAAAAACAGTGGACGGAGTCAAAGACCTGCAAATCCCAGCTGGAACGCAACCTGGAGACACGCTAGTGATGGCCAAATTCGGGGCACCGAAGCTAAACAAGCCCAACGTCCGAGGCGATCACTACTTCAAAGTGAAGGTCACCATTCCCACACGACTGAGGTGCGTTACCCTTGTTCCCTGATGACCATGTTCCCCCATAGCTATAAACCATCTCCCATCCTGACTCCGTTTCCAATCCTCTCCAGTGAATCTGAGCGGGAGCTCGTGGAGGACCTGGCAAGATTACAGAAGGACAAGGGACGCGGCGCGTCAGCGAAACTGAGGTCTAACAATGGCAGCAGGCCACAAGGTAAGAAACATCTCCCATCCATGAACCTCCTTACATGAGAATGAAAGACAACTCCCTGGAAACAGACGTTTTGAATGTTATTTCTCGCTTGCATCTATCAGGAACTTACTTTTTGTTTTAGCAGGGAGCCAGGGCGGCAGGACAGCAGTTTTGGAGAAGGAGAGGACGGAAGTTGAATCCGAGGAGGAGGATGCAGACGATGAAGGAGTGATTGGATCGATCAAAAACGCTGTAGAGTAAGATTCCGACTCTTCACTATCAGGTGCCTTTTTTTTTTTTTTTTTTCTTTCTTTTGTCATCAAATACATTTGACGAAAGAATACTGACACGAGCCCATTTGTGTCTCTTCTTGCTGGCCCAGGTGAATTCTAAACCCTATGTCATGTGTGGAATGCAGATCGGCTGCATCAGGTGCGCTCAAGTGGATCAAGAACAGACTCTGAAGTGCGTCTGTCTGTACCATTAGAGATGATGATATTTTTCCTCGTTGCCTTGTCATCTTTCTAGAGTGCAAGGATACTTCTACCCCTAGTTCAACGAGTTGAGTAGGATTTCCCAGATTACAATATAGGCAGAGACTTCCATACAAATTTTTAGACAATTGAGAGTTTTCTAGTGTAATGACTGAGGTAACGTAATATGACATTTGGAACCGGACTCTACTTGTAAAACTCCTGTCTACCTTTCACTGTATTTAACCTCTAGAAGACCATATGAGCTTTTTAGGTTTTTGTGGTGTCATTTTTTAACAATTTTTTTTGAGGTTTAAGCTGTTGTACCAAGGCCAGACGTGCTTTAAATACACCCAGGATTGACCCTGTTTGGGCTCTCTTGGTCTTAAAGGGTTAAATATTGTATAAGGTAACCCCCGCATAACTGACAAGTTAAGCAATGTGCATGTATGGAGAGAGGAAAGAATTATTTAATTATATTTTAGTGATAGCCAATAGAATTATAATTTCTACCCAAGTGATTTCATATTTTTCCAATGAAATATGAGTTAGTTATGAATTTTTTAGTATATGAATTTCTTTACTTGAATTTTTTTACTAAAATCACTTAAATTTCTCTCTGCCTCCCATGCCTTCTTGCTTTTAAGGAGCATGCAGTAGGCTATGCTGGTGTAGGAATTAGAACTCTAGTCTCTCCCACACCACTCAATAGCTCTATCCTGCATTGGCAACTTTTCCATCTATTCTCCTTCGTTGTGAGAAATCTCATTTGTTGATGTTTTTTTGCAACAATTGCAATGTTGACGGTTGTGCTGGAATTTTTTAGTTCCGTGCAAGTTGGCCACTATTTTTGGCCAAAATTGAGTTTTTTTTCTAGGCTCTATGACAAGGAATGCTATCTTGTGAGCGGTGAGCATTGAACAATCAAATTTATGGTTTAGGGTTTAGGGTGTAGCATTTAGAATTTATGATTTAGTAGTAGGCAACACTTTTGTACTTTTTGAAGAGAGAACAAAGTAACTCTTTTTCAATTTAGTTTTTACTCCCCGCTCACCACCCACTGTTCCTTGCTCACAAGATAGCGTCTCTCCAAGCTACACTAGTGATGGTATTTAGTGTTAACCACACTAATTTGTTCATAAATGCTACAAGTTTTTACTCCTCATGAATATTCTTGCCGACTAGGTTTACAATGATCCCCTCCTTAAGTAGCATAGATAGATGTGCTCTCATTAAAAAAAAACCTTCAAAAGTAGAAAGTTATAGCATTTCCAACACAATTAGTCTGGTTACACTAACAACCATCTTCAGTGCAGTGATTCCTTGAGGTGCTCTTCAAATTTACCGTGCATCTTTTAGAAGGATTGCTTTTAGAGCATCTCCACCGAGGCACAAGGCCCCGGGAGAAATGCCAAAATTCTGCTCAAAACATGGAAAAGGCCCACACCGCGGGGCCCAGGCCGGTGTCTCAGTCCACCGGGCTGGCGGCGCCGGTTCATTCGAACAGTAAAATCACCATAAGTAGAGGGGGACACTCAAATTCCCCCTCCTCATTGTCCTATCCTAGAATGCCACGTGGCGATCAATTTTTGGTTGTTCCTTCTATTTCGCAAGGCTACCGTTTCCGCCAAAAATTCAAGCTTGCGGTGGGAAATTTTCCCAAGCTAGAATCTGCTGTCTCCACTTCTCATGGGGATCTCTACTCTGGCGTGGAGTTTATTCCGTCAGAGGTGGAGATGCTCTTAGAATGTGAGCTTAAAACGGTTCTTGTGGAGTTCTGATGTTCAAACGGAGAAATTTACCGAGAATATGCTGCAGTTGATTGCGATCCTATCTTCATGCTTCCTTCGCTTTGAGGTGGTCATTTAAGGTAAGCCCCCCTAAAACCGACAAGTTAAGGAATGTGCATATATGGAGAGAGGAGATAATTTTACTATTAATTTCAGTGATAGCCAATAGAATTACAATTCCAACCCAAGTGATTTCATATTTTTCCGATGAAAACTGAATAAGTTATGAATTTTCAAACTATGCAGCCATGTTTAGTGGGTGGCCAGCAATAGGTACCCCCCATATTCAACAACCAAAAGTAAGGGTCTTGACTAATAGCAAACCTCCATTTGGAACTGAGTTGGTGGTAATGGGATGGAAGAGGGTTGGATATACCCCAATTTTATAGGCGTTGGCCATGGATTTTTGTTGGTTATGGGGAGGCTTACCTTGGTCTGGATCATTGTATTGTTTTGGATCGATTATATGACTCACATAACAATATGATGCTTCCAGGTTGTCTCGATCATTATATTTTTTTGTGAGCCATTTTGGCGATCAGGTTTTGCACACCCTATCTTTCAACACGTGTGATGCAAAGAAGTATCGATGACGCCCAAGTTGTTCTATTCCATGTCCAATGCCACTACTAGCAACCCTGTCGCCCTTCACTTACTACTTCAAGTATTTTAGAAGTTGGTGAGTCACTCGGGTCACAAAAAACAAAAAAAAGGACCCTATTCCACATTCTACATATGTGAAATTTCTCCTGTAGCAAGATTTTCTACGTTGTCAAGATCTAGAATCAAAGATTGTTAGAAGACATTTTAATGAAAAGCCATGGAAAATGTCATATCAATGAAAGCACTCTTTTATTATAATATGAATGTGTAAGGACAAAGATTTTCAGCCATGCTGAAAAATCATTGAGAAGGAGAAGCCTATTAACAAAGATATAATACACAATAGAATAACTAATCCCAATAAAGGTGTGATAGATGAATTTCTTTTATCTTTTCACCTTAAACCTATAGGTCCCAAAACTTGACATAACAATAAACAGGTAAATGACGATAGATTTACTCCCTAGGAATTTTTCTAGTTGTTGATGATAAGCAACCAACGGCAAAGCATAATGAGTAATGTGAACAAAATAAAGATATACCGACAGATTGTTGAAAATGCCCAATATTGTATCACATAGGAACCAAAGTAAACACCATTGCCATCCGTATAATGTAAATTGTAGAATAGGTGAGAGACATTGAAAAATGAAGTGAAGTCCTGTAAAGCCCATGAAGTATTCACGAGATCTTTGAAAACCAGCACCAGGTAAATCTGCAAACAATTTACCTTTCCTTGCCATCACCAATCTGAACAAAGTAAAAACAATGCTGGAGAGGAATAATGAATCCCTTAGTAAATTCATGCCTTGGTTGTTCAAGGTTTCTTGAAGGCACTTCATGCGTTGTCTTGAGCCAAACCTTATATGAGATTGCATGTCAAGGCAAAACTTCTCAACAATCGGGTAATCCCTCATATTTTGCCTGATAAGGTCTCGAAATGACAATTTAGCAACCGCCATGATTTGCTCTTTACACACTTCGGCATGCAAGAGAGGCTCCACAAGAGTTTGGTCTATGGTTGCAAGCTTTTGATCCAATACCAAATCTCCATCCTCTTCAGGATCATATTCACTCAACCAATAGCCTTGAATGATGATATTGTATGGTTTCTTCATGATCTTGAAAAGCTCGTCATCTCCAACAATAACATAGCTCTCCAATTGCATAGTTAATAGAGTAACCAACTTCAACCTCTCTATATATCGAGAAAATGGCGAGAAAATGGCGAAGTGTGATGTTTGAAGAATGAATTCCAACCAAATTTAGTCCGAAATTCTTCCATAGTGCAAATGAACTCATAAGCCCACGTGGAGTTGTCTTCGTGTCTTTGGGAATCGTTTTGAAGAGCAATGGGATAGTTTCTTACTTGATCCACCATCTCCTCAAAAATGACATCTGGTGTATCAAGAGACAATTCCTTCTCAATCACCTCTTCCATTGCTTCCAATCCCGGAGTAATGTCTTTCAAAAGGCATACAATTTCAGCAAAACTTGGTCTAAGAGCTGGATCACGATGCCAACATCTTTGAATGATGCCCTTCAGAGGTTCACCAACATAAGTTGGCAACTCTGGTCTATATCTCGACAAGACTAAATTGTAATTGTTGGCTCGCTCATTCTCAAGAGGATCTTTCCTTGTCAAGATTTCATAGCAAGTCATACCGAAGCTATATACATCAGCAGCTTGCCATTGGTTTTCATCAAGTTTCGTCTCGTCAAGTATAGATTCTAAGACTTCTGGGGCTCTCCAAAATAAAGTTTCTATCACATTGTTTGAGGTCTCAAAGTCCTAACAACAACTTCGTAATCCATATCCATTGAGGAGGGGTTGGAACTCTTCTTCACAAGAATATTGCTAGCCTTGATATCTCTATGATAGATCTTACACTCATGCAGACCCCTTAAGCCCAAGGCAATTTTTGCAATTATACAAATTGCAACCTCTTGTGGAAAAGGAATTTCATTACCTTTCATTTGAAAGTCAATGAGCTCACGCAGGTCACTTGAATATCGATCCATGACCATGCACAAAGTCTTGGTCAGAGGAAATAGGCCATACTCGTAGTAAATGCCTCAAGGTTTGCAAACATTTGAGCACTTATATTCCCAAAGTTGAGGTGGAAAATGACCTTGTGATATTCCACACAAATCCTTGAACTTCTTCACAACAACTGGCTCATGTCTAAAGGAGTAGGGTGAGGCCAAACTACCTTCGTAAATAACGCCTTGCCCTCCTTCAGCAATCTTTCGACCAACGCTTATGTCATCACGGCTAAGAATTGGCAGAGTTCCAGGCGATTCCAGCAATCCACCTCCACTCAATGCCCTTGTCTCTGTCCATGATTGCGTTTCATTAGATGCATTGAAGTTGCCCTTGAGTGTAAAGACCTCCATTGTAATAAGCTTATACTTGAATGATCAAAATATAACACTTCCAATATGACTACCTCATATAAAATTCAATCCTGCAAAGAGCATCACATGCATCAAATCTGTTGCAAAAACCATACAATATTAGTTACTCACTAAATCACTCGTACAGAGCAAGCCCTATTAAACTCTAAACAATGGAAACCCCACTTTACAAAAGTAAAAGCTCTATAATTATGCTCTTGCAAACAAACCTCGAATTACTTGTTAGTATCCACAGCTTCAACATGAAGTTCAAGTTGAGCACTCACTTGCAGAATCCAAACAATCATCCAATTCTACAAAATGACATGTCACTTAGCAATCACTTGTTGCAAATCTTTGCAATAATTACTCGATAGTCCTCAAATGATGATTAAACTGAAATAAAAAAAGAACCACATATCACGGAAAAAATACCGTGAGTTTTGACCTTTTTTTATACCTAACACTAGCCTTAACTAGCTCTACATATTACAATCACGTCGAAGAATAAAAATGGCGGCTAAGATTCATGACCTTTGCTTTCAAATGTGGCCATCAAGCTATTCTAATCATCTAATACCGATTAAAAGGGAGTGAGGAAAAAGCGGTATAACAGACAGGAGGAATTGTTACTCCGGGCACGCAAAACTGTTAAAATAGGATGAATGTACATCCATTCACTCCAGGGTTCTTAATCAGCAGCATTTAGCTCACCTACCCGGATTAGGTAGACCTTCTAGTTAACATGCAGTTAACCACCAGCTACCGTTAATCCCGAGGCATTAACCACCAGCTACCAGCAGTTAACTCACAACTAACTGAACCTACCATTAATCCCGAGGCATTAAAGCCCCGAGATAAATAAACCAAGGCCTGTGCTCACAAAGACAGTTCATTCTTGTTGTTCATCAGGTTTGTTTGCTTCACGTCTCTTAACACGTTATCAGCACTTTCGCTCATGTCCTCTAGATTTTTTAATTTTTTTTCTCTCTCTTGATCTCTTCATCATCCTCCGCTTGTGTAGACATACATGAAGTTTCTTTTTGTTGTTTAGAGGCAGCCAACTTTATAGACAGAGACACCCGAAGTTGAACCTGTTGTAGAAACCATAGAGGTTATAGCTATATCGGCACATCGCCCACCCCGCGATAGCCGCATACAGCCTCTCATCTTTGAACCTTGAGAACCCGATGGATCGAACTACTTAGGCTGGAACATAGACATGTAGACATACTTATGCGCTGAGGAACTAGACGTCACGTTAAACCCAGAACCCAAGGAGGAGATTCCACCTACATACAAATGGCAGACACTTCTTCTCCTTTGACGTCACTTTGATCCTTCACTTCGACAGTAGTATATTCAGGTAGAAGACCCCACCGCATTGTGGACAGGTTTGGAGGCCCGATTCAAACACGAGGAGACCATATTTTTACCTCAAGCCCATAGCGAGTGGATCGCTCTCCGTGTCATGGACTTCCCCAACTTTCTTGCATTCAACTCGGAGCTCGACAGAATCGTTGCACAACTCCGACTTTGCGGCGACACAATAGTAGACACCGAGCTGATTGACAAGACGTTGTCGACGTTTCCACCTACATGCGCTATCTTAGGCCAGCAATACCGCAACATGAGGTTCACGACGCATGCCGAACTCATGTCTTACCTACTCTTGGCTCAGAAGCAAGAACAACTGCTGCTGAAGAACGCCGAATTGCGCCCAACCAAGGAGATCCGTACAAGCGAAGTACAGCGTCAACCACAGACCTCGAACCCGGCGAAATCGCACAACTCCGAACCAACACAAGGCAACGGCAGCCGGGAGTCACATATTTCTGATGCACCACGCCAAAAATCGAAGGGCAGTTGGAAGCCGAGGCAAGAGTGGAATCGGAATCTCCGAAACCCGAGGTATGCATATAAACCCAGAAGCGAAACATCTTTTCAGTCATCCACTAGGACAGTCAAATGCATGTGTCATAAATATGGTCGCCTTGGTCATTACGCCAAGGAATGTCATGCCTCCCAATATGTCTGTGAAATGTATAAAGAGTTGCAGTCACTAAAGGAGGGCAAGAGGGAAACACACATCCTCGATGCACCCTCCCTCACACTCAGTGAGCTAGACCAAGAAAACTATATGGTCCAGCGAGTAGCGCCAGTCAGCACAACCAAAATTGTCTTGCTAGACAGCGCCTCTACTCACAACATTTTATAAGACCCGTCGTACTTCGAGTTCAAAACTCGAAACGAACCGTGGCAAAGTTGTGACATAGTCACAATAGCAGGCACAAGGAACTTCAAGTTCCGTGAGGGCCGGGCATCGATTGTTTTGCTTGGGGGAGCCCCCCTCACCTGTGCGCAGGCTATGTATGCCCCAGACGCCCCACGTAGCCTGATCAGCTATCGTGATGTACGGGCCAACAATATCCACGTCTCCACTGCGCGTGAGGACAATGAAGAGGTGTTGGAGCTCAAGCAAGGGCCGACGATCCTCGCCATCGCACACGCGGGAACCAACGGCCTATACGAGTTTGCTATCAAGCAAGTCGAGCCCCCCTGTAAAGGTGAGGAAGAGGCCGATGGATGCCTTGGAGCATGTCATCAGCGCCTACCCCCAAGGGGCATGATATCATCATTCCTAGCCACCAGCAGCAAGGCCAACGTGTGGCACCGCCGGCTAGGCCATCCGGGAACGACGATGATGAGGAAGATGATCCCTCAACTCACAGGCCACGACCTGTGCACCAACGACGTAGAGCGGGTGGATGAGTGCCTCGCATGCATACAAGGGAAGCTAATAAGACAGCCGTCGAGGTGGAAGCTCCCGACAGAGATGCCAACCGCCTTACACCGCCTCCATGGCGATTGGTGCGGCCCCATTACACCTCAATCCGGTCAGTTTAAATATTTTTTTGTGCTTGTTGATGCATCTGGAAGACATGCTGAGGTTTCATTGCTTACAACCCGAAATATGGTTTTCCCTAAAACCTTAGCGATGCTTATTAGATTCCCGAACCATTTCCCTGATAATCAGATTTGTTATCTTCGAATGGATAACGCCTTAGAATTCAAATCCCAAGCCTTCAAAGATTTCTCTGTAGCGTCCGGGATAGAATTAACTTACTCGGTTCCGTATGAACATGCCCAGAATGGTCTAGCAAAAGCATATATCAAAAAGATTCAGCTCATAGTTAGACCTCTTTTATTTCATGCGAACCTACCGCCCACCTTGTGGGGTCATGCTGTTTTACACGCCGTTGTATTACTTAGGCTCAGTCCAACGCTTCTACAAACCCAAATCCCGCTCGAACTAGCATCCGGTAGAACACCCCATATCCTCCACTTACGCACCTTTGGATGCAAAGTATGGGTCCCCGTTTCTGACCCGAAACAAAAGACCTTAACACCCCACAGAACTAGAGCCATATACCTTGGATATGACTCCCCAAGTATCATTTGATACAAACTCCCTAAAAGTGATGATATTTACAAGGCTAGATTTCAGAACTCCAAGTTTATAGAAAATAAATTCCCGGGCACTCCAAATCTAGCCACCTACAAAGCCCTGAACTTCAAGGATTTAGAAACCTTGACCCTAAACTCAAACCCACGGACTGCTCTAGCTAAAACTGAGGTTAGAAAATTAATAACCCTACAGAACCTGGTCGAGAACATCCCTGATGGATTCCACTCGGGACCCCGGATCGTTAGAAGTCCTGTACCTGGTTCAGGTAACCCGGTCCTAGTGACCTCAACCAAGAAACGAAAAACGAATCCGATCCCCCGAGCACATGGAGCCATGCACATGCAATACAACCCATCAGAGCCGACCGCAGAAATCCCGTGGGACGATTTTCAATCATTTCTCACCCACCCCGAGACTAACCCAACCACACTAGACCAGGCCAAGAGGAGCACAAATTGGCCATAGTGGAAAAAAGCCTTACAAAACGAATACAAATCCCTTAGAAAACGTGAAGTTTTTGGACCCCTAGTGACCAACCTCACAACTAAACCCATAGGGTACAAACTGATATTTACCCGGAAACGAGATGAGCACGGTAAAGTCCTTAGATTTAACGTCAGGCTAGTAGCCCAAGGATATACACAGAAACCAGGGATAGATTTTGAGCAAACTCACTCCCCTGTAATGGACAATACATTTTTTCGTTACCTTCTAAGCATAGCAATCCAGGTAACCCTCGAAACTCGTCTATTAGACGTCGTTACAACATATCTATATGGTGACCTAGACACCCAGATTCACAATAAACCCCCACCAGACTTCTTATCAGGTGATACCTCTCCCCAATCCGAGAAGTTTGCTAGATTGAGAATCCATAAGGCCCTTTATGGCTTGAAACAAGCCGGCCGTGCATGGTACACCACCTAAAGTCCTTTCTACTTACCCGAGGATTCACAACCCACCCAGCCCTACCCTGTGTATTCATCCTCAAGAACGATACTGGTTTCGTGATCCTCGCGGTATACGTTGATGACCTCAACTCGATAGGAACATCAATGTTAAGTAAATACGTAGAAACATTACTAACCAAAAAATTCGAGATGAAAGTATTAGGTCGCACATCCTACTACTTGGGTCTACAGACCAAACACTTCGAGGACGGCAGCTTGCTTCTTCATCAACAGACCTACGTCAAGAAGATGCTACGTGCATTCAACATGGAGAATGCCAACGTGATGTCCGCCCCCATGATCGGCAAGAGTCGCACCGAAGAAGATCCATATCGACCAGCCGAAGACAACAAGGAGGAGATCGACAAATCCCAATACCTAGCAGCTGTCGGAGCCCTACTATACCTCGCCACCAACACGAGGCCGGACATCTCGTTCGCAATCAGTGTACTTGCACGTCACAGCTAGAAGCCCACGGCCCAACATTGGCAAGGCATCAAGTACCTCCTCCGATACCTCCGCGGGATAGAAGATCTTGAACTTCACTACCGGAAACAAGCACCGAGTGACATAGTCGGATACGCCGACTCTGGATTCAAGACCGATCCCTTGTCCGGCAAGTCCCAGACTGGTTATATCTTCATCAAGAACGGTGCACCGATATCATGGCGATCAACTAAACAAACGGTCACCGCCACCTCCACCAACCACGCCGAGCTGCTTGCCTTCCACGAAGCATCACGCGAGGCAATATGGCTGCGCACCATGCAAGAAGCAATTCTTCAGATGAGCGGACTCCCACCTACAAACAACGCAACCATCATATTCGAAGACAACGCAAAGTATATCAAGCAAGTGTCTTCGGGATTCATCAAGGCTAACCGTGTCAAACACATCAACCCCCACATCTTTGGTTACACACAAGACCTCACCGAAACTAATCAGATTCAGGTCAAGAAGATCCCATCAGCGGACAACATTGCCGATGTTCTGACAAAAGCATTACCCGCTCCCCAACACCGAAAGTTAATCACAACAGCAAGTATGAGAACACTGAGTGAATTAGATTCCGAACGATGACTTCTCTTTTTCCTTCATATTTTTGAGGTTTTTTTAATGAGGAAGATCATCGTTTGAGGAGGAGTGTTAAAATAGGATGAATGTACAACCATTCACTCCGGGGTTCTTAATCAGGAGCATTCACCTCACCTACCCGGATTAGGTAGACCTTCTAGTTAACACGCAGTTAACCACCAGCTACCGTTAATTCCGAGGCATTAACCACCAGCTACCGTTAATCCCGAGGCATTAACCACCAGCTACCGTTAATCTCAAGGCATTAACCACCAGCGACCAACAGTTAACTCACAACTAACTAAACCTACCGTTAATCCCGAGGCATTAATGCCCCGAGATAAATAAACCAAGGCATGTGCTCACAAAGACAGTTCATTCTTGTTGTTCATCTGGTTTGTTTGCTACACGTCTCTTAACAAAAATGGCGAAGAAGGCAGCAAAAGAGAGGGGAAAGAGGCTGATCGAGGAGAAGGAGCCATACCAGAGGCACGAGGCGAGCGATGACGATGGTCGGGGTGGAGCGAGGTCCGCGATCAGTGGCGAACTGCGAGTGGCGACGCAGACTAAGGTCGGAGGTTAGATGTCGAGCTCATGGTCCCGTTGGATGGATGAGAATGGCGTCCGGTGACGGATTCCATTTATATTGATAATGATAATGTAACCACAGGATCTCCTTCTACTCTTCAATATGAGTTACTGTGGTAAAAAATTGTGAATCTTGACCATATGGGTTGAAAGATCATTGCAGTCAATTTTGTCCCCCAGACGGACTCTTGGTTCTTTAGGGGTTGCCGTAACCTAAGCTCCTCCCCACCTTTCCTTGCGCCAGAATCACCAGAATCGAAAGAAATCAGCCATTGCCTTACTATCAGTTGATGGCCAACAATCTGTTGACGATACGCCCTGGAAAGAGTATCACAGTCTGAGAGAACCACGTGATACGGTACTCCATGTCAGGCACAGCAGCTGCTAAGTGTCGATAACGAGAACGCATCGTGACTCGTTTACGCTTCCAGATTCGTCGCCTGAAGGGAAACGTCATGAAATCCCGTTGCTTTGAGGCAATAGAGGAAAATACAGAAGTGTTATTCAAAAACTGTCTAGGCACGTCAGAAAAAGACACAACTAAATTCACAGAGAGAAACAGAGGCCAAGTCAACAACACGATTACATCACGCCCAACACATCCATTAACGAACAAAACGATTGTATCAAAACAATGAAAACACTTGAGACAAAAGCACCGCTAGATACCAGGTCTTGGCGGAATAGTCGACCACTCGGAGCGAGACTGTAAAATAGATCCGGCGTGACCATCCACAATTTAGTCTGCGAATTTGAAATGCTGGTCAGTTCTTCATAAGCGCATTGAAAATGGCATTATTTGCCTACAATTGCAGAGATCCTACCCCAGGACCAATGTTACAGTCTGCCTACATTCAATACTCTCCCCAATGCTAATTTCTCCCTCCTCCAAGATCCCCTCGATCGCCGCCTCTCAGAGGCCTGCAGATCACGTCCTCAGAACGTCGGACTCCAGGTCTACATTTTGAGACCATGGGTATGGATTCTCCCGTCGGACCGGAAGAGGCGGCTACTCCTACACGGTCCACAACCCATGTCCTCTATGTACAAATTGTGAGGATGAGAAACCGCCTTCGCCCCTCTTGTCAAAAACCCTCAGACCTGTTCTGATCCAACATGGCTCGACCATAACTTCTGTTGAAGAATAACCTCGCCACACCAAGGCCATGGGAGCGCTGTTATAGCACTCCACCTACAACAATGCATGAGAGGCAGATCTGGATGACCGCCATCCACCACTACTCAATGTAGTCATCCCATCCTGCAGAGCCTTTCCTGCATCATCTCTACCGACCTAAAAAATCCAAAAATGAAACAATAAAAATCGTAATTACGCTGAGAGCTACAGTGCCACTTGCCCACCGGTAAGAGACACTCGAATATGCCTACCTCTAATAAAATCACCTCGTTCGATCAGAGCCGGTTGATCAGAGAACAACTACGGTCTGCACTGTGACTTTCCACGAGAGCATAAGCTTTCCACACCCATGTTTACTTCTTGGCGGCAGCGCCCGCACCCTTATCGGTCCACTTTCCGTACTTCTCCTTCATCTCCACCGCCAGCTGAGCGGCCTTGGAGTCCTCTTTCCTGGCGGCACGCTTGTCGGCCTCCTTGGCCTCCTTGGCGTTCATCGTCCGGGTCATCTCGATGTCCTCGTAGTAGTCGTTAAGGTCACAGCAGTTCACGCAGATCCCCAGCGTCAACACCATCACCTGGACGCATCCCGTGACGAACATAACGGCACTCAACACCTTCAAGAGCGTCGTCGTCGTGGTGGCGTCATAGTATGGCTTGTCCAGCGCGCGGCGCACTTGCGTGGGCCTGAAGAAGATAGCGAAGGCCGTGGCAAACAGGCCGATCACCGAGAACGCTAACAGCACTAGCTGCAGAGTGAAACACCCTCGTCTAGTACTCGAGCACAGACCGATCAACCCCGACGCGATGGTGAAACCGCCGGCGATCACGATCAGCCATGCCGCGCGGCTCGGTTGATGCTCGATTAAGAACAGTAGGACCACCGAGGCAATTCCTCCGGCCAGAACAATAAGGTTCTGGATCAGGAGCAGCGTCGTCGAGCACACGGCAATGTGCCCTTTAAAACCGCGTCCGGCCATGGCTGCAGTCCTTCAACTCAATTTCCTGAGAACACGAACCACAGACCAATTAATACACTCTCATATCAGCTCGAAATCATAGCAAACTGGAGCCATCGTAGCAGCCACCAAGTGCGGTAACAACAACTACAACGACCACTAAGGAACGCCTCTCGCTCCACCATGAGCGATTTTCGGTTCCGCAAAACACAGCGGCAATGGCGTACGGAGGTGCTACCTTCAAAACGAAGACTAGCCTGAAGTACGTCGCTGGCACGACGACACGATCTTACCACAAAAGAAAAGAAAACACCCCCTGCTAAACGCTGACACTTCAGAAGATACACGCAAACGACGCTCCAAATGCCAAACGTATTTAGGCTGGGCTGTCTCTAATTTCCGTCTGAGCCTCCTTCACCAGGATCCTAAATACCAGCATTTCCTCAAAAACGATACATCAAGAAAATGCTTCAAGAAAGTGCGGCGAGTAAAACTTTCCACTACACGTCCTATTCCGCTTCCTCCTTCTAAATACCGCTCTCACTTAATCAAAAGCATCTTCAAACATCTTTCCAACCACTACATTAACTTCCAAGTCCCTTTCACTCCAGAAGCTCTAAATCCTCGCTCCCACCACACAACTACAAAACACAACCTCCTAAATGTCAGATCCGAATTACCGGGAAGAAACATTTCCGCAAAACGACTCCAAGAATTCCAAGCAAATAGCCACACACCTCCGCACCATCGCAGTTAACACGTTAAAGAAATCTCAAGTCGCTGTCAAGCCTAAAATCACGTGTTACCCGGGAAAAGACGGCAAACACCTCGCCATTGCTTCCCAGTATCTCCTCTCCTCTCAAGCTCGGCACCACGAGTGCCCAAACAACGGCCTACCTCGCATGCAGAAAACAGAACCCCGACTAAAATCGCCAAAAACGAGGCTGAGATTCGGCGCCGGAACCAAAACACGGAGACATCTCCACTCACTCGCAGCACACCGAAACAAGACAGAAACTCCTCAAACAGACGTCAGCGAGCACAGATCAAGAAACGAAACCCCTGCCTCTTCCAAAGCGGCGCAAATCACCAAACCAAGACGGAAACCGCTGAAACAAAGCTTCATTTCCTCCTGACACTGAGACGAACATCACGAGCAGGAAAGCAACACGAGACAGTACCTGGAAGACGTCGGTGCAGCAGCAGCAGCGGCAGCAGCTCGGCGATGGTGCGCGCAGACTCGAAAATCAAACCACTCCTTCGGCGCTCAGCTAGCTTTGCACGTCCAGGAAGACAACCCAAATGTTAACCAATCCTAGATACCAGCTCACAGTCACCCAAACCCGACGGATCTAAGTAGATTTTACACAGCAGGATGTACAATGGGTGAAGATATTGACGGCGTTGGGAGAGCGGAGGCGGTGGGAATGCGCGTTGGAGGCTTTGGTGCCAGACATGTCCTAAGGCCGCGCCCACGGTTTTGGGGGTAGTTCTCTATGACCGTGTCTGGAATATTCCACGTGGACGGATGGGAGTGGTTTAGGGGGAAGGGTTTGAATACGTTCAACGGGTGTGTTTTGTTTGTTGCGTATTTCTGACCGTTTGAGTAAGTTTGGTCAAAATAAAGGCAAACTGGGAACGGATCGTTTTGGTGACATTTCACTATTTATATTCTTCTTTAACCATTTTATTTTGTAACCAAAAAATGCTTCATTTTTTATTAGTGAATTTTTATATTTTTTTGAATTATTTGTTTGATGGATGATGGTCTTCCTACCAACCTATGGTGCTATTGAATGCTACACTAAACACTAAATATAGTGTAGAGGGATTATTGATGTAGATCACTCACACTAATTTCCATCAAAGCATGTGCATGCCAAGTTGTGATTGGGTATTTGTTCTCAAGCAAGTGTGTGTCAGTCAACAATTGCATGAAAATTTTCAATTATTTCAAATAGTATGATCTACACTATATTCACGGAACGGTGTAGTGGAGAGCTATCCAAGTCAAATGGAGTGATTTGGGAGTTTAATTCTTGGCCATGAAATCTTCTCTTTACTTGATGGAAATCATCATTGCCTTGCCAGTCATGTGTGTTCAAGTATATGATTATATAAATAAACTATGGTACTCGTTTCTACATTTTGAAGGTTGACTTGAGTTAGTTTCTGCTTTGTGCAATAAGCTCACAATGTGCTTGTAACTCATGGTAGGGAATACTACCTATGTTTAGAATATAACAATACATAGAAGCTTGACAAGTGTACCATCTCAGTAAGATGGCAATGGTCCAATGAATATCATAACAAGTTATTAGATGAACGAACACTTTATTCACGCCAACTGCTTTGATACGAATGGGACTCTGTTTGTCTTTGTGAAAACTTACATGTAGTTCATGGTATTATTGTAATGATGTGTATTGGTATACATCCACACTATGTCACATGCCCCCTCAAAGTGTAAGAGCATCTTCAAGCAATGCTCTCAATCCATCCCCGGAACGGACACTTTGGTGCTTGAGGGCCACTTTTCATATTCACAGCTCCCCATCAACGCCCTCACACTGAAAAGCTTTCCATAGCTCTTTGGAAATTTGGCCCCCCCACGCTAAAAAAGAGGTGTTTTTTTCATTGCCCTCATCCTTGCCCTCAAGCATTCTGGAAATTGTTCGTTTATGCGTTTCTTCCATGCGCTTCTATGTCTACATGTGCTTCATCAATGCGCTTTCTTGTTCAGATGCGCCACTTGGATGAACCATTGCGGTATCAAGGGCTAGGCTTCGAAGCTTGGTGGAGCAACTCCGACAAACTTTCTCCCGCACACTATTATAAGCACATGTAAACCTCCAATTCACGAGCCATGAACACTTAATTGTTGAGGATGCTCCAAACCTTGAAGATTTGAGGAGGTCAACTTTGGCATCATTGGTGTACAGTCCGCTACTTTTAGAAAAACATCCGATACAGCAACAATCTCAAACAGGAGGCGGCTTGGGTCAAGAACAAATTTTTGTTCATTACAACAACCATTTGTTATTTTGGCCTCATTCATCCTCAAATCCCTTCCTAGCCTTACTTTTTGTGCACTTCCAAGTTGTCATCACTCCCACCAAACTGAAAAAGCCATCACCATTCATCAACTACTCCCACATTACAACCTTCACCCACCCTATGCATTATAACAGCTGCCGATTATAGCAGCCTCTATCTATAGCAAGTGAAACCAACTAGGCTGCTGTAAAAGGAGCTAAGCTTAGACACAAATGGGCAGAATAAGGGAAGCCTCCCCATAACCAACAAAAATCCATAGCCAACGCCTATAAAATTGGGGTATATCCAACCCTCTTCCATCCCATTACCACCAACTCAACTCCAAATGGAGGTTTGCTATCAGTCAAGACCCTTACTTTTGGTCGTTGGTTATGGGGGGGTACCTACTGCTGGCCACCCACTAAACATGGCTGCACAGTTTGAAAATTCATAACTAATTCAATTTTCATCAAAAAAATATGAAATCACTTGGGTTGGAATTGTAATTCCATCGGCTATCACTGAAAAATAATAGTATATTTATCTCCTCTCTCCATATATGCACATTCCTTAACTTGTCGGTTTTAGGGGGGCTTATCTAAGATGTGAAAACCTAGTCATTGCTTGCAGTTGAACATTGTTGCATAATGTTGTAGCAACCAAAGACCTTTGTATTGTTGCCTTTGATGGTGGTGGTGGAAGAATGGCATCTTTGTAGTGTGTTGTAAGCTTTCAGCTGAAGTACAGAGACCTTTGGTGCTCCTTTTGGAGAATCTTGTTCATGTGGCCCACATCTTCAGCTTGCATTATTTCACTACAGTGATCTTTTCAAAAGTGAGTAGGCCTGGGTAACCCACCGTTGCATTTGAAATAGCTTTTATTATCCTTAACTCTCAAATGTTGGACCTATAGCCATGGATCCATGATTGTCATTGGTAATATTTTGTTTTTTGATTTCACACTTGAATGTGAAAATTTATATGTGTATTTTTCCTCATTCACACATATTTTTTCATAAAACAACTTTTAGAGTTTCTATGTGTAAAAATCTTTTCATTTTTTGCAAAGAAACCAAAGTTACTATGATTCAAGTAACATATAGGGAAAGTCTAAGAAAATCAATTCAAAAATGTAATAGAAATTCAGGTTTTCCACATACCCCTAATTTGCTATGAAGATTTGGATGGTGGATGAAAATCAACCATGTTTAGAAATTGGTAGAAATTACTTTTTCATGGTATTAGATATGGAACTTGCATTTGCTATTACTTAATCAACCTTAGTATATCAAAATAGTGATAGATCAAAAAATCAAAGATTATCTTTGATGCATTGAAGCTTTACTGGTAAATTGTTGGTAAAAAAGCCAAATTTTCAAGGTAAACTACATGGTGATCCGTTTATACTACATATTTTCTGCCAAGATCCAAAATGTTGTCCAAAATTATTTTACATGGCTTGAAATAAAGTGCATGTACTAAAGATACTCATAAATAGAAATACCATGGGACGACTGGCTGGTCTCCGAGCCGGCCATATATCAATCCTCCACTTAAAAGGATTGTCCAAGGGTGATCTTGGTAGGGCGACCCCCTTAAAGAGCGACTGGTAGGCGGCTGGGCCGGTTGCCTACTAAGAGGGGTCGCCCAAAAGTGACCTTAGGAAGGCGACCCAACGACCGGGTACCGACCGCGGTGATCGGCGGGCAACCGTGTCAAGCGATTGTGCGGGGCGATTAGACAACCCTATCTTGCAATCAGGCAACCTTGTTGGATGACCGGGCAACCGGGCGACCCTATTGGATGACTGAGCCGCAACACGTCTGGGACCGTGGCAATCGGGCGGCGACCAGGCTGGGACCGCGACGACTCGTAGTAAAATATGTAACAAAAGTAAAGAAAAAAACCAAAAGCTCTAAGTTACAGACATCTTGCCGAGCTCTTGGAAACACAATCTAGAGAATCCACACTAGACCTTCTTTCCCAACAACATAAAAGCAGAAAAAGACAAAGTGATTAGAGCCACTGGCACGCACCTACAGTGGATGGTAACAAAAGTTGCAAAGAGCTGCAATAACATAAGAAAAATAGTAAAAGTGATCTCCCCTAAGTCCCACTACTTGAAGTTTGGGAAAGTACTTGATAATTGGTGTTAAGAAATACTATTTAGCCCATGAAAATAGTCATTTAGGGCTGAAAATTAATTTTCAAAGCCAATCCAACAATTTTCATGAATTCCTTAGCCAATTTCACCTAAAATAGGCAAAAAAATTTACCTACTTTTGAGCTACAATGTGTCTACAAAAGAAGAACATTAATTATTTTTTATTTTTTTAAAGATCCACATAAAAATGTGGTTTTTGAAAGTTTTGACAACTCAAATGTTTATTGTCAGCCAACTATGTACCACCTGTATGAGATTAAATCCGCAATCAAAAATTTTAAAAAATCTTTTTTGCAAAAAGTTGGAAATTTTAAGTCTTCTGGAAAGGAAATTTTGAGTTATCTTGGATTGGAAATTTTACAATTTAAAATTCTGTTTGGATTTATACTTTTTGGATTTCCAATTTGATGCACAATTAGGATCCCACGTAATTACAAACCCTAGCAAAAATGCGTACCCGGATGAAAAACTAATTGCGGTTGAAAAATTGTCCACGGATGAAATCTAGCTACGGATGAAACTTGCAAAACGAGGTCTAACAACTCTTTTTCTTCCTCCAATTATTGCGCCGCTCACATCTTGCTCAAAGAAATGTCCGATACAAGTGTCGTTTGTTGCGTTGGCTCCATTACAACACGTTGTTACGGCACCATCTTGAGTATCGACAATTTTCCTTCAATCATCTAAGTTAAAATTTGTGAACTAAAACCCTAAAACCCTAAAAAAGAAACATGGGAGGATCTTTGGCAAGTGAGAATGTAACAAATCACACTAGAGTCAAACGTCTTGCACTATACAAGGGGAGAATGAACAAGTGCAAATGTAGAACACGAGGTACAACATCTTCACCAATGAAATAACACCACTTACGAGCAAAGTCAATTATTATCACTCTCTAAATTCACTTACAAAGCTTGACTTGGAAAAGATGTCATGTCAAGGACATACGCGCTGCTACACGCACACTCGCAAAATCCTAATGGATTAAATACATCCGCTAGACGGATGTCGTGTGGCAGACATACATCCCAAACAAACGTAGATTAGAACTAATTAATCTATGCTAACACTACGCAATGTGGTGTACGGTATGGTGCTCAACGCCACATCACATACTATTGGAAAAGGGAGGGGGGTTTCCGCACGTAGAGCCGTAGAGTCAATACACGCAAATCATACGGTCCTGATTTCATCATCAACTATAGAACCTCCTCATACACAAACATATGTCAATAACTCTTAATCTTTCTTATAAACATTATTCTTTTAGTCATTGTAGGTAGCAATGTAAGGGAGCCTGTGAGCGTGTAAAACTCCTAAACATGCATAGTGACCACCTAGGGTAGATGGATGCTTAATTGGTTCGATAGCTTCGTCTTTATGAACGAGAGAGTACCAAAGGTGCGTTCATCCTCTACGCTCTCCGAACATCGCAACAACAACAAATTCAACCACCTTCAAGTATTCCAACAACTTGTGCTACAATAGTCCTAATGCCTCTACGCGACATTACTCTTTGCCAAAAATATTACTTGACCACGTCATAACATCTTTCAATATAACTCACACGTATTTTTCCTCACCAGTAACTTGCTCCACTCAAATAGATAAGTTTTACTCACCATTTAAAAGAGACAATTTTTTTGGATCTATGGGACAAGCATTTTCTTACAAATGGAAAGGAATAGGCTATGCTCACCCACATAACAAAACAAATACCCAAAAAGCTATACACTGGGCTAGACTTGCAGCAAAAAACAATCCAAACACCATTACCATAATAACTACTCCCGACAACAACTGGTACCATAACCTAACACCACATAAAGGCCCCTATCCAGACACACATGTTGTTACATATATACCAGCACATACAATAACATATGAAGAACCAACAAAACCACCCGAATTTACTAAAACACGAATAGAACCTTCTGCTCTTCACATATTATGTGTACACCATAAAAACACCAATGTTGGAAATAATGAACAAATCACCGCCCTAACCACAATTTTTAACAAACTCCAAATCCCTCAACCATACATACAAATTGCCCCGCCAACACAACTAAATACACAAGTTAACAAAAGCAAAGAATGGAACACACTCACATATCCAACAGACAACTTAGTCACAAACTACAATACAACAACAATTCCTAACTTCATAAACGATAAACAACCCAAATTCTTATCACAATACTGCTACTATACTGATGGCTCATTTCTCCCACCACAAGATATGGGCGATCACTGGACTCGTGAAACTGCAGGATATGGAATATACAATCAATCCAAAAATATAGAACTAGCCATAAGACTCCCAGGTTTACAAAACATATTTAGAGCTGAAATAATGGCAATATACACAACCCTACAAATTATTACCTCCAAATACCCTAATGATCCTGCACACATTTTCATAGACTGTTTAAATGGTCTGTACAATATCCAAACACAACTCAAACATCCCACCCAACATAATAACCACCTGGACAAAACCATTCTACAAGATATGGTAACACTTTTGCAACAAAGAACACAACCTACATCATTGTACAAAGTACGAGCTCATGCAAATATAGATGGCAACGAAAAAGCTGACGAACTAGCCAAACAAGGTAGAGACAAAGATTACCACAATGCAGCTCTACCATATGAATTTGCACATTCTACACCATATTACTTTCAGAGAGACTAGTGGCATTCTATGGACGAAACCCCAGATAAAGGCCCTATAAGATTCCTTGAAAAGCATATTATTAAATATGACAAAGAACATAACTTAATAGACATTGCAACAAATTTCCCCAATATAAATAAATGGATAAGTAACACTGACATTGACGATAAACTATCCAATGAATTTTGGACTAATAAACAGGTAACAGACTCCCAAAAAACATTCCTCCTAAAACTAAGACATGGTCAATATATGGGCAATGCTAGAAAACAACTATTTTTTGGCAGAGAATTATATCCATCAATCACATGCTCAATATGCGACTCCCAAGATCCAGACACATGGTTACATGTACTGCTAAAATGCAAGCAACACCATACACATGCGCTTAGAACAAAAAGACACAATAAAGCAGTTTGGGAAATTAAAAAACTATTAGTCTCATCAAAAAATTCAAGATGTTATACCCTCATGAATGCAGGCACATGTAATGATAAACCACCAGAGAATACACTCCCTCCATGGCTATTACCATGTACATACGTACAACAAAGATGCCAATGTAATGCACGACTAAAACCAGACCTACTATGCATAAAAGGACTACCCTACCAATCAAACCTCCCTACATCTCCCAACATCAATTTAAAGGTACAATTTATAGAATTCACATATTGTAATGATAGATTCTCACCACATACCATTGAGAGAAAGATAGAAAAATACCAACCTCTCATCAACGATATTATCAACAAAGGTTGGATAGTTGAACCACTAATAGTAATTACAGCAGGTGCCAGAGCATCTACATACATCCCTCCTATGAAAATCCTAAAAACCAAACTCAAAATACCAAAGAAACTTATAAAAAATACATTTAGAGAAATAAACACAATTGCTATACACCATGCCATGTCCATAATATTACACAAAAGAAAAATAGAAAGCGGAGAGCCGCTACCAACAGGCGTACAACCACCATAAATCCAACTATTCAAAAAAGTAGTGAAATATAACCACCTTTATTTATAATAGTAACCTTGTCACAATATAGGGACCCAAGTTGTTGGAATTTCCTGCCCCTCTAGCTCGATAGCGCCAGATGATCGCAACGATGATCAAACAAGAACAACGGGAACCGAACCCGAACCACCGCTACAACACAACCATGTATTTTCCAAACAACCTGGCAATGTCAACAATGTGACGACCAACGAAACCAACCTTCTACTTTTATTCAACAGAATACACCTCAAACAATCACTTTACAGTGAACTGGTTCTTGGTTTCTGTTATACAGTGTCCACCCTGAGAGGGGTTAGTAGTCCTATACCACTGTTGTTATGTCCTGTGGGTTGGCGTGAATATCGTGCTTGTTCTTCTTCTTCTTCTCCTTCTTCTTCTCCTTCTTCTTCTCCTTCTCCTTCTTCTTCTCCTTCTTCTTCTCCTTCTTCTTCTCCTTCTTCTTCTCCTTCTTCTTCTCCTTCTTCTTCTCCTTCTTCTTCTTCGTCTTCTTCTTCTTCTTCTTCTTCTTCTTCTTCTTCTTCTTCTTCTTCTTCTTCTTCTTCCTCCTCCAGGCGACGCCATAGGCAAGTGAGGGGATTCAAGGGTAGGTCTCATATCATAGCTCCTTGCCAATTTGCCTTTATTGTAATACAAAACATCATTCTGTGTTCCTTGAAGATGGTAGCCAACAAGATAGGCTCCACCTTCATGTATGAGCTTTCTCCACAACCTCTCGGTGCCGACCTTTCTTTGGTTTTGGCTTCGGAAATTCTTTCGGATAGAGGTAGTGCTCCTTGATAAGCTGTGTGTGTTGTTTGAAGTTTTTGTCCGCCTCCAAATGCCTCCAGTATTGAGGATATATAATCCTAAATGCATCCTTGACATTTGACGCAGGAAACCATTTGGTAAGTTGGTTAATTAAAACCTATGCTGCACCTGTCATAAAAGAGGATCAATGCCTCTATAATCTTTGATGGCATTCACAATCACCTTTGTCATGTTGTTTGAGCTAACACCCTCCATGACCCGCTCCAAAGACAACAACATTGGTTTACGCTACGAATCCTTAACACACATATCCATGAGGTGACGCACTTCACCGACTTGTACAGACCATCGCATCCTTGGTGCAACTCTGCCCAAAAGAGCACACTTTGGACGCTGCAAGGCGACACTCCGATGTAGATGTCCCTGCATTTGAACTACAACTAACTTGTAGCACATCGGATGAGGAAGAAGATCTTGTGTTTGGAATCGTCGCATAGAACACTTGCAAAGAAATCCTTGGAAACATTTTGCCAAACAAAAAGCAACAACAGCCCTAAACCAAGCAACAATACCCTAAAACTAAATGTGCATAGCAATGGAGGAACCTAAACGCAAGTGCAACCCAAACGCAAATGCAAAGGCCACATACGGAGTGATGTGAAAGGAGGTGGAAGGCACTTAACATGTTTCAATGCCATGAGCATGCAACAAGATCAAGCAACGCATACAAGAAGTTGAAGATAAGCAAACGGAAGTTGAACGTCAACACCGAACGCCAATTCAAATTTAAGTCAAACATCAAAATGTTGCAAGAATCATCATGGTTGTACATAAACGGACTGGCGATCAACAAGTGCACATACGATGGGTTTCTGGCCATGACCAAAACTTGAAACCCGTCATTTTCTGCCAGATTTGGCCAAGCACATTATTTTATTTCCCCATTACGGTATCCCCATGACCGGCAGATTAAGCAACGTGCACACAAGGAGAACCCAAATAATCATACATTTATTTTTCAGTGATAGCCAAATAGAATTACAAGCTCAACCCAAGTGGTTTCATATTTTTCCAATCAAAATTGAATTAGTTATGGATTTTCAAAGTGTGCAGCCATGTTTGGCCCATTTCTGCATCTCAGTAACCCCATCAACACGGACCAAAAGTTAGGGTCTTGACCTATAGTAAGCCTTAATTTGGAGCTGACAAAGAGTGAATGGGTGGCAATGGAGTGGATATGGGGCAGAATTGGGACCAAATATAGAATGGCGGTGATGGGTAGGACTACCTAAGGCTTTTTTTTCGCCTCCTTAAAAAAAAAATCACTGGTGTGCACGCCTCCTAAAAAAATCTCTGGTATGCAAGCATGTGGTTGCAAATTGCTACACACTAAGGAATTGTATTTACACCAGCACTTATGATTTGGAGGTTGTGTTGGGACTCGGGAGCCTTGAATCATGATATTTTATATGACCTGTGTAGCCCATGCCTTCAAGTCAAAGCTTCTTCTTCTCCATCAGGTGCAATTATTGATGACTTGCAGTGTGCCCTTTGGTACGAACCAGGCCTTTTTTTTTGGTTTCAGAGTTTTAGCCAGATTTGGCCAGAGTGGCCACACAAACTTTTTGATGACGGCAAATTCGGCGACACAAAGTTTCTCTAGAAACCATACAAAACCAAATTTTCTCCGTAAATATCCATTTTAGAGAATTCATCTCTATAAACATAGATTTGTACATCCTTTTTGGCGACAAGTTGGAGTCCCCATTGTTCATTAGTAGCAATATGGCAATATGCAAACGGCCATCAATGAAGTTTTGGCATTGTAAAATCTTAAAATTTCCCATTTTGGGGAATATTCTATTTCTGGAAATAAAAATTCGATTTTTGGCTCTAGCTCGCCAAAAAAAAGGCCTGGTACGAACACAACATGATGGGAGAAGTCACTAGAACATGCTTTCCCAACATTGAATTGTTATTACCCCAGGTGAACCTCTAGTTCGGCGTTTACTAATTAGAAAATGTTTGCCGAATCAAGTGGAAAAATATTTAATGAAATTGCCGAATCTAAAAAAACTATTTATTTACAGATTTTGTCATATTGGTAGACGTTAAGGGGAGTGGGACTTGGAAAAGCCTCTATCCTAGGTCGTGCATGCATGTAGGCTTTGGTTTAGAACCTCAAGCTCTTGGATTCAAGCCCCCTGCTCATCTAAAGTGCTATATATAGCCATATGTGATTTCTTGCCAAAATCTAATTTATTGTTATTTTGGATGCTAAACGGCCTTTTCTCACTTTAATTCATTATTCGGCATGGACGTGTTCAACTAGACGGTTCACCTATCGTATTCCTATGTGACAGCAATATGGGCTTAGAAATATCACAAAAATTTGTTTTGAATAAAATCTTCCATTCAACCCAAAGTGGTAACTGGATAAATATGACTGTATTATAATTGGATGAATATAAGACTAACATGTCAAATCATTTACTAGATGAATATAGCAATTATGGGGCTTGTACTCTAGGAACTTAGGTTGAGATGCCAAGCGAATCTAGGAGTTTGATTGGTCTAGAGCTTAAACTTGACCCTTGTGGCTTCACACTAGGGGCCAAGGGCCAAGGGCTAATTGCGTTCAAGATGCCTATGTACCAGGACTTTTTGAGAATTTTGGCAACAAAAGTGCAGCCTCTTCAAAGAAAAATTTAGATGGAACAAGTATGGAAATGGAGGTGCCAAATCTTTTTCAATTGAAATTATTTTTCATCTTTTTCATTTAAAATTTAACACAATCTCAAACAATTGATTGAAACAAACATTTCTTTTTTACTTAGATTTTTTACTTAAGTTTTTAATCCAAGCTTCTTTTCACCCAAGCTAACTACATTCACCTATGCCTAATTTTACTTTGCCTTTGCATTTGCCTCCAAAGCCCCCCTTTCCCTAAGGAACATGCGTTTAACTATGCCAATGTAGGAAATAGTACTCTAGTCTCCTCCTTATTGCTCTATGGCTCAATCTTATATTAGCAACTTTTCCACCTATTCTCTTCTAGTAAAAAAAATATAATTTCTTAATGTTTTGTAACAACTACAATACCGATGCTTGCACTACAGTACATTTTTTGTACTTCCACAGAGTAAAATATGTCCTTGTATATCCGATTCCCGACTAATGTTTAATGGTTAAATACACATAAAAGAGAAATTTAGTTCCATACCTTACCCTCCAATTTCTATTTATGGCATGGGTAGTAAGGTGCTCAACCCTGAAACGTCCAAGGAGTCAAAGAGTGGCTTCTTTGATGACTTTGAATGCATGATACAAGATAAAGAATTGTATTTTTTCATCCATTTATTATAAAGAGAGCACATTGAATGTGTAAGCACTACATTGAAAATCATGTATAGTGTATCCACACTATATAATTTGGAAGTGCTATAGTTTTTTACATTTGATGAAGATTTTTACCAAGATCACAACTATCTGTAATACTCAAAGAGAGGGATCATCGTAGACATAGTTGGTAAAATTATTCATGAAGATTAAAAACTTATAGCATTTCAAAATCATCATTTTAGAGTAGATGATGATGAAACTTGTCTCATTGAAGTAATTATGTCTTTTCTAAAAAAGAAAATGTCTTTCACCTAGATCTCAACGTAGTGAATTTTTGAAACTTCTAGTTACATTCTAGATTTGAATTTCTAGTTATAAAAATGATATTTTTTGAATTTGTGTCCAACTAATGAAATGAAGCTTCGAAGTCTAGTTTCCACTTCAATCTAGGAATTCATAAATTTGAGAAGTTGTTGCAATTTGAACTCTGGGCCTATAACCATGACTAGCTGCTTCTCTAGTTTTAGAGAGACATGGAAGTTTCATTTCCACCACTGTAATCTTTGACACTCAAACCCTATAAGGACAAGCAACCATGTAAGGATGTGAAATGTACCTTGTTACCTTTATGATGTTCTGCATAATCTATTACGCTCATAGATTCTCCCATTGTCCAAACTTCCATCGCTCGTCCCTAAAGGGAAAAACGTACATCATTGTGAAATTTCAGAATATTTAAGCATACTTTGTATTTTATTTGACTTTCCTTCACTTTTCTTTTGGAATATTATAATAACTTAAAAAAACTCTCAAACAAATCTGTGATGTTTGTGACATATACAAAACATGTGATCTCATCTCTAAAACATGAACAAAAAAAATTAAAAAATCCACTTAGATTCCATGAAAAATTAAAGCACATACTAGATCGGAAATTGGGATTGATGCCACAATCATAGACTCTAACATTCCAGGATTAATCAACGTCCATGAACAAAACAGAAGTATTTGCTAGAACAATAGTCACCACCAGCCCTTTTTTTTTGGTTTTAGTGGGATAGCCACAGAGGCCAAGGAGGGCTCTCTCCTAAACCCATACAAAACCAAATTTTCTCCTTGAATATCCACTTCGGAGAATTCATCTCCACAAACATAGAATTGTACATCCTTTTTGGCAATACGATGGAGTCCCAGCTGTTCATTAGTGGCAATATGACAATATAGCAACGGCCATCAATGAAGTTTAGGCAAAATAAAATCAAAATTTTCCCACTTTTGAGGGGAAAATGTTTTTCGCAATTTGGCTCCCAGATCGACCAAAAAAAATTAGGCCTGCTCATCACCATCACATGCAATAACATAACCAACTTCCAACTCAACTCACATCCTAGGATCATAAAGAACTAGGGATGCTTTCATGAATGATACTTTCACAGGAGATTATAAATACAGTGAAAAAAGCAGACTCGGCAAAAGGAACCTCACAACCGAGGACGAGAAGGGAATGCTCTCCACTTCATGCTTCCAACAGCTCCCACCTTCCCAGGGTTCAGGGTTTAGGGTTTAGGTTTCTAGGGCAATCAAAGAAGTAGCACTCCACCAGCCTGACTCAAAGGCACCAATCTCCAATCAAGAGCAGCGTCGGTAGCACCAGTGAAGGTACTGCTTTCTCATGAGACAATCAGCCCTAGCAACCCCGGGTTTAGGGTTTGGGGAAAGAAAAGGCTCCCCACATAAAACACCACTCAATGAAGGTTGATGACTCTGGTGGAGAAGTTGGTAAACTCACCACTTTGTTGAAGCTTGGAGGTTGAGCTTGACATGACGTGAGAATTGGTTGTCCGAGGTCAGATCTGGTGGCGAAGGTTGATGAGGGTTAGCTCGTTTCGACGACGTGCACCGCGAAGGGGGGGCCTGTGTAGCTCGACGGTTCGTGGGCGGGCTGGGAGTCGATGACAGCGGAGCCCAGGAGCGTGTATTGGCCCGGGACCAGGAAGCAGAGGGCGAATCGGTGCACCACTTCGCCCAGCGCTCCCACCTCTACCGTCACTCCGTCCAGCGTTCCTGTCATCATACGTTCATCAAGTTACTAAGGTTGTGTGACAAGCGAACGAGATACGAGACATGCTGAAGGTTCGGTATACGTTTGTCAGGTCACTTAAAGTTTGATTAAGGTACCCCTTCTTTTGTCTTTGCTCTGAGGAGCTATTAGAGCAATAGAAGAGCTTGGTGGTTTTTTCCTAGAATTCAGTCAATGGAAGCGCTTCGTGAGTGAAGGAAGAGTTGGTGACTGTTGGCCGCCTCTCTCTCCTTTGAGGTGAGATCAGTTAACTTTAGCTCTTCGGAATGAGAAAAGAGGGAGTATCTTCTTAAAACTTCGGGTGACTTTGGGAAGAATTCAGGTAAGGAAAGCAGGTGAAGTTCAGAGAGGAGAAGCTCACCAGCCCAGAGCACGGTCGCCTTGCTTCCAGTCGTTCCCAAGCAACTCGTCCCGGTGACATCACGACAAGTGACACTGAGCGTCATGTTTACCGCCTCGTTGGTGTTGTTCCTGACCAACATCTCAATGGGCGCCAGCTCCCGGACGCCGATGCCGCCCTTGTTGTCCCCCAGCAGATCGGCCTCCACCTTCTGCAACCCCACTCGCGGTGACCCCGGGAGACTGTCCACGTCGCTGCCGCTACTTCTCAGGATGGAAGCTCCAATTGACGTCTTGGCGAGGCGGAAGCCGAACGTGAGGGGATCAGGAAGCAGGATCTTGAGCACTGACGCCTTGAGGGCCTCCCGGAGCGCGTCCTTGATGGGAAGCTCGCCCGCGCTGTTGCGCCCCGACGTCCAGCGCACGCAGATCTTGGAGCTCAGCTCCTCGATGGCTGTGTTCAGCTCCGCTTTCGCCCGCCCCTCCTTGGAGTCCTTCTTGATGGATGCGCGCGCGAGGCTGCCCTTGTCGAGATTGGCGAGCTTGAAGCGCTCCAGAGGGATGAGCACGCGCGCGGCGTAGTCGCGGTCGATTCGAGTGGGAGGGTATAGGCACTCGGAATCCTCGACCAAACGCCCGCTCTCGTCAGGTTCTTTTCGGGTGACCACGATCTCGAAGAGGACGTCTGTGGCGTTCCAAAGCTCCAGTTCCAGGAGCCGCATCCCCCAGCTGCCGCGGTAGGGATCCATCTTCACGAGGCTCTCCTCGTGCGCGAGCGAGTCGCTGGAGAGGGAGCTGCTGATGTTCGCCGCCACTTCCATTGAGAGGAGCTTGGCCTGCACGAGCGCCAGGCCTTTGAGCACATGGAGCTGCATCGGGAGGGCGACTCTTCGGCCGGGAGCGGAAGGCACGGAGCCGGCGTAATGGATGACCAAGTGGGGGCTGGAGGCGTTGGTGGCGGTCCTCACCAGGGAGCGGAAATCGACGTCCGCTGTGGGCGCTCCGGCTTTGAGCGTGACAGGCACCACGACGGTGGCGCCTGGTGGCAGAGGGAGCGCGTCCTCCAGGACTTGGTGCCCGATGGACATCACGTGCTGCTGTTGTTTCCCTGTGAGCGTCATGTGGGCCTCCACGACGGGCACCACGCCCGCGTTGGAGAGGCTGATCTGCATCTCACGAATCTCCCCCTCATAGAGGACCGCCGCGCCTTCGCCGCCCACGGCGCGCGCCACCAGGAGCGGCAGCGGGGGCACCACCTCCACCTTCTCGTACTGCGCCGGCTGGCGCACCTTGTGCCCGCTCCGGAACGGGTCCGCCAGCGCCGTGCCGCCCCACTCGCTCACCTCCTCGAACAAGTGCTCCGTCACGACTCCGTAGCACTTCACAACGCAGCCGCGCACGGTGAGCGTCCCTACTTTCAGCGGCAGCCCCGAGAGCGCTACCACCTGCCCAGAGCTCGCGGGGAGCGTCACGGACACAGGAAACGCTTCGAAGTGATCATGCTCGACTGACAACGCGATACTCTCCACCACGACCTCAAACACGCACGGATTTGCCAGCTCCACGAGCACTTCCACCGGCTCCCCCACCACCCACGTGACAGGAATCCTCGTGTTGACTTCCCCCTTCGCAGTGAAAGGCGTGTAGATAAATGGACCCGTCGAAGTGCGCCCCATCCACCACTCGTTCTTGCTCGCAGTCCGCTTCACAATCTCACGATCCGCGGGCATGGCAGTGTAAGAATGCAGCCTCACAAACGGGATGGCTCCCTCGGAGGATCTCGCCCCGGGGGCTAACCGCTGCGCGGACATGGAGAGAGCGGTCTCCAGCGCGAGCTGCGCGCCCGGTGGGATGAGCGGGTAGTGGTTGCGCAGCAACCGCGCGGCGGAGTTCCACGCGGCAAGCGCGTCCCCGGCGCGCACCGCAGCCGACAGCATGTCATACAGCACGTCCACCTGCAGCGTGCTCCACTGGTTCGCGGCCTCGCGGCACTTGTACGACTCCGCCGTGAGCGACATCACCTGCAGCGCGCTCAACGCCGCCCAGTGGCTGTGCTGCTGCTGGTACAGCAGCGCGACCTGGCGCCCGTAGAACGCCGCCTTCCGATCGTACCCGATGGCCGCGAAGATCCGGGCCGCCTCCACATTCACCACCAGGCGGTCGCTCGCGTCCATCAGGCTTTTGGACCACTCCACGGCGCCGCTCACGAGCTCCACCACGTCTTTTGCCAGCTCTTTCCGGCACAGAAACCGCGCCAGCTTCAACGTCGCCTCCAGCTCGAACGAGAGCGCCGTCGCGCGCCGGTAAAGCTGAATCACCTCCAGATACCGGTACTGCACGTCCTGCTCCAGCATCGTGTCCTTGAACCCGTTCTGATTCAGAACCGTCGCGCACACATACCCCTCGATGGCACCCGCATGCCACAAACTGTCCCCCGTGGAGCGCGCCAGCTCAATCGCCGTGTAGTAATGCGCATTCGCATCCGAGGGCGATCCCGCAAGCAAACAATAATCCCCCATCGTCTTCTGCACACGCCCGAGCTTCCGCTTCTTCGACACCTCCTCCGAATTCAACGAAACCTGCGAATCCAACGGCGTCGTCAACCCGACTGGCCTCAGGTGCAGCACCCAGCTCTCAAACGCCATGAGAAGCGACGCCGCGAAGTCCTTCATCAGCGTCTGCATGTGCACCTGAAGCTCCTGCCGATCCGTGCTCGGGAACATCACCAGAAACTCCTTCTTCTTCTCATCATCCGCCTCGACCTGGGCGTCGCTCGGGTGGAACGCGAAGCAGCGCGTGACCTGCGCGGAGGGGTAGGCCTTGCAAATGGTGAGGAACTGATCATAGGCCGCGGCAACGTCGGGCGTGAGCGGGCAATGGCAGAGCCCGATCACGCCCAGGATCTTGCGGTGCGCCTGGAAATCCTCCCAGGGGCCCCGCGCCGCGCCGCCCACCATGAACTTGAGCAGGAGCGCGCCCGTCTCCCACGGCTGCTGCGCGAACGGCGACTTCTGGTGCTCTGTGTAATAGGGCGACACGGACGCGAGCGGGATCTTCGTGTGCTGCACCAGCATGGCAATGTAGTCGCGCAGGTGCGACGCCGGCATCTCGCCAATCGCCACCACCGCCACCCGAATCATGCTCCCATTCTCCACTCGCACCTCAGGCTCCATCGCACGCCTCCCTCCTCGTCTCCACCTCCAAACAACCCAGTCCCTAAACCCTAAACCCTAAACCACACCACTCGGAGAAACTCCCCATCATGGTGCATCATGTCTAACCCTAAAAAGCCTTCCACTAGACCCAGATGTGTAGACCCCAAACCCATGTTTCCGGCATTCTTCTAACCCTAAACCCCTCCCTTGTATCCTTCTGCTAACCTCAATGAATTCAAACCCTAAACCTAAAGAGCTTGAATCCATGTGACTCTCCCTCTGTTGTGCGATGTCATTTGAAACCCAACATCCAGTAAACCCATGGTTGTAAATCTCATCTAAACCCTGAAAGCATGTGATTTCCAGAGTCCTTTCTGGTAACCCTAATAAGTCGAACCTTCTGCTAACACTACTGAGCTCAAATCCTTGCAACTCTTCCTCATTCAGCAGGCAATTTCCTACACCCACTAAACCCAGATGTCTAAATCTTGTCAAGTTGCATGATTTTCCTTGGTAACCCTAAACCCTAACATGCGATGTCCTTCGAGATTAAGCCCACTAAACCCAGATGGCTGGATCTTGCCGAATTCCTGAATCCGTCTGCTAACCCTAAATCCTTTGAAGCTGAACCTTGTAGTGCACCACAGACAAAACCTAAATGTCTAAATCTTGCATATTGCTGAATCCTTCTGCTAACCCTAAACCCCTTGGGGTTCTTCTCTTTCCTTTGAGACTAAGCCTTGTAGCGCACCACCCAGTAAACCCAGATGCGTAAGGCCTGAATGAATTTTTGAGCTAACCCTAATTATTCCAGCTAGCTATATCTCAAGCATTGGAAGGTCTTTAGTATCATTCCCACCATTCCATCTCTTTCGAGAAGTCTATTAATCAGAAGTGGACATACTTTTGATTGATACTATTGGTTTTTGAGAGAAGTGTGGGACTCACTCTCTACTGATCCAAGCTGTTTTGTAGGCAAGAGTTTCGCTTCACTGAGGTAAGATGACCCAAAACTAACCCACCAATTTCTTCCTAGACTAGTGTAGGTTTTCATTTCATCACTTGTGGATTCTTTGTCAATGCGAAAGTGATGTAAGGTTGGGGACTCAAATGACAATGTATGTGAAAAGCATTTAAGTAGAAAGATGCCAAATTATCAATAAATATTTTTTCAAATTTAATCTCAAAGATTTGGAATTGGTATTGAATTTAAAAGCCCTAAACCCAGCAGAGCCTGTAGTCAAATTCTAGAGTAGGTGAGATTTGGTGCCTTCCTTCGCCCAATGCCAATAAGTGAGAGTGAGTAAAAGAGAGAAGACATGCCATGGATAACCAATTCACAGAGGTACCCAATGCCAATCAGCCTTGTTTGACTTTTGAGGCAAGGCCACCAATGAAAGCTCAACTGAGGTGGAGCGACCCAAAATTGTACACTTCATGACCCAATGCCGATAATGACTAGGGTTCTCAGATTTCGAGTTATTGATTTTGGGTCGCTTCATGCACCGTTCCATGCATTTTTCATTTTCATGCATACTCTATTGATCGGAACTGGGTAGCCAATGAGAATTGGGTGCCTCTACCTGAATGGCAGCCTACATTTATTCCCTAAAATTTAAGAAGGGCATAGAAGTTGGTGGTTTTGGATCATTGAGTGGTTTAGGATTATTCAACCTAAAGGGGTGTGAGAGTTTGCGTTGGTATTTGTGTTACAAAGGAACTTGAGAAAAAATTGAGCATCTCCACCCACGAGTCGGCCCTAGTCATAGTGTGGAGGCTAGGGCGGGGAGAAATTTAGTTAGCCGGTAGCTGCCCACCAAAAGGTTTCCACCACCATTCCACCAATGGGGCTTATCTCGGGAGATTTGCATTCCGTCCATCTTGCCCCCTCAACCCGTTGACCCACCGCCAATATTCGTAGACTGTCCCTTTTAATTATGCGTGAACTCTAGGGACAATTCTAGTGATTTTGTTTTCTTTCTCTTCAACACCCCTTATCTAGCACACCCCCTTTCTCTCTAGATGTTCTTTTTAGTTTCTAATTTTGTTGACAATGGAAGCATGGAGAACACAATTAGAAAGAGCATAGAAGAAGAAGAACGCCGGTCTCCGAAGGGGGGCCGGCATGGATAAAGTGTCCGTTCATTCCACCACTAAGTCCATGCCCACCGGGCATAGGTTAGTAGTATGGAACTACTTCCCCCTTTCGAGGGTGGACACTACGTATCAGTAACAAGTGACCAATACCAAGGGACCAAGGTTTCAAAAGTCTATAAGAAAGGAGGGCGTGTACGGTGAAGTACACGTGCATGTCTATGGAGGGGGGTTCGATGTGTCAGGAAGGGGTTGGTTGTTTTCAAGTTTCCGTTTATGCAGGAGTATTGACATAGCATGTTGAATTGCAATAGTGTTAATATTTGAGAAGGTGGTTTTGATTGAAGTGATGGGGATTTAAATGTTTCTTCAAGGGTTGTCATTGAGGGAATGAAGGTGGTGGCTCTGGCACCCGCGGTGATGACAATGAGGGGATCTACTTTCCATCCTAGTGCTTGAATATCGTCAAGTAGTGGTTGGTATTTAGTTGTTTTGTCTGCAATAGTGTCCGAAGAGAATCTATCATTGCAATATGTGAATTCAATAAATTGGATGGTGAGACTAGGGTCTATGTGGTTTGGTGGGGGGTCTTTGTATGATAGTCCTCTAACACATAATAGGTCCGGTTTGAATCTTGCATTACAGTGGCATCTTTGAGTATGACATATGCAGGGTAATAGCCAAGGAGGGACCGTGTTTTCTTGTGGGTTGTCATTAAAGGTTCCGGCATTCATGAGAATGAAACACCGGGATTTGGTTGATGATATAAGTAGTTTACGAATAGCCCATATGGCTTTGTTATGTCTTTTAACAATTAGTGAGTGTATATGGGGGTTTTGGCACTGGAGTAAGACATGTAGCCATGTGTCTGGGTCCGTGGTGTTGCAAATTGGACATGTAATTGTAGGGAATCTTTCTATTCCAAAGAAGAGTTGTTTGCGGGCATTGCCCATGTATTGCCCGGTGCGGAATTTGATTAGGCATGTGATTTGTGGATCCGTTATAGTGGGGTTTTTCCAGAAATTATTGGATAGTACATTATGAATGTTTGGGTTGCCAGTCCATTTATCAATATTGGGGAAGTTTTCTGTAAGTTTTTCTAGGTTATTTACAAGATCATGTTTTTTGAGGTATTTGTCCAAGAATCGTACGGGGCCTTTATCGGGAGTTTCACTCATAGAGGGCCATTCATATCTATGGAAGTAATATGGGGTGGCATGGGCATGTTCGTATGGGTGTTTGGCATTCTTGTGGGTTTTTTCTCTTCCTTCCTTTGCTAGTTTGTCGGCTTGTTCATTGCCGTCGATATTAGCATGAGCACGAACTTTATGGAGTGTAGTAATCTGTGTACGGTTTTGGAGCATTTCAACCATAGATGTGAGGATAGTTTTATCCGGGTGACTATTGTGTAAAGTAGGGTGTTTAATATGTGTATTAAGGAGGTGTAATACATTTATGCAATCTGTAAAAATGTGAGCCGGTTCGTTTGGGTAATGAGTGGTGATTATTTTAAGGGTTTTGTGTATAGCCATCATTTCGGCTCTTAGAATATTCTGGAGTCCATGTAGTCTTTTACCTAATTTAATTTGTTTGGTAGAATTATATATCCCATAACCGGCTTTCTCTCGGTGCCAATGTCCCGGGCTTACTTCGGTTGGTTCTTTGAAAGAGCCGTCAGTGTAGTAGCTAAAGTTGGGGTCAAATTTAAGGTCCATATTAATTTGGTAGTAAGAGAGGGGGAGGCTTAGTTCGGTAATTGGTGATGTGGAGATGTTTGTGTGGGGGGTTTTAGACCATTTTTTGTTGCGGTTTACACGGGTTGAGATGGGTGTGGGGAGGGCAATTGCGGTGTATACCTTGTTAATGTTTAGATTTTTTGCTATCAAAGTGAGATGAGTGAGGTTTTCTAGATTACCTATTTCACGAGTTTATTGGTGTATACATAGGATACGTAGGGTTGTTGGTTCAAGGCGGAGTGTGTGTATTTGCAGTCGTATAGTGGGTTCTTTGTAAGTCATGGAGTCGGCTTCAAATAGTACTATGATGTGGGAGTCCGGGAATGGGCCTAAGTGTGGGTTAGGGTTGTGGTACCAATGAGTGTCGGGAGTGATAATAATGGTGATATTGTCGTTGGGGTCATTATTTGCCGCTAGGCGTGCCCAATGTATTGCTTGTTGTGTTTCTTCTTCGTTGTGAGGGTGTGTGAGGCCTATTCCACTCCATTTATAATCAAAGGCTTTTCCAAGAGACCCAAAAATCTTATCGCGTTCGAATGGAGAGTAAAATTTTGAGATTTTTGTGGAGCATGTAACGGGGGATGAGAAGTATGAATGTGTGATATTCAGGGATGTAATAAGGTAGTCTAAAATAGGATCGGGTAATGTGTAGTGTGCATTTTTGAGGGGGTCATTTTTGGGTATTCAGTAGTTATATCTTTGGTATAGCCAAACAATTTCAGTTTCGAATGTTTGGGGTATTGGTCCAGTGTTAATGGGGGTTAGTAGTGCGTTGTGATATTGGTTCTACAACCATTGTAGTCTAGCGAGTGGTATGGTTATTAGATGTCTACCATTACCTTCATATATGTGGGCCTTATCTTGTTGTATTTTGATTGTATTTGTTTGTGCGAGGATGTCAGTTTCGGGGTTGCATTCAGTTGTAAAGATGTTAAGAAGGGGGATAATAAGGGGTGGTGTGACAAATCTTCTATCTCGAGGTTGTGCTTGGGGGTGGTGTATTTGTATGATATTTAGATAATAATTGTTTTGTGTTCTAAGGTAGTATTGTGTGAGGATTTCGGTGTTATGTAAGGAAGTATTTGGGTTGTGCCAAGGGAAAAGATTTCTTTGTGGGAGCCATTTGGCGTAGGTGTTGTTATTGTGGGACCAGTGGCATAGGTACGACATATATTGTTTGCTTATTTTGTTGGAGTCAATGTGTTTATTATGTCTGTGCGCGGTTATGTTATTTATTGGGTGTATGGAAGGGTTTTTTAATATATGTGGTGGAGGGGCATATGGTCGTGAATGTGGTGGGTTTGGGGGAATTAGTGGGGGGTTGGTGTTGGGGTGGATGTCATTGTGATTGATGATATATGGGTCTTTAAGTGTGTACGGTGGGGCGTGATTGGTACAGGGATTGGGGCATGTAGGGAGACATGGAGGGTGACAAAATAATTGTTTGGCAATGTTTAGTGCACTTTTTATTAATTTATGAGGGGTACCATAGAGTGTTTTGTAGCTCTTGTCGTCCATAAGGTGTGTTCCATTTGGTAGTGTAATTTGTTTTAGATCGGTAATGTTTGCAGAGAAGAGTTTTTGTAGGAGTTTGTCGGATAATTGTTGGTCAAGTCTAGGGAGGTTATGAATTTCATTTGCCCAAATTTGTTCAAGTGGTGCGGGGTCTAGTAGGAAATCTTCTAGTGTGCTTTTTAGAAATATTTGACCTTCTGTTTTAAGTAGAAAAAGTGTGCGGATAATGGGGGACCGAAGACAATCAGATTTTTTAAGTCTTTGGAGGTATTGTGCTCCTCCATAAATGGCAAGGATGTGCCGAAGGAGTCCACTGTAAATTAGTCCTAGTCGTCCTTTATCGTTAAGTGCATTCTGGAGTTGTTCTCCAATGCAACGTAAGTAGGCATTTTTGAGGGAGAAAGCTTCTAATCCGAATAGTTTGTGAGGGAGTTGTGTTATGATATTAGGCGTACAATTAGGGAGTCCGCATACTTTCTTTTGTATGGCTATGATTTTTTTATCGAGTTTATTTATGGCGGGCATGGAATAAGGTACCACATAGAAACTGTATGAGATACCTGGTCGTATGACGGTATCAATCATTTTTATTTTTTGTTGCAATGTGGCCGGACAAAGTGTAAGTTCCTTGCATTGTTTAATAAGTTTTGTAGTACAGTCTAACCTTGTTAATATCACACCCTCCGTTTCACCCAAAAGTGTGATATTATCAAGGTGTGACAATTTTGATAATATCACATTTGGCGATTTTAGGCAAAATGTGATATTATCAAAAAAAATCCCAAAAAAATCCAAAAAAAAATTAGAAAATTAAATAAAACAACAAACTATCATACACTTGGTTTTCCAACTTGAATAAATCACCAATAGATGCCATAACTCACAAAAACCAAAGAAATGAATCACTTTTAGTTAGTGACATCCATATTAGGACATAACAAGCTAGTAAATTCATTAAGACCTAACATAAATTATTTATCTCACCTCATGTGAAATAATCATTGAGACATAGCAGGTGACAAGGTGTAACGTATATAAATTATGTTAGGTCTCAAGTTTAGCACTCGCTCCTCCAGCAAGTCTCAATTATAAAAATATGGTACACTCTGGAAGGAGCGGCTTCTTCTTCATCTGAATTTTTGTTGGTTAAAACTTTGTAGGAAATTCCGGATCATAGCCTAAGCCAACAACACATATAATTCTTCATGGTGATCCACCGCTCAGGCCCATTTCTACCTCAAAGGCCTTCATAGCAATCCACAATCACAACTCGAGCTAATCAATCCACCACTGCAGTACTGTACCACCCTAAAGATCACACATGATTCCTACACCTAGTAACAATTTGTTAGCAATTTACAAATTCAGGGGCCGTTGTAGTACCAGGAAAAAATCGCTACTCTGACATGAGCTGAATTGTAACTCAAGTCGTTGGGGGTGTGTAGCAGGTCGCTGCAGCAAATGGGTGGCTGCTTTGTTTCGGAAAACCAACAATCAGTTCGCAGTGATCCAGGGGCTTTACAACAAAGGCACCTCGGAAACCAGACGAAAGAAGGTTCTGGATTCTCTGAAGAAAGACATCTACAGGTCCCAGAACGACATTGAGATTTACTCTGATTGCTACGCGTTGCCAGAAGCCATGATTGAGATGATGATTCAACCCAACGACTTGCGACTTGCGACCCAACGACTTAATCACATCCTCCACACTCCAACGACCTGCGACCCAACCTACGGACTTATCACGACCCCACCTTTACAATCCGGCACAGCTTGCAGATACCCTCGGGACAATGCCACCGCAAGGAAACTCTCAGGAAAACGGCCGCCGCAAGGAAACCCTCATATTCTCCAGAGTCATGCTGGTTCGAGCTCAAAACCCTCGCACTTCCCAGAACTCTCGTCCTCACCAATATCTATGATTTGCCCACATTTTTCATCCACAAATCACCCTCACTTGTACATACACTACAACATTCCGACGAGATAGGACATCATCTATGCTTATCCATCCATCCATTTTTTATATTGTCACACTTACACTACAGATTTTGAAAAAAGAATGTGATATTATCAAGGGTGATAGTGATATTAACAAGGGAGCTTTACACTATGAAAATCCGTTTCAAGGTTTTGGGTGACAATATCAAGGTGTTCTATTAACAAGTGTGATATTATCAAGGTTAAACTGTAGTAGCATGAATTTGAATTTTCCATTTTAAAGATGGGACTAGGTTTATTCCAAGGTATATGTAGGGTTGGTTTTGGTTTAGAACCGGAATTGGTTGGTTACAATAGTGGATATTGTTAGCTTGAATAAGGGCTTTGAAGGCGGTCAGGTTTGTTTTAGATTTGTTTGGACATCCGGTTATGGCACATTTTTGGACCCCAAGTTCCATCCCGGACCATAGACAAAATTTGTCTATTTTGTCTAATTGAGTTTGGAGTGATTTGAGGCGTCCGGAGATGGCTGCAAGATCGTCAGCATATGCGGCCGAGTTTATGGTAACTTTTGAGGTGCCAAAGGTGTAGCCATTATTCCCTCTTTGAAGCCATCTCAGTAGAGGTTCCAGAAAAATAATGAAGAGGTATGGGCTCAATGTATCGCCTTGGATGGTCCCTCGTGGATAGGGATAGGGTGTGTTTTACCAAAGAATTCTCCAACGTATATAGTGGTAGATTGGGAGTATATATTGCCAACCAGTGTGACCGCATCGCACGGGTATCCAAGATCGCTCATAATGGTTAGTAAGCGAGGATGGTCAATGGAACCGAAAGCGTTTTTGAAATCAATGTAGAGTATGTAAATGTCTTTATTAGTGAATTTTGCATCCTCAAGAGCGGCGATGAGAGTTTGGATTTGCCGTGTGGTACTTCTTTCAGCTCTAAACCCTTCTTGGCTTTCGTGTAGTATTTGGTGTTTTTCCCCGTAGGCCGATAGTATTGTAGTTAATGTGCTAGTGTACAATTTATAAATGGTGTTGGCTAAGGCAATAGGTCGGTGATTAGGTAGCTCGGATGGGTTGCCTTTTTTGTATGATAAGATTGTTAATCTTGTTTTCGAGGATGCAGGAATTGCTTTTTGTTTGTAACAATGGAGGAAAAATAATGATAGAAGGTCATGGAATCTCGGAGGCATGTTTTTTAGAATTGAGTTAGGTATATGGTCTGGTCCGGGAGCTTCGTTGGTCCCCAAATTTTTTAGGCACATGTTGTATGTGTCTCTGTTATAATATGTGTGGAGAGGAGTCGTGAGTTCTCCTCTTTTATCAATGGTGAGTCCGTCAAGATCATGCCACGGGTATTGCCTGACCCCGCATGTGCATGTTGGTGTATGTTGTGGTTGGAAGTGACATGAGGGGGTGGATGGTCTATTGTTTATGGATTGTTGAAAATGTATTTCGTTTGCAATGTCGTTTGGGTTGGTTAGAATATTATTGTTTTGATCTAGAATGCAATCTAGTGGTAAGTTTGTGTTGTTTTTAAAGACTTTTCTATTAATCTTTTTTGGGCTAGATTCGTATAGTTGACGATACTTAGAAATGGCTTTTCTGATACATTCTCTTGTATATTTTGTAGTAATTTTCCGAGCTTGTTTGTTGGCGGTTTTTGCAATGACTGCAATGTCTTTTAGCCAATCTTCGTGAGAGTTGTTGAGCGGTGGTACTTGTGGGATTTGGGGGTGGCGAAGGTTTTGTAGTTCAGAGAGTATGGGGTGGGTTCGCCAATTTTGATTAGTTTTAGCGATGTAAATTGTTTTCCGAATATTGTGGTATGTAACAAGATGTTGTTTCCACTTTTTGGCTAGTTTTCTCGGGAGATACCCCCCTTGATTCGAGGTTCTAGGTGTGAGTTGTGGGGTGGGAGGTGCTTTACATGTCTTTTCTAATGTAGTAGAAATTTCATTAATAATTTTGTCAAGAGAGGTGCAGGCTTCTTGCCATTGTATGTGTGTTAGGTGTTGATGGTTGGAAAGAATTTCTCTAAAGGAGTCTATCTGTAGTGAGTTTTTTTCAAAGAATATTGTATTAAAGTTATCAAGGTTTTCTTTTGGGATGGGGTTTAGTATTTTGATATCGTTTGAGTTTGTTTTCGTGGGGGGTCTACTTATAAGGATGTTATGAGGTATATTTAGTTGGATTGGGAAGTGGTCCGAGTTTAAGTTGGTTGAGGTATTGGTGATAGATGTGTATTGGGTATGGTTAGGTGTTTTAATGTAAAATCCATCAATTAGGCTAGTGTGTGTGTAATTAAGTCCTCCTTGACGAGAGTATGGTGTATCGGTTGGGATCAGATATAATTCTAGGTTATCTGTGTAATTTTGCCATTGATAGTCTATATCACGTGGGGGGGGTGAAGGTCTCTCCGTTTTGTCGTCCAATAAGGGCAATATCTCGGTTAAAGTCTCCACAAAGTATTATTGTATGGTTAGTGTGCGTATTAATTTGTGAAGTGATGGAATTTTGGATTTCCGGAATAAGCCTAGAGTCTTCTATGTGCGATGGCATGTATAGGTGAAGAATGAGCCATGGTTGGAGGGGTTGGTTAGTAATTTTAATGATTTGAAGGTAGGGTGATATATTAGCCGGGGTAGGAATTTTAGTAATATTCCCAGGGAAGGCATATGATTGGTGTATGAGCATGAGGAGGCCTCCTCTCGTTGGTGTATATGGCAATCTTTGTTGGATGCATCTTGTAAGGGCATGAGTGTTATTAAATATAAGTTTGTAATCGGGGAATGTTTTTTGGATGTATTTTGTGGATTTAGTAGCGGTTAATTTAGTTTCTTATATAGCAATTATGGCGGGTGGTGTGTTGGTGTGGGTAGATAGATTGTGGAGGCATGGAAGAACAGTGTTTAGGGATGCAGCGTTCCATGTTAAGATGTATGTATTGGTGTCTCTGGTGTTTTCGTTATGATTTACAGGTGGTGTATATGGGGTTGGTGGGGATGGGAATGTGTATTCTGGGATAGGCTCAAAGCATCTCGATATTTCTTTAGTTAGTTCATGTGGCAGGAATGGGAAGTGTAGTTGGATAGTGTTTTGTGTGGGGGGTGAGGTTTGGCTGTGTACGAAATCATATATTTCTGAAAGAGCATAGACTTCTATTTGGAAGGATGATGATGCGAACATTGCAATGGCTTTAGGCATGATTGAAGACATATTGCAAGAAGAATTGCTACCCCAAAGAAGACCTTGGGATCTCTCTCTTGTAAGACAACAAAGGAACATTAAGAGAGTTGGCTAGAGATGGATATGCACATGCATCTAGATTATTTTTGCAAATCACATGTTTATGATTTTGTATATTTCCACCATTTCTTTTTGCAAACAAAGGTTTTTGTTTCTCACTATTTTGGAAAGATTTTGTAAAGACAATGTTTATTCTGTCTGAAAAATAAATGCGACAGGTTTGATAGAGTTGTCCTTCCATCAAAAGGTCACTTGTGCTCTATGTATGCTTTCTTTGAAAGTTTCAATTGATGCAATTGATGATTATTGTAGAATAAGTGAGAGTACCGCTATAGAGTGCATGAAAAGGTTCTGCAAAGTTGTTAGGGCAAAGTTTGAAACCCATCACCTAAGACAACCCACACGAGCGAATTTTGAAGAATAGCTTGCCACCAATGAAGCACGTGGATTTCCAAGGATGTTTGGGTCTATAGGTTGCATGCATCACGTGTACAAGAATTGCTTAGAACCATGGCAGGGGGATTTTGGTGACTTAAGGATGAACAAAGAAGAAGAAGAACGCCGGTCTCCGAAGGAAGCCGGCGTGAATAAAGTGTCTGTTCATTCCACTACTAAGACCTAAGGATGAACAATCCATTATTTTGGAGGTTGTCGCCAATAAGAAATTACACATGTGTCACATTTTCTTTGGAATCCTAGGATCTAACAATGATGGCAACGTCCTTGATACGTTACCATTCATCAATAACATGCTTGTAGATGAGGCGTGTGACTATGCTTTTGAGGTGAATGTCTACATATACAATGGATACTGCTTATTGGCATACAAAATTCATCCGTAGTCGAGTTGCTTTGTTCAAAGCATTCACGAGCCACAAGGTGAGAAGCAAAAACATTTCGCATAGTGACAAGAAGCTTGCCGCAAGGACACTAAGCAATGTTTTGGAGCTTTACAAGCACATTTTGGCACCACCCAAGTGCAAAAATGTTGTCAATAAGTGGCTGATATATATATTTTTTCAATTGATGTAGGTGACAATATATTATTGTAATATTTAAATTTATTTGCATTCAATAGTAAGGGTTGGGTCTATGTGGTCTGATGGGGGATCTTTGTATGGTAGTCTTCGATGCATAGTATGTCTAACCATTTAAATCTTGCATTGCAATGACATCTTTGAATACTACATGTGCATGGTAGTAGCCACGTGGGGACCAAGTTTTCTAGTCGGTCATAATTGAAGGTTTTTGGGCATTTATAAGTAAAAACAACAAGATTTGTTAATGGATACGATTAACTTTTGAATTTCCCACACCATTTTATCGTGTCTTTTGACAATTAGGGAGAATATGCCAAAATCAACCCTAAATGCCGTCAATATATAGCATTCAACCCTTCTATGTCAGAAGGTGCCGCTAGTGGCCTAGTATTCTACATGTATGGTGTCATATTTAACTCCTAAATTTCCTTGACGGATTCGCATCAAACACACTTCAAAAGTGCAATGAATAATGAAGGAAACAAAAAAATTATTTACAATTTTAACGGTAGGATCTCATTTAAAATTTCAAAGAATATACTCACAAAAATTTCATCAACTTTGACTGCAAGGATTGAAAGATTATAATAGTGTTTGAAGTAGAACAAATGGTTTACTTACATCCCTGCGTTAAGTATATCAGCAAACTTTGATTCACTTGGTGTCAAATCTTTGTACCACACAAGGTCTTAATTTAATCTCATCATGTTGATCACCATATTAACTCCTCGTACACCAATTTTTAGAGGCAGAAAACGGGTGCAGCACATTCAAAAAAATTGTGCAAGGAGTAGAGGTTCAAAAAGTGCCAATTCACGTTTTAATTTTTTGGGATCAAATATGTTTTCTAATAATAATCCAAACGGTTAATAAGAAGGTTTACACCACTTCTCGTAGTAGGGAAAATTAAAAGTGAAAAGTATAAAAATCTCAAATTCTTTTGTGGAAAAGAAGTAACGACACTAGAATGCGAGCAGTGAGCGGTGAGCGGTGAGCAGTGAGGACGGAGGATAAAAATGGACATGAATATCCTAATTATAGGAATTTTCTATACATGATGCTTGGAATTTTCTCTATAAAGTAGTTTTCGCAACCTCATACCGTGGTTTACAAAAGTCTTCTCTGATTTTTCACTTACAAATGGGCTATGAAATTGCTTCACATGAAAATAAATGTTGAATTTTAGGGACAAACCTAACCAAACTTTAATATGGAGTTGACTATTTCTCGTCATTAAATGGATGAATAAGTTTGGATGATAGATTTCATGGATGGACATGGTTTATGGATGAGTGAAGTTCAGGGCATCCATTCAATATCTCATCTAGTTTTACAAAAATTTCTCTATGAGCGACATGAAATTTAATGGGAAACAAAAACTGTGTTAGTTTATAGTGCTTCATAATTCATCCCGCATTTAAAAATATACCTTTCAAGAGTGAAGAGGAATCACTGAACTACAAGATTTTAAAGAAGTCAAAAGAGGTTCTTCTGTACCAAAGAGCCTACTAGGCCCATTTATTTCTTTCTTTTTTTGTCTAATTTTTTTTGGTTTTTTTTCCCGTTCCCAACAACGGGTACAACATGTTTCAAAAAAAATCTCCTCAACAATTCTACTATTTTTACAAGTGAAAATCGATGAACTTCATTTATCTACATTCATCCAAATATCCTCCAAAAAGTTTATTTCCGGGTTCTTAAATCTAATTTTCTCCCATTATGAACTTTTTTCATACCACGGAAATAGGTCACAATGTTAATTGTTTCTTGTAAATCATCCCATATCTCTGGTTATAGGATGCCCAGCTGAAAAAATAAATTGCTTATGGCTCACCGCTCACTGCTCACTGCTCATTGCTCACTGCTCACTACTCACATTCTAGCATTCCTGGGAAAATAAGTTCTTTTGGTTCCTTGTCTGACAATGTGTGGCAATGTGTGAAAATCTTTGACTTGGGTTAAAATGATTTCTTTTCACTATAGACAAGATTTTTTTTTCAAAAATAAGAAAGGATATAATATTATTTGCTAGTATTGAAAATTCCAAATTTACTAGAGTGTCCTAGCAAAAGTTTTGGAGTTGCCCGAAATGCCCGCACTCAACAACTTTTCCTTCAAGATGGCATAAGTTTTTTCTACAAGTCCGATGAGAATAGAATTTATACAACCACGTACCTTTTCTCTTCTTGCATCTCTACACAAAATTTCAAGAACTGCAAGTATAAATTGCAACCATGAGAACGTGCCCAAGATTTGCAAAAGCCCACCTTGGGACTATTTTTATTTAGTGGTTAAACATGATAAGGTTCAAATATTGAAATGACCTTGAAATGAAATATATTAGTAGAAGAATCTTCAATTTAAAGGTGTAAGTTTTTCTAAACTTCAATACATTTCTTGTATTCTATAGAGGAAAATACATCCCTATGATTACGGTTCCCGATTGACGTTTAAGGATTAAGTAGTATATGTAGCCATGTGCCTAGGTCTACAAAATATAGTGGTGCATATTGGATATGTTATGGATGAGAATTCATCTATTCCAAAGAATAATTGTTTACCATAAATTTCCCATGTATGATCCACTGTGGAAATCAATTAGGCATTTTTTTGGTGAATTTGTAATTTTAGGGTTTTTCCAAGGATTTGTGGAGAATTCATTGTCAATGTTTCCATTGCTTGTCCATTTTCCAGTTTTAGCAAATTTTTCAGTTTATGTTTTCAATGTCATAGTTTTTAGAACTTAAATAAAAATCTAATGGGACCTTTGTTGCAAGTGTCTTCTATAAAAAACCATTTGTATTTTTAAAGTAGTATTGGGTTGCATGCGCATCTTCGTAGGGGTGTTTAGCATCATTGTAGGCTTTCTCTCTTTCTTCTTTTGCTAATTTATCAGCGTGTTTATTACCATCAATGATAGCGTGAGCCCTAACTTTCTGAAGTGTAGTAAGTAGTGTGCGGCTTTATAGCATTTCGACTAAAGAGATTAAGATTATTTGGCATGGGTGGCTAATATGGAGAGAGGGGTATTTATATGTGTATTTAGAAGGTATAGTAGATTTATGTTGTCCGTAAAAATGTGTGCCGACTCATTAAGGTATTGCGTGGTGATTACATTGAGTTTTTATCAATTGCCATAATTCATGCTCCAATGATATTTTGGAGTCCCTCTATTCGTTTGGCTAGTTTGATTTCTTCAATGGATTTCTATATTCTATATCCCACTTTTTCCCGGTGTCAATGTCCCAAGCTTACTTGTGTCAGTTCTTTGAAGGATCCATCCATGAAATAACAAAATGTGGGGTTGAATTTAGAGGGCTAAAGGGTAGTTACTTTGATAGTCAGGAAGTAGAGGGGTTATTATGATTTGTGTATGAAATACAACAAAGTATGTGGCATGGTATTTTCTGCCTATTCATTGTATTTCTAGCTTTTCCATGAGCTCTATAACTCCAAATTACCATACAATTTTGACATAGTTTACCTATTATCATGTCTGCACAAAAATAAACTTCCAATCTCACAACTCAATTCCTCATGAATTTTATGCCAATTGAGATTTAACACAACCAAAGACTAGATTTGAGTCTCTTGGGCGCTAAAAGGATAAGTTTGTAAAGGCTATGAGGGGCGGTTTACACTACGGTCCAAGAACTCGTCCCATGCACCTCTAAAATCTGTGATTGGCCGATCGAGTTGATGGAGCCAATCACAAATTTTAGAGGTGCATGGGACGAGTTCTTGGTTCGAAGTTTAAACCACCCCTGAGTAATATCATGAAACAAAATTTCTACGCTATTTAGTTGTTGTACCACACATATTAATCCTTTGTCCAGTGGGCATCGTTTTAATAAGTGGAACGAATAGACACTCTAATCACGCGGGCCTCCCATGGAGACCGGAGTTCTTCTTCATCTTTGTACCACACTGCATCCTTCAACCTTCTCTCCACAATCTTTACACACTTCCAATTTCTACAACACCTCTTCGTCACAGCATAGATTGACACCACAACAAAATCTCATCCTTCATGCACGGAGTAACTCAAAACAAAATATTTCCAATATTCCCTCATAAAGGAGCATAAAGTGAAGGCATAAACTGAGAGAATCACACAAATGATCCCATTGGCGTGCCCTTGGCCTCAGCTCCCGCAAAATGCCAAACCCGCACAACATGCAGCAACTGGCCTTTCCTCCCCAAAGCCCGCGATACGTACGCCACCCGGGCCCTCCATGGCAGCATTTAATGCGCTTCCAAAACCCACTTCACGACAGCATTCGATGACCTGGGCTGGAGCCTATCCAATCCCGGGCGGCCTCGCCCCTCGCCTTCCGCCCCTCCACCGCCGCGTCCCGCATCATACCCGCCTCGACACCCGCCGCAATTCCCACCCAAATCCCCTGGTATTCTCCAGGTATCGGCGGGTATCCTCCCGTGCCCTCGCCCCACATGCTGCAAATCCAATCGCAATCACCCAATTCCGTCGCCCCTCGCCTCCCGCCACACCATCGCCCCAACACAAGGGCCGCACACCCAAACCCGTCACAGCCCCACCAGAGTCCAACGCCATCCACCGCCCTCGCACATCCGCGTCCCAAACCTCTACACCCCCCCTAGATGATAACTGTGCTGGAAACAGTGACGCATTTTGCCAATGCATCCCACCGGGATGCATTCCCAAACACCGTTACTACGCCCGGTACAGTCATCATCTAGGGGGGGTGTAGAGGCTTGGAACGAGGATGTGCGAGGGTGGTGGATGGCGTTGGATTCTGGCGGGGCTGTGACGGTTTTGGGTGTGCGGCCCTTGTGTTGAGGCGATGGTGGGGCGGGAGGCGAGGGGCGACGGAATTGGGTGATTGTGATTGGATTTGCAGCATGTGGGGCGAGGGCACGGGAGGATACCCGCCGATACCTGGAGAATACCCGGGAGTGCCGCCGAAGAAATGATGCCATTCACTTGTTGCTGCAGCAGGCTGTGCGCCATCGCCACTACCTTCGCTGTCAATAAGAGCTTCCTCGCAGGCGCATCTCTCTCCCTGGGCCCCGCCGTGTCGTTCACCGTCATAGCAGTCCAACCTCGCGATATGCACATATGCCTGTTTATAAAAGCAGTACGAAAGCTCAGGTTGAGTTGCATTTTTGGTTGAGAGAGCGGGGGTTTTTTTTTGGGTAGAGAAATCTAAATTTGGTGTCGAAAGACTTTGCAGCGGTTTTTCGTGGAGTTAACTTGTAGAGTGAAGCTTGTGAGGTTGTGGAGAGTTTAAGAGGAGTTGTTGTGTGGTAAGGATTGAAGGACAATTTGGAGAGAGAGTTTCGGCGGAGGTTTAATTGGTGTTGGTGAGGAGAAGCGATGTGTATTGGGAGAGGCGGCGCAGCGAGCGACGAGAGCAACTCATGGAAGAGCGGCAGCGGCGACGGGGGGAAGCAGCGGGAATTCTACTCGTTGCATCACAACAACTGCCTGTCGAATGCGGCCAAGAGCACCATCTCGTTCGTCAAGCATCAGCGTGGGAAGCTCTACATCGTGCGCCGCTGCGTCATTATGCTCCTCTGGGACAAGTGAGTGAATGAAGACGACAGGACTGGCACATTTATCCCACAACCGAGGGTTGCATGCACTGCAAGCCCTACCGCTTCGGCTTTGCCGACCTCGGAACTGCGAAATGTACTGAGCATCACAACGGGGAGTTCCTTTGCTGTACATGCGTAGGCTGAGAGAGAAAATGACAACATCGGACATGGTGTGGCGTGAGATCAGGCTCTGACGATTTCATTGCAAGCTAGGAGAATTCAGCAACCGGTTTCAGTCGGCATTGGTGGTTTTTTTTTCAGGCAATTTCTCCGAGATTTTAGAGGAGGACGCCGAGGGACGGTGACGAGGACAACACCTTGTATGTTGCATTCTCCAGATTGATCGTAAGTTAATTTTTTTTGACAGAATTCCTGGCGGGTAGAGCTTGTAGCTCCTTGAACCATGACGATTATTTGGTAGGAATTCGTGTGGAGTGTTGCTCTCTTCAACGAGAGCTTAGCCTGATTTGTGAGGATTTGAGCTCTGTTTGGATCACAGAGCTTTTGCTGAAAGATATGTTAAGAATCTTTGCTCTGTCTATTCCGGAGCCTTGTTCAAGCTATTTTCTCTGGATCGATGTCTGTTGTAACTTAAGGATTCATGACTTGAGGGTGCAGTTGACATCACACCAATGTCATCCTCATGCTTTCCTCCACAGATTGCTGGAAGGTAGAACCAGTTCAACACCTTCAACTCTGGTAAAGCTACTTCCCAGGTTCCCTATCACCTGAGTTGCGCTACTTAAACTCACAATTCAACGTCATGAGTTACTTGCTACTTTTATTACCGTGACTTTCAATTGGCACTAAAATCTTTGCAGGAATTCTTACCCAGCTGCTTCATATAATATTTCAGCGCTGCCACACCCTGATAGAACATCACAGATCTGTGTGATGTATATCAATCTCCAGAAGGACTCGCCAAGTAGCTGCTGATCAATTGTGCTTCAAACATTGATGGGAGGTTGAGTATAAGAGTGGCAGGGGGCGACCTTTCTCGGCCTTTTGGCTAAGGTCAAGCGTACGGTAGCATCTGTTCTTATCAGATTAGTATCTGGCACACTGCCACCGGGGACATTGTTCCTCATGATATTAATATCATTTTTCTTGGAGTGCGGGTGCAGAAATCTCCAAAAAATTCCCAATATTTTAAGCTTTCAATTACAATCTGTTTAGACAAATCTTATCCATGAGTAAGATACCACCTTGTGTTTGAAATGTGCAGATCAGAAAAGACTCGAACGATCAAAACACAATGAAGAGCACATGTGCTGCATCCGAAACCACACCAAAGAGAACATTCAGGGCACTCCAATTACTCGTCTTCATCAGCGCATAGAATCATGGGCCGTTCCCTTATTCGACTACAATTGCAGAGATCCCAAAACCAGGATCAATCATGTTACAGTCTCTCCCTACCTCACAACTAGGAAAAACATTAAAAACCACCCCACGTCCTCTATATACAAGGCAATGCAGTTTCAGAAAACACCGCACCTGATCCACCACGACATCATCTTCTCGAGCACACATACATGCCGCGGAGAAACCGAGGTCATGGAAGAGCCTCCTCAAAGGCATGACATCATCTTCTTCTCCAGCACGCACCTTGTGTCGCGGAGAAACCGAGGTTATGGTGGATGAGGAGGAGATTCATTTACTTCTTGTCCGTCCACTTGCCGTACTTCTCCTTCATCTGCTCCGCCAGCTGCGCGGACTTGGACTCGTCGCGGCGCGCCGCGCGTCTCTCGGCCTCCTTGGCGTCCTTGGCGTTCATGGAGCGGGTCATTTCGATGTCCTCGTAGTAGTCGTTGAGGTCGCAGCAGTTGACGCAGATGCCGAGCGTGAGCACCATCACCTGGACGCACCCCGTGACGAACATGATGGCGCTGAGCACCTTGAGGAGCGTGGTGGTGGTGCTGGCGCCGTACTGCGGCTTGTCCAGCGCGTTGCGTACTTGGGTGGGCTTGAAGAAGATGGCGAAGGCCGTGGCGAACAGGCCGATCACGGAGAACGCGAGCAGGACGAGCTGGAGCGTGAAGCAGCCGCGGCGCGTGCTCGAGCAAAGGCCGATCAGGCCCGAGGCGATGGTGAAGGCGCCAGCGATCACGATCAGCCATGCCGCGCGGCTCGGCTGGTGCTCGGTCACGAAGACGAGCACGACGGAGGCGACTCCGCCGGCCAGGACGAGCAGGTTGAGGATCAAGAGGAGAGTGGTGGAGCACACGGCGATGTGCCCCTTGAAACCGCGCCCTGCCATCGCTGCTGCAACTCTGGTTCCTGTGATGCACACACCGCAACCGTGAATCTAGTCAAGTCTTCACATCCACTACAGGTAAAATCTGACAACAACACATGAATCTGGTATCAACTATACGCACGAACCGTGAATGTAGTGACAATACATGCAAATTATGAACTTCACACAACAATACAGCCCAACCATGAATTTCATAACAATCTACTCAAACCATGAACTATTTGCACGTTGGTTCCATGCACATTATACCTTGCCACTGATTATGAGCGATAATCTTGACCTTCGTATCTAATAGCTGCTTCTAATCTATTTCAACCGAACAGAACAAGTAATGTGCAAGCAGCCTTTGGTTTAGGCAGAAACTTGTTTGCCTCGTAACTAGGGGGCTCTCCTTGCACGTTACCAGACACAAGGTCAGTAGTTATGTCCACTGATTATAGGACATAATCGTCACGTCGTATCCTTGCAATCGGTTCTACTAAAAAGACAGGAGAAGTACAAAGACTAGGGAATGTGCAAGCAGCCCTAAGAATAACTACTTCATAATCAGAGGCCCCCTGCACATTACCGGACTCAATGGCTGCCACAGATTATGAGCGATAATCGTCTCTATCGTATCCTTGTAATCCATTCTACCAAAAAAGATATGAGGGGTCCGTAGATATAGCAGCCCCTGGTTATGCAAGTAATAGCTCTCATTGTCATAACCAGGTTGCCACCGATTATGGGACATAATCGTCATCTTACAAACACCTGCTACTACGTCACCATGGTGACCTCAGCATAGACAATATTGGCCTCTTCGTTCCAAGTGGCAACTTACATCTACGGACAGAACACAATTACTCGTCCGTAAAGCTCACACTGACTTAGTCATACCCATGTTCAAAACATGTGTCTGCATGCACCCCTTCCAACCAATAAACCCAAACCCACACCACATCTCACAATCTCGCAAGAAAACTTCGAGTTGCCTTCTCTAATGCCTAAACTCAAGAATGGTAAATCTCTACCTCCAACATCAAGGCCCCCAAAAAAACCAAATTCACAACCAAAGACCTCAAAGAAAACAGACAACGCAAAGCACAACAAGTGTAGTAACATACGCTAAACGAAGACCACCACACCTCTCCAAATCTAGAGAATCGCCACCAAATTTTCTTCCAAACTCCGCGAAAAACCCAGAACGATCACCGAAGCGAGAGAAAGCTCCCGAGCTCTCTTCTTCTTCTTCTTCTTCTTCTCCCAGCTCTTTCACACACTCGAGACAGGAAATGGCCGGTGCTCTCAAGACGCTCACCTGAAGAACTAGAGGCTCCCTCTGCTTGAAATTGGGTACCGGGAAGCAGGAGCGGAGGTGGCGGTCGGTGGAGCGCGTCGCTCGCCTACAATTCTTCCTTGACGGAGCTCCAAATCAAGCAAACAGCAGCTTCGACGCGGAAGAAGAGAGGGCGACGTTGTGTGTTGTTGGTGTCACATCACGGTCGTAGGGGTTCCATTGAGGAGGGCGTGTGACCGTGGAGTTGGTAGCGTCCACGTGGAGCCAGGTGTTTCGTCGTGAAGCTTCCGCGAATGAGACGGAAGTTGCACATAACATCGTTGACGGAGCTTGCACGTTTCGTCGTCGTCGACGACGGAGCTTGCTCATCACCTCAAGAACCATCGCACATCGTTCACCTTGCAATGAAGGCTTCGGAGGGCTTTGGAGATCTTTCCAGTTTTCTTTGCAGGTGAGGGATCCTGTTTTTCTACAGACTGAGTGATTTTACTTAGGGTTTAGGGTTTAAACTTCCGCTTCTTTGAAGATTGATTGGGTTTCAGCGCTTGAATTTTGGGTGTTTTTGGCCTTTTTCCCGTGATTGGGTGGGTTTTTTAGTTTGGCGGATGGAGGTTTTAGGTCTTTTTGGATTGAATTGATGGTTGTTTTGTGGGTTGCATAAATTAGGGTTTTAGTTCCCAACGAATTGCTCGCTCTTTTTTAATTCGGAACTCGCTCTCTTCCGCACCGAAGCTGCGTTTTTCGTTGAAAGAGTGGTGGCGTTTTCTTCATTTGAGGTATGATTCTGTAGTTATCGTTCTTTTTCCTTTTGTTTACTTCGAGATCTTTGGTTGTGAATGCGGTGTTTTTAGGTTTCTTTGGGTTTTTTGGGGTTCCTAGAGCTTTCTCCTGAGGTTTGGGTTTCAAGGGGCCTTGATGTTGAAGGGAGATTTTTTTTCAATTTTATACCGGAAATCTTGAATTTAGGGTTTAGAGGAGGGAACTAGAAGTTTCTTGCAAGATTATGAGGTGTGGTGTGAGTTTGGGTTTATTGGTTGGAAGGGGTGCATGCAGACACGTCTTTGTAACATGTCCTGTCGGTGGATGCAGCTTAGAAAGTGTTTCTGTGAGATAAAAAGCTGGAGCTGTGGATGCGCTGAGTAGAGCACACGAGACGCGATGGACTCGAGGCGGCGGTCGGTCGTAATAGGCCCCAGGGTGCGCCAGGTAGGGTTTGTGACTCCCAACAGTGATATCCCTGGCGAGGGATCAGGCATGGAGGCCGTGAATCTGACTGCCAATTCGCCCACGCCCGTCACCATTGTGCCCACCCGGCCTGTGATCGAAGTTCCTCCGCAGCCGAGGACGGAGCCTGTTGCGGTGCCATCGCCGTCCACCAGACGGTCGGTTGATGTGGAAATCCCCTCGGCTCCAGCCGGGAGCTACAACCCGCCTGATCCTGTGCTGGAGGGGTCGTCGTTGCCGTCCAGCAAAGGAGGTGTGTTTATTATGTCTGCATGTCATGTGAATGAATTCAACATAGGGTTAGTCATCGAACCTATGTCAGCTTTCATGTGGGATGCCTTCGCCAACTTTGAGGGATTAGAGTTTCACCTGAAGTTTCAATAAGATACTCCTTCTCTTGACAACACTTTCCTCACTCTAAAGAGGTAACAGTTCATTAGAAGAGCTTGGTGGTCTTGCCTTTCAATGAAGATCTTGGCGATCTCTAAACTCATGTCAAAGTAGTTGTAGCCGTCCTTGACAGTGGAGAAAGAGTTCGTGAATACTATTCGCCCTTCTCTCCATGAGATCAACCATGAAGAATAAATTGTATAAAAAACTCTATCGTTTCTGTTGGACTCTGAAATGGTGCGATGAGTGGAACTGCTACTGACATCAATTTGGTTTGACCTGCAGGGAGCACAATTGAGGTGGCCTCTGAGGGCTTTGCGGAAGCTTCACCGCTGGGGAGGCCAGCCGGAGGAGGCTTCTCAGAGAGGATCAAGCACAAGCCCTCAGATGCCACGAGCGCGTCAGAAGTTGCTAAGCCTGTGAAGGGCTCAAAAGCCAACAACCAAGCCGTTCCAGCGCTGGCAGGCCTTGATGCAAAGTCTTCTGGAGCTCCTCCGGCTGATGGTACATTTCTATTGAATTTGTTGCTTGGGCAGTCTTTTGGAGTCTCAGCAGTGATTACTTCCTTTTCTAATGGGCCTTCATTGACACACATCTATTTCTTCCACCTGCTAGCCTCTTCTAGTTTGGTTCGAGAAGTTTTAAGCTCATCATCCTCCTAAATGGAAGATCGCTCTTGCACTGGTTCTAGAATGCTATATTGAGGATTGACGGCCTTTGATTAAATACTCCTGAATGTAGGATCAAAGCCGCTGAAAGAGAGGACATCAAAAGCCGAGAGAAGAGCGAAACAGGAAGCAGATCGTGCTGCGAAACAGGCTGCTAGAGAAGGTGGTGAGTCCTCTTCTTGGTTATAGGATCATGTCTTATGTCGGAGATGAATGATGGAAAACTCACCTCAGAAGGATATCACCGTGAGTTTAAACCTCGAAAAGGAAAAAGGCGGCGAAGATGCACTTGTTCTTCAAAGGCGGCTAAAATTTGTTCTAACTTGAATTGAGAGACCACCAAGGTCTTCCATTGGTTCAAATAACTATTATTATGAGTGAGGGAAGAGTGGTATTACAAAGTAAAAGAGGGGTATCTTATTGAGACTTTGGGTGACTTTTCACATATCTCTGATGTTGAGATGCATACTTACATTTCCTTTCATGTTATCTTTGCTGATAGCCGGCAAAGAAGGAGAGAGCAGTCAAGCGAAGAATGTCAAAGGAAAGAAGGACGTCGTGTTGGAGAAGAAAGGCGCACCAGCTAAGGGAGCAGACAAGGCCAGCGAAAAGGAGAAGAAGATGGAGGTTCCCGCTCCGCGCCTCCAATTCGACGACAAGGAACGAGTAGCCAAGGCGAAGAGGCGCTCTTTGGTGGAACAGACAGAGACGAAGAACCGCGTTGAACTTTTCAGGCACCTGCCCCAATTCGTGTATGGGACACAACTACCCTCTTTGGAGGCCAAGTTCTTTCAAGATTGTTCCACTCACCCGCACCCTGCAGTTTACAAGGTTTGTCACTTTTATTTAGAAAGTGTATTGGGTAACGAACTATGGTCTAGTGTGTAATCTCCCTTTGAGCGCATATCCACATGAACAACAAGTACGTGTTCATGTGTTGTTCTTTTGTGTAGCTTTTCGTGTGTCCTTTTCATGCTGCGGACCTTAACTCTTCATGATGTCTTGTTTGTTATCGACAGGTTGGTCTGCAGTACTTGACTGGAGACATCGTGGGAGGAAATGCGCGCTGTGTGGCTATGTTGATGGCTCTTCGATGTGTGATTATGGACTACGAAACGCCTCCTGAGAAGACCTTGGTTCGTGATCTTGTGACTCGGACCAACAATCATGTCAACTTCCTCATTTCTTGCAGGTAAGCACTGATTTATTTGCCAGAGAAGAGTTTTTTTCTAAAGTCACAAAAAGCTTCCCCTCTTTTGACTAAATCAACAGAACGCTTGGTGGTCTCATCTTTTAATTCAGTCAGTGGAAGAGCTTGGTGGTCTCTGAACTCAAGTCAAAGTAGCTGTAGCGGTCTTTGAGAGTGAAGAAAGAGTTTCTATTGTGTTAAATTCATTTTCCTCGTCACTGAGTATGCTGACCTTTCTTGCAGGCCTCTTTCGATTAGCATGGGCAACGCAATCCGCTTTCTGAAAGCACGAATCGCGAAGCTGGATCCGGGTCTTCCGGAGTGCGAAGCGAAAGCAAATCTTGTTGCACAGATCGATGTGTTCATGCAAGAGAAGATAATTTTCGCAGATAAAGAGATTGTGAAGCACGCGGTGACGAAGATCAGAGACGGAGACGTCGTTCTCACTCACGGATACTCGTCCATTGTGGAAATGATCTTGGTGAGGGCGAAGGAGATGGGCAAGAAATTCCGGGTCGTGATCATCGATTCCCGGCCTAAACTCGAGGGGAGACGTCTCTTGCGGTCGCTCCTCAACAAAGACATTCATTGCACTTACACGCATACGAACGCCACTTCATATATCATGCAAGAGGTGACTCGTGTGTTCCTCGGAGCTGCGTCTGTTTTGGCGAATGGGACCGTCTACTCAAGAGTTGGAACGGCTTGTGTTGCCATGGTGGCGCATGCGTACGGCGTCCCTGTCATGATTTGTTGTGAAACCTACAAGTTCCATGAGCGGGTGCAACTTGATTCTATCACTTCTAATGAACTCGGTATGTCACGTAATGCCTTTGTTGGCTGGCTTGAGAGAGTTCACTTCTTATGTGTTTGTATAATCATTTGCCTGTAGGATATGCTGTTATCTTGGCGACTTGAAGCTGATTTCTTGACTCCATTGTTGCAGGTGACCCTGATGCGTTGGTGAAGGTGGCTGGACGGAAAGAGTCAGCTCTTGAAGGCTGGGCTGAGAACGATCATCTGCAGCTCCTAAACCTCACGTATGTCTATTCAATCGAAAATGCATCTTCTGACCACAGCAAACATACATTTACGTGTGGCATGCTTGTACATATGTCTATCACAACATTCTCACATCAGTTCTTTTTAAGCCTTTTTGAAATGTTCTGAGACTTTGATTCGATTGACTTGCAGATATGACGCGACGCCTGCAGACTATGTCTCGATGATTATTACAGAGCTCGGCATGGTGAGATTTTTTCCTACCAAGTTCCTATCTTTTTAACCATTGATTTGGAATGTTTGTTATGATGTTGGTTCTGTTGTACCATGAATCTTACCCGCGTTTTTTTCTTATCTGATTATAGAATAGTTGAGAGTTATTCTAAGCTGATTCTAATCATTCGAAATGAGAAAAAGGAGTAAAAACTCACGGTATCTTTGCTTTCCTTTCACTGTTTCATGAGCACATCAACCTATTATGCAGAGCCTGAAAGATAAGTCTCTGATGATTCTTTTGTTGTTTTTTGCACAGGTCCCGCCAACCAGTGTGCCTGTGATACTTAGAGAATACAGGAAAGAGCCCACATTATAGAATCATAATTTTCGTTGGTCACTGAAGAAGCATGATAGGAGAATTTTTTTATCACGCGAGTACAAAATTTTGGTCGAGGGGAATGTTGATATAGTGACACAGCGTGTGGGGTGATGCCACAACCAATGTCTGCAAAAACATGTGGTATTTCTCCAAACTATCCTGTTGTACTGTCTCTCTCTGAGTGTTTTTTTTAATAGAAAATCGCCTTTTCAAGGATTCCATTCAGATATCTGTGGGCTGTTACACTGTTCTCTTGTAGCAACGATTTGTGAATGCACGCTGATTAGCTGTTATTATATAGATTGGGTGTGATACAATAGTGTCTGATAGAATGTTGAAACTACTCATGTTCAAGGTCTATTCAGATGGTAGCTTATCAAATAACCTTGCCAAGAGCATCAATAGTCATGATAACGAACATGCATATCAAGTTGCTTGATCCTTGGGCCACCTGATTGTGTTCTCGGCGTCACAAAACCCTAAACCCTAGGAGTAGCCAACGCGGATGTTGAGCCTTCTCAGCCACACGGAGTGCAGAATCATGTGGAACACATCGTAGCGCTGCGGCGGCTGATGGAAGAGGAAGTGGCGCTGCACCTGGCTCACCTTCTGCTGCATGGAGGTGTAGCGCTCCATGGTGACGTTCTGCAGAATGCCCTTCAGGTTGGGGATGTCGCTCTCCTTGATGTGCAAGGAGAAAGCGTCCCAGTTGAGGATGTCGCTGAAGGGCAGCACGAAGCCGTCGGCGATGATCACCGGCACGCATTCGTTGTAGATGGCTTCCACGATCCGGGGACTGTTCACTTCGTAGCCTCCGGGGCAGATGCAGAACCTGCGCAATCAAAGGTGAATGTTATTACTATCAAGGATCATATGAACAACTACTGTGGAAACGTCACTTCCTCTTTCACGTCTTCCTGAAGTACCAAGGAGAGTGGGATTTCTCTGTACTCTTTGCTGCAAGTTTACTTTGTTTTAGAACTCGTAAACCCCACTTTTCTTGAGTACTTCGCAACATGGTTTCTACTAGTGAACAAATACCAATGATGCCTAATCAAACTCACTAGCCGCTGCAGATATCTCTAGTGTCGGTATAACCATGGAGACACCAGAAAAAGCTTGTGATTGGAGTCACACCTGCTTTCTTTCATGAGCTGATGATAGTTGAGATGCTTTGGGAGCCACTGGTACACCATGACGTCCTCATCTTTGCCTTCCCAGTACTTGAACAGCTGGGGTCGGACGGGGCCGTGGTCGCGGCCGGCGAAGAAGGCGAGGTGAGGCCTGTCCTTGGCCGGAGGACCGCCCAGTTCGGCGGGGATGTGCCCTCCCACCAGGTTGATTTCCGGCAGACTGGCGTCTTTCCACGGCACGTAGCCTTCGGAGGTGTTGGCGTTGCACAGCACCCGGATGGACCGCTCGTCCAAGCCCTTGTTGGATCTGCTGATGGCTGGCCCCTGGTCCACAAATCCTCCAACGCCAACTCAAACTTACACACAGAGCGAGGAACGTACACTGGCAGCGAACCTGCCGTTTCTGTGATCGATCAAGATGCTTACACACAACAAGGTTGGTTGATGGTTGATGAAGTGATGGTGGATTTGCTTACCCAGTCGTGGCACGACAGCATGAAGTGATCGGCGCCACCGCTGCGGTTCCAGAAGGCATACTTTTTGGACAGCACGTCCACGTAGTCCCACACAAAGAGCCGGAGCGGGTCCATGCTGCCGGACTCCTTCTCGTACAGGTACGTGACCATCATGGCCACACTGAAGGGCAGGAAGAAGACGGACGCCTTGTCTGCGTCCGGCGTCACGAACGGGTTGTTGCTGCCCTGGAGCTCCTGGATGAAGCGGCCCTCCACGGCGTAGATCTCCTTGCACGGCCCAGTGTGCACCAGCGGCTCCTCCCCCTCCGCGTACACGTACACCCTGAACCTCCTCTCCATCTCCCTGAAGCTCCTGCAACACCACGGTCTCCACAAATGGTAATCTCCTCTCCATCTCCCATAAATGGAAATCCATCTGGTATGTCTCCACACTCCATTATCCTTACATACAGCAATGACATGGTTTGTTTCTAGACAAGTACACCTTGAACCTCCTCTCCATCTCTCTAGAGCTCCTGCAACACCACCTCCACAAATGGTGATCTATCTGGTATGTCTCCACACTCTGTTATCCATAGGAAGCAGGACTTCGGTCGGCGTGAATAGAGTCTTTGTTCGTTCCACCACTAAATCAAAGGTTTAGTGATATTATGGACTACTTCCTCCTCGTGAGAGATTGTTATCCTTACATACAACAATGACATGTTTGTTTTGGATCCTTACTGGCGAAATGCGGCTGCGCTTCTGTACACATCTCCATAGGGCTCGTAACCACGCGGGCCCTCTGTTTCCATGTTGGAGTTGTTCTTTGCTGCTAATCGGATTGACAATCGCGCCTGCGCCAAGCTATACTCCAGCTTGTCGAAGGCTGTCACCGGAATTGGTCTTTTCTGCGATCTCAACAGCTCTCTTGTTAACAAAGCCTCTTCCTGCCATTGTGTCAAGAGATTAGACGAGAGTCGTTAAAATTGATATTACTAGAGAGCATTAACTCTTCCATTAAAAGAAGAAGAAGAAGAAGGTATTGGCTTCCTTTGTCTTTAATTTGATCTTATGTTCAGCTATCGTATTCTGAATCTCGAGTTCCAATGTTTCAACATTCTGCAAAGAAAGTCTTCCATATTGAACCTTAGAGAGAGTGATAGAGATTTGAACCTTGGCAATCTGAACCGATGGTGGAGGCGGATATGCAACTTTGTCCAATGGCAATTCTGGTGTTTCAAGCATTGGTTGGCTTTCCATTTCAACAGGTGGAGGTGATCCTTGAGCTGCCATTGTTTTGCTTTCTATTTCACTTGGTGGTGGTGAACCTTGAGTTGGGAGCGGAGGTGGTGGCGCTGTGGTCTTCCCTATATCCAACAAAGAAATGACTTCCTTTATCAGTCACTAGAAATTGAAATTAATCACATTGGAATATTAGTTTGACCACAGAAGCAATTACAAAGTTCTTTTTTTTACAGAGAGATATTTAATATCACCTTCACTATAATCCCTTCCTTTGGTATAAACCCACCTTCAACATATCCTAGATGATAAAATGAGTGATCAACTGGAGGCCTTTCCCAGGAAAAGAAAAGCAAGCCTATGTTTGTTATATTGACAGTTTTGTGTAAAACTTTCTACCAGGATGGAAAATCCTTAGTGCCATTTACTCTTTCTGTCTTTCTTCTTGTTTTCCAAACACACTCTATCATGTAAATGCAACAGGGCATGTTAGATTCATTGCATGAGTAGAGAAAAGAGACAACACAACTGCCAATTTAACAAATATAGCCACCGTAACTACAAATGGGGTTGTTTCCAACACTTTTAAGCTACGCACAAGTTTTTGGCACTTTTTTTCTTACACTTCACCAAAAAAAAAGTGTCGAAAACAACCGCATTTGTACAAGAGCACAGCATGTAAAATCAACAGACATAAAATGAATACCATCATCTGGTTGCAGAGTTTCTCTGGCTGCGGAAGGAGGGCTCCCCTGCAGCTCCATCACCACTGCTTCATAAGGTCTTTCAGAGAACCAAGAGCTCCTGCGCCACTTGTACGAGTCCAGCAACAGCACTCCGGCGGCGAAAAAGAGCACCACAACCAGCGTGGTTTGCACTGTCACAACATTGCCACACCTGGAACCAAAGCAAAAGCTTTCCATATTACACCACAGGAAAAACAACTAACCAGTTCTACACAAAAACTGACGTACCTGCGTTGCCTCCCCCTCCAAAAGTCCACAAAAGAACGGCCCATGGTCACTCACTCCCTCTTCAACGCAATGTTGTAGCTGCAACCACAATTAAACGTCAGTTTTTTTTGGTAACAGAAGGTGAAAAAAGGTGGAAAACTTCCTTCATCATCAACCTCGGCAAAACTCTGGTTGGAGGCAATATAACTTTAGACTCCAACCAAAAGGGTGGGCTCCAAATCAAAGAATGATCTCTGGTCTCGGAGTGAATAGAGTGTCCACCAGAATAGAACTACTGCCTCCTCTCCGAACTTATTGAGCTACAATATGCAACTTAAAACCTCAACAACCTCTGAAGATTTCACCTTCATGAGAAGTTGGTTACGCAGTCGTTGCCCTGTCCATTCATCCCAAATTCTGGCTTCACCCTGATAGCAAATCCGAAGTCTAACACATGCAAGTATTTCAGTCATGGACTCGGAGACAGACACAACCTCACCAATTGTGGATGCATTGGTAATGTGGTCGAAAATGATGTGGAACACATCAATTTGGTTTTTGAATAGAATTAGTGTGGACACATTTCAACGCTGCTCACTGCCACCTCACCGCCACTCAGTACCAAATATTTTCCACTCCTTGCCCTTCACCGCCACCCTTCCATTAGTTCAGATTAATTTTGGGTTAACAATTTTGAAATATACCACACTATTTTATGAGGTACATGACTTGATGTGGATTGAGAATTGAGGTGGACCATTGTAATTTGCGTATACTCGAATTAGTGCACATATTTTAAAATAGTCTGGGCTATAGTATGTGGAGTGAGCAGTGTAGAGGATTTCTTAACACTTTGGGGAATGAAAGAGATATCCCCTTCTTAGTTTTATTTATTTTTATACTTGATAATGTTTTGCATGCGAGCTTTTCTACATGTCGGATACCATGTATGAAGTAAGGGAAAAAAACTCTTGTGACAATGCTATTAAAAAAGTCAATATGGAAGAGGGTAATCTTCTCTACTTTTCCAATCCTTTTCAAGTTATTCTTGAGGGCATTTTGGCAATGTCCTTGTATTACAAATAATAATAATTTAATTATTATTATTATTCTTATCATTATTTTTATTCTTATTACTATATTTTGACACAAGTGTAGTCTACTTCCGATATCGGATGCACTTGGAGTCCCGATGACGTAGTGGGACATGGGAATGCAAAGAGACATCGACTTACACCTCTATGTAGCTCATATATAATCTAATGACAATCATATTCCAACCGCGAGTATCTTCGAGGCATCATCCAAGTGTAAATTCCCATTGTCCCTCACATAGCAAGTGCACTCCCCACTTCCCTTTATTCCCTACATTCCTCAAAGTTCCCCTAGTCCCTACTACCCTCAAGTCCCCCCAAGTCCCCACTTCCCTTAAGCTCCCCATGTCACTCTAACATGTTCTAAAACATAAATCCATTGAGCACCAAGATTTGAAGGGGGTGCTTATATTTTAAAGGGAGTGTGAAAGGCACATTTCAAGCATTCCTCCAACGGGCACATTTGATTCAATTTACCCAATCCAAATTAGGGTTCTATGAGTTGGTACATTCTTCAAAGGACACATCCAAAGGACAAAGCGATTCCTCCAAAAAAAAAAACTCTATTCCAAAGGGTATCTTCCTAGATTTTGGCTTCACCTAACCGAAATTAATAATATTCTTTTATACATAAGGGATAAGTGGGGTTGTTGAAGTAGGCCTAGATTCCCAAGGGTTTAAGGTAGAGTTGCCATGTGTCTCGTCTTTGTCGCAAAGCGATGACATGCACCATTAACATCCGACCAGGACCTTTATCAGCATCCACTTCACCTTCGGAAAGTGTCAATTTCACCAAATTTTGGCATGGCATGAAATGGTGATGTTTGTGATGCCGATGCACATGGGCTCGGTCTGCTGTTGGAGTTATTGCTTAGTTCTATGTTCGGTGCAAAAAGCAGGAGTTCTGTGAGTTACGTGTGTGGTTTCATCCAAGTGATAATTGGAAGGTGTGCAAGTATGTAGTGGGGAGTGATGAGCTAGAGGGTAATGATCATTGGAACAACCCTGTTTTGTAATGTGTAGGTTAGGTTGTTGGTTACAAGGCTAAAGATGTTAGGATTGTATCATTCACAAGAGCCTCCTTTGCTTTTCGTACTGTACTCGAGGGTCAGGTTTGAATAGGAAAATTGGGTAAAAGTTAAACAGTATTTGGAAAAAGTACTTTAATAACATTCTTTTGTTTCTATGAGACTATTTTGAGGCGGGGGCTAATGTGTTCTTTTTATTAGAGGAGAAGCATTTTATATTTGTCTATATGGGTGGGAAAAGTGGGAGAATGTGTTAGAAGAGGGAGTAGAAGGACATGGATCCTGCCCAAAACACCATATCAAATCACATCATAAAAAAAATAACCTACCTTATATCTTAACCCTAAGGTACCGTGACAGTTTCACACCAAAAACACATCTTAATTGTTGGATTCTAGTGCAATGAATATTAGAGAAGGAAACAAAACATTATATTTCTATTTTTGACCGTAGGATCTCAATTAAGACTTATTAAGAAACATACTCGCAAAATTCCGTGAACTTTGACCGCCGGATTGAAAGATTACAGTATTTGAAGTAGGAAAAATGGATCATTTTCATCTGTGCGTTGAGTGGACCAACAGACTTTGACTTCACTTTGTGTCAAATGTTTTTACATAAAACTTATTGACTTCACTTTTTGTGTCGGAATTAAGGTAAATTTTCAAATGTCGGATTTAGGATACAACAGTATTCCCTCTGAGGTTTTACTAATGCCCTTCTACAATAGACACTTGGTCCTTTAAGGATTAAGAATAACTCAACTATGTCCTAGTTGCATCACCATCAAAATGGAGCCAATTCATCCAACTATTTGATGTTACTATTAAGCTTCTATACTATGCATTGTATCTACCAGAGAGAGAGAGAGATACTACTAATTCTTTGTTCGGTGAGCATCAATTTAGTGGTGGAATAAACAAATATTTTATTCACGCCTGCTTCCAATGGAGACCAAAGTTACTATGCAAAAAAGAATTCTAAGCCTCATGGCTACTTGTTGATACCACCATTGACATTAAATTATAACATGAACAAATTGTCAATGTGAAATTGCTCCAAAATTTCCTACCGATTTCAGCATGGTTTTGATATGTATAATACATAAGTATTTGTGAATGGTGTGTATGTATAATACATCAACATGGTGTGTATGTATAATTCCTAAGTTATGTGTGTCTTTAATACCTAAGTATATGTGTATGTAATATCTAAGTATGTGTGTGTGTAAAACCTAAGTATATGTGTGTATCTAACACCAAAATTCAACATGTACAATTCAACAACGGACAAAAACTATTGTTATTAGCAATTGGTGTTGAAGTTGACATTCTGATATTTGTTACATTGCAAGGGTTATTGTAAGTAGTGTTGTAGACACTGCATATCAATTTTAGTGTAGTACTTGACCAACCTAAGTACACATTAGATCAAAAGGAGAGGTTGCTCCACTAAATTTTTTGTTTGGTGTAGTGACCAAACAGTAAAATATAATAACATTTATAACTGTTATAATATTTTACTTTTGATGAAGATTTTTACGGAGAGCACAACTATTTAAACTCCTTAAATAATTGTCACCATCGTTGGTAAAAATATTCATCGAGAGTGATACCGATGGAGATACCCGGGTAGACACTTGCTGAAGATACCCGGGAAGATGCTTGCTGAAGAAACCGTGCTGAGATATATGAAGAGATGACGGTTCATTTCTAAGGTTATGTAGAAATATCGAAGTATTAGTCTTCTCACAAATGAAACATAGAGAGTGCAAGTCTACTTCATTGTTGTCTACAAACAATGCAGCTGCATCATACAATACTTAACTACAATTGCAAAACAGCCGGCAAAGTTAAGTGTTGAATAAAAGTACAGTAGTATTTGCTTATACGAAAGACACAGCATCTCACTCACAAGATAAGTGCTCAAAACGACGTCAACATGAGAGCATAACGTCTATCTCTCAGCTCAGGAGAACATACTGTAAGCTGTAAAGCTCACAACTCACTCCGAAACAATGTGCCTACAGTTACACAAGTAAGACCAAGTGACTTGATACGAAATAATCTTGGTCTCCCATTTCATAATTCTACCAACACATGTCAAACCTTACAAAGTGAGCATCATCGACACAAGCGCGAACGCGGCAACGAAGGCGCTGCTGACGATGGTCTTTGCGGCGCTGCTGGCGTCAGTCGGGGTCGCGTTTACTTTCTCGATGGAAGCCCTCGCGTTGTTGATGCTCGACGTCAACGCCGTCGCGGTGCCGTTGTACACCAACGTCTTGGTAGCGTCCGAGGAGAAGATGGATCCCGCGGTGTTCTTCCCGGAGAAGAACAGGTCGTTGAACGCTGCCTCTGAGTTGGCCTTGTCCATCATGGCGTTGAAGGCGTTCACCTCGGTCTGAGGGAGCGTGCCAGCCACCATGATGGTGTGGGGCGGGGCGGACCCGAAGTTGCAGGTGGCGTAGGCGGAGATGTCAGCGCACACGGTGGTGCCGGACCCGCACACCAGCGCGTAGGCGGTGGGCGCCTCCAAGCCCGTCCAGGGCTGCGCCTTGGGGCCGCCGGATGAGTACTCGGCCGGGATGGTGAACTTTGTGAACCCGACGTCGCAGGCTCCCTCAACCACGCCGCGGAAAGCGCCCTCGTAGTCGTAGTAGTCATCGGCGGTGGTGCAGCCGGTGGTCGTCTTGCAGGCGGTGCAGATGGAGCTCGCTACCGTCGCGGACGCCGCGCACGTCTTGGAAAAGAACGCTTGAACGGACTCAGCGTCGTTCTTCGCCGCCGTCCTGATATAAAAACGCCCATTGTAAGAACGAATGATATATCAATTAGCTATCCTATGAACTCAGTACAGCTCCGCCAGTGTTCACTGTTAATACTCCGTAGAAACAACGATACAAGGCCTGAGTTCTTCTGCTCCCGGAGAACGAACATGTGTGTTATCAGAGTATCAACAGTTCACTCTGGAGTTCGAGGTCATTCTTCTCCGTCGTCTTGGGAAGAAACCTTTACACGAAGGACTACTTAGCTCTTACTGAAGAAAAGATCGACAAGACATACGGAGACTCATGATTCTAACATCAGCTCGAAAACAAGATGGGAAGTTCGTATGTCAGAAAATCAGCAGGGTCATGATTCCACGTTCTGGTAAGATGGCAACAAAGGTGATGGGGGCGCTCTGTGCGCGAAGACTTACTTGGAGACAATGGGAATAACCTTGGCGTCGATCAAAGCAGCGATAGGGAGAGTCCAACCAGCACTCCGCCCGTATCCACTGTGGCAGGACCGCTTGCCCTTGAGGTCAGAGAGCTTTCCGGGGCAGGCGGACTTCTTCACGATACCCACAGCGTAGTACTGGTTGTCCGTGCCGGCGCTGGAGCCTTCCGTTCGAATGGGCTTCAGAGTGTAAGTCTTAGCTGCCGTGTCGATGAAACTGCCGTCGAACACACCGAACTGCGCAGTTCCGGCGTTGATCCTTTTCATGCAGTCCTCCTCACTGGTTCCCAGAACACTGCCAGTTTCCAACACTCAAGAGTCAGACTTGACCATCATCTGCATGTGAAGGCATAACTCCCTATCCTGTATTGTGCGTCAAGAGCAACTCCACTGCTATTTACCATGAGTGCTTGTGCGTGGTGTCGATGGTAGCCAGAAGCCCGGTCATTGTATCACACGTCGTCTTGTCGGCCGCGTCATTGACACACCAAACCCAACCTGAATAGGAAATAATAACAAACTCAGATCAGTTCCAGGAAACAAATGTACAATGATCAAAGATATACTCAATCGTCGACTCACTTCCAGCGGCAGCAGGAGGGGAAGCGACGGGCGCGGTGACTGGTCCTTGAGCCAAGGCAGAACACACCAGCAGTGCCGCCACGGCGAAGAACGCTGCCCTCGAAGCACCCATGGTTACTGAAACAGAGCCTCAAGAAACAGAGGTGCACAACTAGATGCTGGTTACAGTCCAGAGAAAGATATCCCGGAACAGCAACCGGTGCTGGTTTATATAATCGACCATCCCAGATTCCCAGCTGCCTACTCCAACCTCGACGACCCAGCTCACATTCCAAGGACGTCCCTTCCCGGATGCGAAGTCAACCGGTGACAAGTTTCATCCGTACCAAACTCTCGTACTTTCAGTACTACGGACGCACGGCAATAGGGTACCTTCCGATATTTATCCGCTAGTTCATATTTAGCACAAGTTGCCGCAGAAATGGGAAAACGCCGGACGTGCACAAGAGTAGAGCGGTGCACTCGCCGGCGTGAGCTCTCGGTTGCAGCGCGCATGCCCGGAGCGGTGTCGGCACAAGCCTGCTGAGTTGGCCAACGCCACGTCGGAGCCGACATTCTCGTGAGCGCGAACAACACTTGCTACCTGTGTGCTCAGGTTTTTCTTCCAAGATTAGAAACGTTCTCATCTAAAAACAATCAATGCAGAGGCTTCCATCCACAACTCACAGGTTCAGTTACCCTACCAGGTAGGTATTCCTTCTACAAGGTGACCAAGAAAATCATTTCTCGACAACTTTCAAACTTTAGGGTGGAAGTGAAGCTTTTACAATTTAAAACGAGGGTTACATTGTTTTTATGGTAAAGTTCTTCCCAGATTCCATTTAACGAATTCTAGACACGCTCGATCGATTTATCTGAAGTCTACGTTTGCCGAGTATATGGCACAACTTACGTTTTCTCTGGTACATGCACCCGCTGAGAGGCGCATGGGATTTTTACTGTTGGTCACAAATGAAAGTCCCGGTTTTTTTATTCTGTGGACTAGTGGCACGACTGAGCAGGTAAAGCTGGGTTACAGATTTTTTGAAGCAACTTTTGGATGCAGAACCTGGAATCATTCATCCACAAGTCACGGATTGGATCCTATGCAATGATTCGGAGTACTTATTGTACTTAGGGACAAAAATAGGCGACGAAGAACATAATTTGTATTACAGCAACGTTTAAAGTTGCAGATTCTCATGTGTTTCCATCATTTTCCATGCAGCATTTTAGGCATGGACAACTTTTATCAACGATGACCAGATCCGGAGAGCACGTTCAAGGTGTAGCCGGAGAGCCCGCTGTTGCTGATCTGTTTCCCTCCAGTGAGATTGTACGAGACCGCTCCGCCCGAGATGGTCACGGACTGCGCTCCGGTGCTGAAGCCCACCCCGTGCACCCACACGCCCTGCGTCTGCGAGCCAGTCGTCGAAGTGTCCGTAATAGATCTGTGATAGTGGCCGCCACCCCGCGCTTCATCACGAGGACGACGTACATTACGTCGCTGAGAGGAGGACGCCACACGGCGGCCCGGTGACCGAGACCGAGCTCCCCTGCGTGTGGTAGAACAAGTACAACTGTGGCTCTCTGTGTTAGATCGGCAGCTTTGGGTGCCAAAACCTTTCTAGAAGCACATACTCTCCAGTGCAATTGGAAGTTTTATGACATATTCTGCAAATGAACCCTGTTATAAGCTGTTGTGTCGATGTAACAGGTGAGATTAGTTTCATGAGTGGAGAACATTTTACATACCAATCAAAGGGAGATGAATAGCTTTAATTGGCAATGTGAGAATGTACCTGGTCCTTGGTAGGGACTGGCACAGACCGATATGTTTGTGCAAAACTTTCTAGAGGTTTGCATTCTTAAGACAATAATGAGGACAGACAATTCAAGACAATGAATTCTGAAGACATCCCGTTCATACTGAATGTTAATATCATTATTTGTATCCTCAACAGGCACTTTTTGTGTAGATGTAGCTTGGACTTGTCAGATGTAGCCGATGTCATTAAGTAAAGAGATGGCGCAATCGGGAATCACTACAAGAAAACAGGGTGCTTAGCAATGTTTTGAAAAATTCCTAAGCAACGCCTAGGGGCTTGCTTTTTAAAGAAGCAACAGCTGATAAGTGGTTTTATGTACAAAGAAAGGCCCTTGCCGTTGCTTAGGAATTTTACAAAATGTTGCTAAACACCCTGTTTTCTTGTAATGTACGCATCGTTGTAGAGCCACGACGTAAAAGAACGATTTCCCGTTGTACGTAAGCGGTAGTCCGTAAGCATGTACGCAACCTATGTCATGGTGCAAGTGTCCAATGACTTTAATTGGACACTTGCACCATGACACTATGGCACTTCTCCATGCAATACTCAGGTGATACAAGTCTAACCTCATGAACTAATCAGCAATTAACACATGATGTAGTACAATATCAAGACAGGACACCCACTTCATTAGACAGTTCGACCATGACACAATGCAGTCACCCATGCAGGACTTCCATGAAGATACTAGATTGATACGCTTGTAATAGCCGGTTACCAACAAATGTGCGCACACGAGGCTGTGGCAGTCCACATCTCGACTAAGGTAAGCCCCCCTAAAACCGACAAGTTAAGGAATGTGCATATATGGAGAGAAGAGATAATTTCACTGTTATTTTTCAATGATAGCCAGTAGAATTACAATTCCAATCTAAGTGATTTCATATTTTTTCGATGAAAACTGAATTAGTTATGAATTTTCAAACTGTGCAGCCATGTTTAGTGGGTGGCCAACAGTAGGTATCCCCCATAACCAACGACCAAAAGTAAGGGTATTGACTAATAGCAAATCTCCATTTGGAGCTCAGTTGGTGGTAATGGGATGGAAGAGGGTTGGATATACCCCAATTTTATAGGCGTTGGCTATGGGTTTTGGTTGGTTATGGGGAGGCTTACCTTAATATCTATGACATTAACCAGGTGTTAACCTGTCGAGACTGAGTTGTTAATGTTGTAAAATGGACAAGAAATCACCGTGAAGGCTCCATGAGGCCCGCTTCAAAAGATCTGGAGATTCTACGACCAATGTAGACTATGCAAAACATCATCTAGGCATATGATATATTTGGCTGCCGTCCAATCCATGATATCCACTACAAGAAAACAAGGTGTTTAGCAACGTTTAGAGAAAAAAATTAGGCAACGCCTAGGGGCTTGCTTTGTACGTAAATGACAAGACCACGCAATAGTAGTTGCTTCTTTAAAAAGCAAGCCCTTAGGCGTTGCTTCATTTTTTTTCAAAACGTTGCTAAACACCTTGTTTTCTCATAGTGGGTATGAGGTGGGCGTGAGTGAGGTAGACCTTAGAAGAGGGCAATTGCATGTAATATTCATGCCTAGTAATACAGGCCTGTATTACTAAGGTCAAGACCTTAGGTGACCTTACAGGTCTTGACCTTAGTGACCTTAGTGTTGCTACATAGGTGCATGTACTATTCATGCTTAAGTGACCTTAGGGCCGCTTTACATCTAGAGGTCGGGCCAATTCGTTGTGTAAGAAGCCTGAAATCCTCACTTCGGATTGGCCGAAAGGCTCAAATTGGCCCGAAGCGGCGAAGCCCTTTACACCTAGAGGCCGGGCCAACTTGGTTGTCAAAATTTTTTATTCTAAAAAACCATGATCTGACATGGCCCAAGCATGGCCCGAGCTTAGTGAATTGGGTGCACCAAGAATGGAAGGCCAATTCTTAGCCTAAGGGCCAATGTCAGATTTCAATAAAAATATATAAAAAATATAAAATATAATATTTTTCAACAAATCAGATCCGTTGGATTTTAGAGAAATCTGAACGGTTCTTTCGGCCTCGTCTTCTCTTCATCCCCTTCGCTCTTCTCTTCGTCTCTTTCTTTTGTTTTTGTGCCTTGGACTCCAAAAAAATTTGTGGGTTGTCGAATTGTTGCTACCATTTTCAGGGATAGGATGGAGGGGTCTTTAGAGATGTGAAGTGGATACAAGTTGATGCAAAGGTATGAAAGTGCCAAAGCTCATGCTTTTCAACCCTTTCCTAGTTCTTTAGAAGAACATAAAGGTAGTGTAGAATCCCTGATTTTTTTCAACTGCCTCCTAGAACTCCTATTCCTCCACCACCACCATTGATTATGGGTATGTTTGCACCTCATGCAAAGAGAAAGGCCGCTCAAGAGATTGAGGAGGAGGATGTAGAGATTGTAGCTCTGCCGGCACCAAAGAAGAAAGGAGCAGCAGTTGTGAAGAAGCCTTGCAAGAAAATTGTGAAGAAAGAGAAGGAGGAAGATGAAGACTTCAACTCAAAAAATTGGAAGGATGCCGATGTGGAGACTATGATTTCATTGCGTGGGGAGATGAAATCCGAATTTCTGAAGAACGCAAAGAAACAAGGTGTGATTTTTGCGTGTGTGATTTTTTGAACAAAAAAACCAAAAAAATATCAGATTTCATATTTGGCCAATTTGGCCATTTAAAGGCCTTGGCCTTAGGCGCCGGCCCCGGCCCCCCCTTACCCCCCACCGCGGCCTATCCATGCCGATTTAAGGTGATGGCGTTGGTGATAGGGTTTGATCACTCCACCTCGCACCCGCGAGAAGGATCTCTTTGGATGGTCTCCAAGTCAACCTTCCTTCCCTCTTCATGTCCATGACAACTAAGAATGTCTATTTATACAAAAGACCATTGCGGTAATTTTTTATTAATTCATTGTTTAGAGGCCTAAACAAGCTCAAATCACCTTTTCTTCGATGCTTTTAACTTTCGTAACTGATGTGCAGGTGTGGATACTTGGTTGAAGTTACATGCCCATTTGATTGCAGTGATTCCTGGCCTATATCGAACACCCGAGGCTTGCAAGAAGAAATTCAACGGTTTGTATAAGTTATACAAGGAAGACAAGGCGGCGAATGGAATTTCAGGGTCAAATCGACACGCATGTAAATTCTATGACTCCTTTGATCAATGGTGGCATCAGACTGGTACCGTAAAGAAGCATGTGACAGCTTCCGCTAATAATTCAGCTAGTGTTGGAGATAGCACCACGGATATTGAGAGGCATTCAAGTTCAAGTAATACTCCAACTCCGACTCCGTCTCAAACTCCAGCAACAAAGGTGGACAAGAAGAATTTTCAAGATCAATGTTGCAGAGTGTTTATGCAGATGGCGGAAAAAAATTTGGTCATGGTATAGAATTTTGAGAAAACCAATGCTTTACTAGAAAATGTAGAACAACACATGGATAGGCTTATAGATAAGCTTTAGATGTACTCTTCCGTTGAATCAGATGCATCAAGGTCACGAGAGAAGAGAATTTTTCCTTCCATTCTCAAATGTGCTTCCCAAAAAGACTAAGCTAGTAATTCATGCGCTTGTGTAGCTTGCACGAGCATGTTTTTTATCCTAGTTTCCTTGTCCTTTCTTGTTTCAACTACCTCCGTACTTGGATCTTCATCTTCATCTACAACTTCAATGTCATTCACCATGGTCTCTTCAATGTCTTCAATTTGCAGTCTTCCGGCTTCAACATCGTCCATTTTCAGGCATCTTCTTATCTCCTTTGCAGCTTGTGTAGCTGCCATATAAATATCCGTACTCTCCAAATGCCTTATCTGGTTTGTACTTTCCATGTGCATAATTCTCTCTCCTTCTTTTGCCCATTCATCATCAAACTTGTCTTTATGTATTATACACAAGTTGTCAAGGCAAATGCAAGTGGTTATCATATTTAGTACATGTCAAAGAGGCATATCAATCCTCTTCAATAATATCCTCCACCTTCCTTTCAGTATAGCAAAGGCTCTCTCTATAGCCATTCTTGTAGAAGACTGAATGAAATTCCAATGCGCCTTTGCTCTAGATAATCCTTCTTTTTCACCTTTGAAAGGACAAAAGAACTATGGTCTCATTGGATATGCGGCGTCACCCATAAGTTTATAAGGTAATAGCTCACCTTTTATAACTTTCTTTCCAATATCTGAATTTTGAAACAAAGTCCAATCATGGCAACGTCGAGCCCATCCAAAATCGAAATCCCAAAACCTACATTTGCTATCCACTACACCTTGAAGTAGAGCTGAATAAAAACCTTTCCTACAATAATATGAGGTAGGGTCTATAGGAGGAGCAATGATAGGTATGTGACTTCCATCAACCGCTCCTATCACATAAAGTATTCCCCTAAGTTCTTCAAACTCAGCTGCAATTCTCTTTAAAGTAGTTGTGGATTGTTTTTCAATCACTAGCGGTTTTAAATGCTTCTGAATTGCTGCACAAAACTCTCTAATAATTATAGATGCAGTATTTTCATGAATCCCATAAGTTTTAGCACAACCACGCAATGAATTACCACTACTCAATTTGATCAAAGAAAGAGCAACCCGGTTTCTAAGAGGAATGCATGCTCTGTAATTTGTATCCTCTCAACTTAATGACGGAGATGAAATACCACACAAACAATCAAAAGTTTTGGGAAGTAATCTTGTATGTTGCTTGAATAACTTAACTGAATAGCATCCAAATAATTGATTGTCCGCAAAAAGAGAACTTCGATCATACATCCAAATGCTCCGTGTCCTCCTAGAAGCACCACTCTCTCCAACCATCACAACAAAAATCATAGCCATGGCAGCATAATGTTGATGCAAAGCAAGTTTTCGCAAAGTTGCAACAACGGCCATAACATGTCGCACGGCCATGAAGAACACAAGAGCCACCAAGACCTTTTGTCTACGTTTATCCATCTTGTACAAAAGGCAATGAAAAAAGAGTGAGAGTGACTGAAATTCTCTACATTTATTGAGTTGGCCCGGCTTCTCGGCCCCAAGGGCTTTACATATGGGAGAATTGGCCCCGGTTATAATCTTATTATAAATGGGGCTGAAATTTTGTGCAATCGGCTTGGAGATGAATTGGCCCGGCCTCGAGCCCAAAAATGGACTGAAATTTTGTGCAAACGGCTTGGAGATGAATTGGCCCGGCCTCTAGGTGTAAACCGGCCCTTAGTGTTGCTACATAGGTGCATGTACTATTCATGCTTAGTAATACAGTCCTTGATGTTGACCTTAGTGTTGCTACATAGTTTAATCCCTAAAGGACCAAAGTTCCTTCGGGGGACATTTTGAGTTTGGGTAAGGTACCACGTTCTCAATTCTAGGAATTATTTTCTGAGATTTTCTAATAACTAGACACCTTTTGGTTAGCTTTGCGTAGACACAAATTTCGCAGAATTCCGACTTACGGTTCAAAAGTTACAATTTATTTTCACTTACATATACAAATAGTGCAGCAGTTTAGTGTGACATATCACAAATACTGTCACTAAACTTTAATAACTTCTAAATTCAATAGAAATTCTAGTTTTTGTCCATTTTAAAGAAAGAAAATGTCGTCTTAGAAAGGAAATTGAGATCTTTGCATCTACTGTACGGATTTGTGAATTTTAAAAAATTGAGAAAGTTATGATATATGCAAAATTTAAAGTGTATTGTTGATTCTTAGCACATAGTTGCATTGCAGGATTTTTTAGGACATCTTTCACACCTCTTCTACTTCTAAAATTTGGTGCACATGTGCCTAACTTGATCCTTTTCAAGTTAACATAATAAATTCACGGCCCGTAGTGAAAAAAGTTGCCATAGAAGGTGGTCAAAGTTTTTTGAAGGTGTTTAGTATGACCTCAAAAAGAGTGGGTCCATTTTTTTGGCCCTGCCTGAGCTAGGGTTCTAGAGGCTTTTTTTGGTTTTTTTTTTTTACAAAATTGGGGCCTGCGGCTCCATATTATCTCCAGTGACCTCCCCTTGGATCAAGTAGGGCCCCCCTCCAACATAAAAATAGGGGCTGATTTTGTCCCTACCCTCCCCCACCCTTCCAAGCCTAAGGCTTGGTGCAATGCTCAACCGGGGTATTTAGGCAAATCCCTCAGAAGTGGGCGTTAGTCCTTAAAGAATTTTGGTTTTAGATAACCAGTTTCTCGGGAATTTATTCACTTGTAAATTGCATGATCTAGCTCGCCTCATTGAGAAAATTGATTAATTTGCATGGTTGTTTTGTGTTGATGTGTTGACTTTTTACTCCGGGATTCACCTACTTGATTGATACCTGTTTGAATATGAGGGATGCAAGTGCGAGAACCAGGTGATACCACGATGATATTGGGACGTTGAGAATTGAAGAAGAAGAAGAAGAACGCCGGTCCTTAGTAAGAGGGCCGGCGTGAATAAAGTTTTTGTTTGTTCCACCACTAAGACCATGCCCACTGTTGAGAATTTACACATTGTTGTATTCAACAATAGTCGCTTGGACTTTGAGCACAAGTCGCCGGTTGTAAGTTGCATTCACTTCATTGACCTTGATGCATTTGTCATAAACTGGAAGATAAGTTACTTGATATTAACCCCTAAAGGATCATGGCATTTTAAAAGAATCTCTACTCCATTGCTTGAAAATTGCCAATACAAACATTTTGAGAATAAAACTATAGGACCTTCTTCTAAACTTATATTATAAGATGATCTGGCAAATAATTTGTGAATTTTTATCACATGGATTGAAAGATGATTGTAGTCAAAATTTAAAAATACTTTTGTCCCCCAAATGCACACTTGGTCCCTTAGGAGTAAACATTATATTATTTGATTTTAATATCAATCCATCTATTAGTTTAAAATAGAACTTGTTATTAGGTTGATGCTAAGACAACATAAACTGGAGTTCCTTCTCACTAGGATCTCTAGGATGCAAAGCATAGAATTAATGTGCTGCAGCTTCTAACAGATCATCGGATATGCAGGCAACCTTCTCTTGCATTCTTGTAAACTAGCTCAAAGTAGCTTGCTCCACTTCGGAACATTGCACCTTCCTAATGCGCTTTGAATCAGCCAAATGATCGACATCAAAAGTGGAAAGTGAGTCTTTCTTCTTCAAGACTCTACCAATAGTCATTTGCAAAATTGAAGTATCAAATTTGGCATTTGCCCACTCTGTCAATGCCTTCTTATTAAGAATCAAGAAGGTACCCGTCGTTCCGACCGGGAAAGGTTTTTTATAAGTGCTCCTCAGAATAAAATTTGTTTGACATATCATATTTTAGATTGCAATTTGCATCTCTCGGAACGTTGTGCGTTGATCTGCGAAACGTCGTCATTCCATGCGGCAAGGATGGCATGACCGCTGAAGTACTCGCGTGCATTTGCTTCGACGTCAGCAATTCCTCCATAAACGGCATTGATCAAGCCGTTCAAGGTGTGATTGCCGACAATCATCGCCCGTGGACACCTGATCATGTCATCCTTCACCTTCTCCAGCCTGACCTCTCCCAGCGCCAGGAGCCACTTAGGAAATGTACGATTGCACAAATCCACATGGCGTTCACCAACAACGGCATGCATGATCTGGCGAAATCTTAGGTTTAGGGTTAGGGTTTTTGAGTTTTTAGAGTTTTAGGGTTTTTAGGGTTTTTAGGAGATTTTAAGGTTTTAGGGTTTTGGGAGATTTTGAGGTTTTAGGGTTTTTAGGGTTTTTAGGGTTAGGGTTAGGGTTAGGGAGCGGCGGACGGACAGACTATCGCCTATTATATAGGTAGATGACGAGGCAAATAATTTGTGAATTTTTATCACATGGATTGAAAGATGATTGTAGTCAAAATTTAAAAATACTTTTGTCCCCCAAATGCACACTTGGTCCCTTAGGAGTAAACATTATATTATTTGATTTTAATATCAACCCATCTATTAGTTTAAAATAGAACTTGTTATTAGGTTGATGCTAAGACAACATAAACTGGAGTTCCTTCTCACTAGGATCTCTAGGATGCAAAGCATAGAATTAATGTGCTGCAGCTACTAGCAAAATTAAGTAATGTTGAGGCATTAAAAAGTAGTACTATTTTCAAAATCTTTAGAGTCGGTTAAAAAGTATTCATTTATTTTTTAATGTTTTTTTTGGATTTTTTTAAATATTTTCATTCCTAAGAATGTTGACTATCATATTTTTTATTTTTTAATAATTGTTTTTTTTGAGGAGATACATTTCTTTTATTCAAAGTTGGATTGTGATGAATTTGTAGAGCTTGATTTTAATTTGACTCTAGAATGTGTTGTTTAAATCTAAGCTTATTCTAAGATGTTTGAAAATTTCGTAAGCATATTACTACACGTGGGTCTAATTTTGGGCACTATTCATTTTGTAAAAAATTGACCATTCTCTGATAATGCAATGGTTTTTTCTTATGTAATGTTCGGGAAGAGTGTAATTAACATTACATAAGAAAAGATTATGAATTTTCTCTTAAAAAGAAAATTATTTTTTAATTATGTTTTAAACAAATATTTTTAAAAATGCGGACAAAAAAAAGTTGAGAATTAAAAGTCAAGTTTCCATGCAGATGGTGGTCAGTTGAGAAAAAAATTTAGACATGCAATCTGTCAATGATGTGCAATTGGCAGACCATTGAGGAAGGACAATCCTTCTTTACAACATCTTAACAATTTATTTTTTCTATTTAATTGGAAATTCATATTATGAAACTTTCACTAGAAGACAAAATAAAGTTTCCTCATCTTGCAAGAGAAGGCGCAAAGCTTTTAGTAATGTCCATCTACAATAAAAATTCATAGAAAAATGTTATGAATTGACACTGTAGGAACCTGCCCAAACCTTCAAGAGTCCCTCAAGGGACTCTTGAAAATTTAGGAGTTAACAAAAAATTATATCATGAATATGTTTCTCTGAATAAAAAATATCCAATTGCACATTAAGGATTATAAGAAACTTAAGTAATAATTGAAGTCGATGCGACAAAATAGCACTTAACTATAGTGGGTCTATACAAAGATTAAGCATTCTAAATTCTCTAAAAATCACTATATCTCAAAATCTTGTTTGACCAAAAAAAATAAATTTAACCACAAGTTTCCATTCTTTTTGGAAATTCCTTTTTTTTAGTGAGTAGGTGCACAAACAAATTTGTATGTGAGTTTCTTTTTTTCTCTCTCTCTTGTAATATAAGAGGTAGCTTCACCACATGTACGATTTGGGCAGCCCCGGTGAAGACACTTGGTAGATAGTGGGCGGCACTTCCAAGGAGGACAAGGATTTAACTCGGCGCTTAACTAGGAACTTACCTAGAAGATACTGGTGGCATTTCCTAGGAGGAGGATGCGGACTTAATTCGGAACTTAACTAGGGACTTAATTGGGGACTACCCATGTCTTATTGGGAACAACAAGGTTCCACTAACTTTAATTTAATTTCAAATTTGAGGGTCAATTCGAAACTTGGTACCCAAGTAATAACAGAATTTCCAGGCTTGCCTTGTAGACGAAGAAAATGGGACCAGCAGGAAAGTACCCTAACCGCTTAAACCCCCACCCCCGCTCCCAAATCGGACACCCCACCGAAGATCTTGCTCATGCGTACATCCGTCCAGGGAATTCACGGATCTGCGGTTTTAGCAGCTGTGACGGGGTTGGGATGCCCTCGTTAGGGTTTAAGGTAAAGCCCAGAAGGGGACTAAGAGCTGTCCCTTTTGCGCGCTCGCTCCCTCTTTCTCTCGCGTCGGAGAAGAGACGCTTGCACGCTCCGCACCACCACACCACCACCGCCATCCCCTCCGCGCTCCGTCACCATGGTACGCTCTCCCTCCTCCCCTTTACGGCGCCTCTTTTGGACCCCTGTCGAGCAAGATCTCATCTCAGGGGATGGTGCCTAGGAAGTCTCGCTTTCCTTTTCGGAAGCGGCAGCGTCTCTTATTTTTGTGTCTCTGGTCTTCGCGCTAGGGTTTTGGTTGCGGGTGTGATTTTAGGGTTTTCGGGTTTTGTGTGATTGAGTGGTGTCCTATGCAGGTGCTCTCTAACGATATCGACCTGTTGCATCCGCCCGCGGAGCTGGAGAAGAGGAAGCACAAGCTGAAGAGGCTTGTGCAGTCTCCCAACTCCTTCTTCATGGTATGTGTTGTTCGTCGTTCATTTCTATGTTGATTGTGACTCGGTTTTCTTAATAGGAAAATGTAGTTTTTAGGGTTCGAAGAAGGGTTACGAAGAAGTCAAGGGTTTTAGGAATGTCTTTCTGCATTGCGATGTGTTAGCTAATATGTTGACATTAAGGAGGTTTTTTCCCCCTTCTTAGTACGAGGAGCTACTTACTTGCAAATTAATACCCCTTTTCACTGTTTCTTTTTGATTGATATGTGGTGCCTGATTCGATTCTTTTTCTTGTGAGCTTGAACAGGACGTGAAGTGCCAGGGCTGCTTCAGCATGTAAGTATTGTATTCCTGATCCTACTCGTGATCGTGGCTCTTTTATTTCCTTGAATGGTATGCTTTCCGGTGGATTTTTTCTGATGGAATGTTCTCCGTTCGTTGCAGTACGACCGTGTTCAGTCACTCGCAAACCGTGGTGATGTGCGGAAGCTGCGCCACCGTGCTTTGCCAGCCGACTGGAGGAAGGGCCCGCTTGACCGAGGGGTGCTCCTTCAGGAAGAAAGGAGAGTAAATATTTCCAAGTGGTTCGGGTATCACTCATAGCTTGTTTTTATTTATCTTAGCGCTCCTTTATCTCGGCAGTGATTGCGAGAATGGATCTCTGAGCTCTTGTTTGTCCAAATTTTTGGATTTCAATGAAAAGCTACTGTTGATTCCCAAACCCTTGTGTAAGTGGATGAGAATGTGTTATTTTTAATTGCATTGGTGATATAAATGTCAAGGGTTTAGACTGTGACGCAGGAGCTTAAACCTTAAGGTTTTAGCTTTGACGACCCTTTTCAGTATTGTTCTTTTCGGCTGCGAAAGTAAGCCAGGAGTTGGGTTGCCAAATTGTGTTAGTTTGTTTGGGAACTGAAGAGAAAATTTGAAGTGCAAACTATTCTGCTTCTGAGATGGTAGAGAGTCCTTAATACTTGATTTTATTTGTTTGATAGTAGTCAGCTTCAATGCACGAGATCAGGATTTGTTAAGTGGTCTGACCTATTTTGGGAGCTTTCACATTGTTGCTTTTGGTATTTCTTTTCTACTACACTAAATTTTATGTTTAGTGTCATGCAGAGTAAATGACTTGTAAATGCTAAAAGTTTTCTTTTGATGAAGATTTTTGTCAACTGTGTCTACAACGATCCCCTTCTTGAAATAATATCAATTTTTGTGCTTTTAGTAAAGATCTTCATCAAAAGTAAAAACTTTTACCCTTCAAGTCATTTATTGTGCATGTCACTAAGCATAAAATTTAGTGTAGTGAGTTCTTTGAGAGTGTTTTGCCTGGAGACTTGATCATAGTACGGCCCATCTAAACCCTTTACCACCCAGGGATTTTTTTCTTTGAATTGGATTTGATGGAAATACAATGCCTAATATTAATATCTAACCTTACAAAATTTAACTTAGCCATGACTTGAACTTTGGGGAAATTTGAACAATATCCAACGATTGATGGAATAGATTATAGTTGTTAAAAGTTACCGTATAGAGGTAGTGAAAATTGTGGATTTTGGAGGGTGTATTGCTTTAACCATCAATAGATTTTTGCAAGATTTTTTTTACTTTGAATTAGAGCGATTCACATGTACACTAGGTTGATAGCTTGGCATTGACATATCATATGGGAAGAAAATATTTATACACAATTATTGGTGATTTTTTTGCATTTTTCTACTTGATTGTATACAAAAATGTTCCAACCGTATACGAATCTAAACGGATGTTTTGTATGTGAGGAGAGAGATCAACAATCACAAAACAATGAAGAATGTCTTAGAGACAAAAGTTTAATCAAAATTTAAGACCAAAATCAATGTGCATGTGTGCGAAATACAACATAGTATATGGCATGGTATTCACTGTATTTTAGTGTATTTGATGTATTTCGTGTTGTATTCCCAGCTTTTCCAAGAGTTCTATAAATTCAAATCATGATCTGATTGTTGGAGAGTGTTTATATAATGTGTGCGCAAATCTGAACCTTGTATCTTGAAGCCCAATTCCTCATGGATTTCATGCAAATTGAGTTTTAGCACCTCTAGAGTCCCATTTTGGGACTTTTGGGCGGTAAAGGGAAATTTATGTCTTATGATTTACTTCCTTTTGAAAAAGATTTTCATAATTAAGGCCCTATAATTATGGTAGTTTATGATAGCAAACAGTTCTCAACGTTCTCCTTGAGAGGTTTACCCTTGGACGTCAATCGGGAATCGTATGAACAAATACGTATTATACTTTGTAGAATACAAAAAATATATTAACCATTTAACGTTGGGTTGGCTATGGCTGATGGAGAATCGACGAGCACAATAGATAATATTTTGCAGAATCTATCATACTTGTAAATTTGACCATTAGCCATAGCAAGCCCATCGTTAGAGGGTTAAATTTTAGCAAGACTTAGAGTTTTCTTGAAAGTTGTATTTTCCGAGGGTGGCTAGCCTACATTAGGCAAAAAGAGAGGGTGCAACAAGATGTGCGTATACTATGTTTTTTTCTAAACACAATCTCGGTATAAGATATATCATTGAAAAAATTTCGAGATTTTGTAATCTCACCCTATGTATTTCCTAGACCATTGGCTGACATTCTTGAATAGTACTACAACATCCACAAGCTCACCTCGACTCCTAAGCCTAGGCCCCACATGGACATGTGCATGATTTGTACAACCCCTGGACATGTGCATGATTTGTATAACCCCAGAAAGCCTCCTCCATTCATTATTTGCACTCTAAATTCAACTAGGTCACCCAACTTTTTTGGTTCCTCAATTTCGGCACTCCACAATCAGAGAAACTACTCAAATCCAAGATACAGTAATCTAATCCCGGGTCGCCACGCCTAGTACTTCCAGGGAAACTTTATTGTGCCGGAGATTTCCAAAAGCCCACCTGGGAACTTTTATCATTTAGTGATTAACATTGTCCTACAAAAACGTTGCAGACTACTATTAAGGTAAGCCCCCCCATAACCAACAAAAGCCCATTATAGCCAACGCCTATGAAATCGGGGTGTATCCAACCCTCTTCCATCCCATTTCCACCAACTCAGCTCCAAATGGAGGTTTGCTATTCGTCAAGACCCTTACTTTTAGTCATTGGTTACGGGGGGTACCTACTGCTGGCCACCCACTAAACATGGCTGCAAAGTTTGAAAATTCATAACTAATTCAGTTTCCATCGGAAAAATATGAAACCACTTGGGTTGGAACTGTAATTCCTTCGGCCATCACTGAAAAATAATAGTATTATTATCTCCTCTCTCCATATATGCACATTCCTTAGTTCATCTTCGCGAGAGACGAAGGTGAAAGCCCACGCCAAGTGATAGCTTTCTTCACGAGCTCTCATCGGAAACTCTCCAAGTTACAGTCTCGTCTTCCCGAAGTCACACCCCCAAAACCGTCACCTGTAGAAAAATCCAACAATCTCACAACAAAAACCCACAGAAAACATGTGGCCTCAGTGGCGGGTTTGGGCTCCCTTCCAAGCCTGGCGTGCAGCGCTCGCCTTCGAATCATGTGCCCATTACCGACCCCGCAAGCTCACCATCATCATCGTCATCGTAATCTCCAGCCTCGTGCACACGCACACGCCCGGCAATCATGTGAGTATCTCACTCATTTCATCACTTCTTTTGCGTCAATTCTGTACAAATCCTGTGTGAGTAGCTCGTCTCATTTCATTCGAAATACTACTCAGCGTCTTCTGTTTTGATCTCGTCTTCAATTGTGAGCAGCTCGTCTTGTTTTCATCCGGCCCGGAGTGCATTACGTTGTCCGGATTCGCGCCTAGTTCGATCTCTTGCCTTTGATTGTATCGATTCCGCACATTTTTCACGTGAGTTGCTTCGTCTCGTTTCCTCATCGTTGTGTCGTGCAGCCCCTCACCTTGCCTTCAGTTGTGTCAGCTCCGATCCAGAGTGTTTTATGCTGTCCAATCTCTCACCTTGGCTATGTAGCGTCTTTTGTTTTGACCTCTTGGCTGTCAATTATGCCCGTACCCCATGTGAGTGAGTAGCTCATCTTCATTTCATTCCCAATCAGAGTGCATTTTGTTGTGCGAATCTCCCACCTCGGCCAAGAGTTTTTTGATCTCTTGCTGTCGCTCTGTGCATGCTCCTGTCCCTTGATGGTGCACTCAAGGTGTCATCTTTAGGGTGTCCACTTCGGTTTTGGGTCGAATTGTCTCCTTATGTTTGGGTAGGGTTTGATGAGTGGTCAATTGTGAGCTCTTTGCCAGGTCGAAGTAGGGGCGAATCTGGGTTCTTATTTTATGTGGTTTTGATCTTCGACTTTTTTTGGTGTTGGTGTAGTGGTTTTTAAGCGATGGAAGGGAGCGATGATGAGTTGGTGGTGGAGTCGTTCGAGCCCGCGGGGCACTGGAACGAGGCCTTGCCCCTGGGAAGCGGCCGCTTGGGAGCTATGGTCTTTGGGGGTGTCAAGTCCGAGCTTGTGCAGCTCAATGGTAAGCACACCATAATAAACCTGCGCCATTTTGAACTGAGTTGTTCCCAGGATTCAAGTTCCACTTTAGGTCACACAAGGAGAAGGGGTGAGTTGATGTTATCTAGTGTTTTTCATGTGATCTAGGCAGTGGCACATCTTGGAATTGTTTCCAAAATTTGAGTCATACTTTAGGTCATTTAAGCTAAAGTTGAGCACACGAGGATGGATTTGATGGAGTCCACAGTTTCTTTTGCAACCTAGTTCTTAATGTCACCACTGACACTTTGCAACAGTGCATGTTGGTAAGCTTAGATTTCATCAGCATGTTATCAGTGACACATTCGTCAGTACATACAAGTGATCAACACCAAATCGCTACGAGGATGTTTTCGGTTCTTGGTGTACTCGGATATCTGAAATATTCTCAATAATGCAGAGGATACATTATGGTCCGGTGGACCAAGCGACTGGAACAACCCAGAGTGTCTCACGACTCTACCTGTTGTGCGGAACCTGGTCATGGAAGGCAAATATGCTGAGGCCACCTCCGAAGCAACCAAGATGCTGGGACCTGACCCACAGGTACGGAAACCACTGTCAAAAAAAATATTTCCTATGTTTGTTGTACTTTGTTAATTTTGGAATTTTTTTGAACTTTTCTGTAATTTTGTTGTAGTGTTTGGTTAATTTTGTAGTTTTTTTTCATTTTGTCAGTCTTCGTTATTGATTTCCACATGCACGTGAACGTGGGCATGGTTTCCTCAGGTTTACCAACCACTGGGAGACTTGAAGCTGGAATTTGACGACTCACACGAGAGTTATGACAAAGAGAGCTACCATCGGCAACTTGATCTTGACACAGCCATGACTTACGTCAACTACACAGTGGGCGATGTGAAGTACCTTCGACAAGCTTTCACTTCGTATCCTCATCAGGTACTTTCGAAGAGTCTTGGTCAAAACCAAAGTAACAAAAGCTAGACTTGAACGTTCACACTTCCTTGGTAATGACATTCTCCATTGCTGCATTCCAGGTCTTCGCCATGCGCATCGCCGGGAGCGCGCCCGGCTCAGTCTCCTTCTCCGCAACCATGGACAGCCAGCTCATGGCATCAAGAGTAGTGGTCGGCTCAAACCACATCGCCATGACGGGTCGGTGCCCGCACGATGGGAACCAGGTGGACTCAGCAAAGCAGGGAATGGAGTTCGTAGCGATTCTCCAAGTCGAGGTTTCCGGCGGCGACCTCCACGTTGAGGAGGAGGAGCAAGCACTGAGAGTGCACAACGCCGACTACGCGGTTCTCTACATCGCCGCGTCGTCCTCGTTCGACGGCCCGTTCAAGGACCCCACCTTGAGCGACAAGGAGCCCACGTCCCTGGCCTTGAAGACGCTGGAGAACCTCAAGGGCCTTTCCTTCGATGCGCTTGTGACGGCTCACCTGGCGGATTACCAACCTCTCTTCCACCGCGTCTTGCTCCGCCTCGGGAACCATCGATGTGTTGAAGAGAGGGCGCTGCGGCGCTCGTGGGAGGTCGTGAAGCCGTGGAAAGAGAGAGTGTCGACCAAGGACAGGATCTTGAGCTACAAAGCGGACGAAGATCCGGGCCTTGTGGTGCTCTTGTTCCAGTTCGGGCGCTACTTGCTGATTGCCTCCTCGCGGCCGAATACGTTTGTGGCCAACTTGCAAGGAGTGTGGAACAATCAATTGCATCCGGCTTGGAGGTGACATTTCTTGCGAAAACCATGTTGTTTGTACAGTCACCCTCTCTTAATTTATTTTTTTATAATCAGCTCAATCAATCTAAAAGTAGAGAAAGGCGGCCAATACTCATGATATCTCATTGAATTCTTGCTTTACTCTCATTATAAGTTCAGCTCTTAATAATTCTCAACTAATATAAGATCAGCTCCAAGGAGAGAAAGGCAACTGATATTCATGGTATTTCATGCAAATTCTTTCAAAGACAGCTAAAACTGGTTTAGAGACCGTCAAGCTCTCCTACTGATTCAGTATACAGTGCGGAAAAAGTAGTATTTAGCTGAAACTTTGGGTGACTTTAGGGAGAACTTTGTAGCTCAAACTCGTGAAGCTACAAGTGCTTTCTGATTCTCTACTGAAACCCAGCCCTTTTGCAGAGCATGTCCGACCTTGAACATCAACCTGGAGATGAATTACTGGCCTGCTGAAACGTGCAACTTAGCCGAGTGCCATGTACCTCTTTTTGACTTCCTGGAGCAGCTTGCTGTCACCGGTGCTGCCACCGCCAAGGTAACTTTCATAACATTCACCTCCTAATTTCATGATATTTTGAAAGGAACTACGATTCAAGGAACTTCAGATGTTGATAGTGCATTGAATATTGTGTAATTTTATCATATGGGGGACTAACAGACCCCATTAATACCCAATCAAAACTCACACCCAAATTTCTCAGCCACTTTGGGGATATCTTCAAAATATATGTTCTCATATGGATTTTTTTGTGTGTAGGTGAATTATGGATTGGAGGGGTGGGTGTGCCATCACAATGCGGATATTTGGGCGCAATCAGCTCCTGTGACTCGAGACCCTGTGTGGGCGTTGTTTCCCATGAGTGGAGCTTGGATTTGCCTCCATCTTTGGGAGCACTACACTTTCTCCCAAGATGAGGTAAGAAACAACACCTAAGCATCTCCCTCATTAAATCTCAAATAAATCATGAATTTTATTTTATTTTTTGGCTTGGGCACTTCTCTAATCTTGAGTTTTGGAGGAACGTTGCAGGAGTTTTTAAGGAAGAGGGCCTATCCTCTGTTCAAGGGCTGTGCAGAGTTTTTTGTAGGTTGGCTAGTGGAAGATGGGAAAGGGCACCTGGTGACAAACCCTTCCACCTCACCAGAGCATTACTTCATAGCTCCGGACGGACAATGGGCGTCTGTGAGCTATGGCTCAACCATGGACATGGCCATCCTCACCAACCTTTTCAATGCTGTGATCTCAGCAGCTCAAGTAAGCTCAACTCTCCACGAGATTTATTTGTAAAGTTGCTATTCTGGACTGGGTTTTTCCAAAAAAACATTGGAGTTATTCGTATAGTCAACCTCTATCTAGAGTTTTTGAACCTCACTTTTCAACCTGTTAGATATATGTTAAATAGTGCAGTTGGTTCTCTCGAGTACAAACTTAAGAATGGGAGAAGCATCATGAATAACAAAGACAATCTTTTGGAATACTTTATGTTGCAAGGTCGATGCTCCCTGATACACCTAATGCTGTCTTCAAGGAGAGGTTTAGCTACTTTTGAACCTCAAAAACCCAGATTTGCAAATTTCTTACTTCCCTTTTGCTTCCAGTAGCTCTATTTCACCATTCTTCTCTTTTACTCGTTGGCTGTAGATCCTTGGAGAGGACAAAACAGAGCTGGTCTCCAAAGTCAAGTCATCTGTGGAACGGTTGCTGCCTCCCAAAATTGGGAGTGATGGTCGACTTCTAGAATGGGTACAATTTGCACCTCTTTATTGAAAGTTTTCATTTGATGTATTGTTCCTCGAGTGTGATAGTGCGCTTTTTAGGTCTTGGTGGTCTGGGTAGTGCTAGGCTTGATAAAATGTTTTTAGCATCTAATTATTACATCTAAAATGAATAAATTAGGACATTATGCCTTTTACTTTACGTTGCAGGTTGAGGAGTTTAAGGACCCAGAAGACACTCACCGGCACATGTCGCATCTGTTTGGTCTCTACCCTGGGCACTCAATAACGCCACAATCTACTCCAGAGCTTTGCGATGCAGCTACCAAAAGCATACTGAAGCGAGGTATGTACATCTATGCTATTTTTTGACTTGGTAAAACAGAACAGGGTCCTTGAGTATCGACTAAACAAAGAACTGTAACGATCCATTCTTTTGTATGAAGTACACTTCTTTGTAAATAGAGTTATTCGTAAAGCCAACCAAAGTCAGGGTTTAGGGTTTAAGGATTTAAAGTACCCCTCTAGAACAATAAAATTCACCTCTTGAATATCTAGCATCAGCTCAATATTCATGGTTGATCTCACAGGAACTCTTTTGACAACTAATCCTATTTTGACTTGGAGTTTAGGGACCACCAAGCTCTTCTATTGCTCTAGGAATCATTCGGAATGAGGGCATTGCAGTAAAAAGAAGGGGTGTCTGATCGAAACGTTCAGTGTCTTCACAATTAACTCTACAGATCACAAAATGAGTGAGGCCTGGTTTTACATTTGTTACACAAAATGAGTGAGATCCTATCCTCTCCTGTTTTTGGTACTTGGTTTGCAGGGGAGATTGGCCCAGGCTGGTCAGTGGCGTGGAAGACAGCGCTGTGGGCGCGCCTTTGGAACAGTGAGTATGCATATTCTATGGTGAAACGCATGTTCAATCTCATTCCCGCCGACGAGAAACACGAGCGCTTCGATGGGGGCGGCCTCTACTCCAACTTGTTCAGTGCTCACCCTCCCTTCCAAATCGATGGAAACTTTGGGTAAGCCTTTTTTTTAATGACTTTCCTAAAATGAACTCATAAATAGTGAACACTGATGTTTGTTTCAACTTGTCTTCCAAAAAACCACAGAACTAATTTTAGCTGACTTTGGACCTCAGATTTCTAACCTTTTTGGTAGTCGTTACAAATACTCTAATGTTACTGGGATTCATACTCTGTTTTTCTGCACAGATTTACCGCAGCAGTGGCAGAGATGCTCCTGCAAAGTGATGAGAGCAATCTGTATATTCTCCCAGCTTTGCCTGCGAAAAAGTGGCGTGATGGGCTGGTGGCTGGCTTGCGCGGCAGAGGCGCCCTCACTGTTGGAATGAGATGGATCGGTGGCAAACTTCAAGAAGTCGATATCCAGGTGCACACACAAAATATCTACATATTATTTTTAACTGTTTTAAGTGCTCTCTTTTTGTAGTACGCACAAGTCAAAGATGTAATAGTTACTCCTCATTGCCCAGTCGAAAAATAAAAACAGTACCTCCTAACTAGTCTACTGTTAAAAAGAATATATTGTATCAGAACTAGCCCATGTTGTGAGGCAAATTATCTTTCCATCAGAAAAAAATCAGTGATGCATTAAGCTGTATTACTAGACACTTTTGTCCTCATGCGCTTGATGTTTGCAACTGAATGAATGCAGGTGGAGAAGAACTTCTCCGCTACCAGGATGCTACATTACAATGCCAAGGCGGTCACGCTGCCAAAGGCAGCCAGTGGGCCTCAGCTGTACACTTATGACGGAGACTTGAATCTGATGAGGTCCAGAGCAGTGGATGATCCAAAGGAAGGTGGTATGACGTGCACATTACTGTGATGACCAAGTTTCAGAATCTGCTTTGCTATGTATCATAAAGTGTAATTTCTCTTCTCCCAGTCCAAACTCTGCACCAAACACCATATTTTTCGTACAGCTTTCTAGGTACATTATCGTTGTGGAGGGTTGAGATGCAAGTTGTAGTATATCACATGACAATAATGATACAGATGAGTAGACCTTCAGCATCGCTGTATCTCTTACGTTTATGTGTTACATTTTGTTGCACATAAGAATTCCAGCTTGGGTCAGAGTTTGTCGCTCTCCTGCATTTTATGTCGCTCTACGGAGGGCTAGACTTTCAGGCTTAGTTCAAAAAGTAGATACTTCCGGTAGCTATTATGGTGCAATTAGCTCGTGGGATCTGCTACCTCCATGATGGAGGGATTGCACATCGTAACATCAATTCATGGAATACTGTTACTTCTAGGTTTTCATCTCCACATCTTTTGATGTGAAGTTGATCGACGTTGGCGTGTCAAATACAAAAGTTCTTGACAGATCCTACACTATGAGTGGTTGTGGTATTGGCACTACACGTTACAGAGCTCCAGAGTTTCATCCAGAAGGTAATCGTGGCAAGGCAAATTGGTTGAAGGCGGATGTTTTTAGTTTTGCAATGACATGTTCTCATATTTTATCACTGCAGACGCCTTTGAGAGATATATTAGGAAGTGTGATATATAAAAAATTGAAGCGTGGTGCAAGGCCCAAACTTCCTGGAGGATGTCCAAAAGAGGTGGTTGCACTTTTAATGTCTTGTTGGGATCCAAATCTTAACTGTAGACCTTCTTTTATTGAGATCTTCACAAGGTTGGAAGCATTCTCCAATAAACTTTTGAGACAACCATCAACTCTTGACACAAATGACATGAGCTACAATTTTATAAGATCATCAAAAGAGGAGTTTTCTACTATTTAGAGATTGAGTGTTGGCATACGAGCAATACCAGCGAAGGTGATCTACTTTAGTCTATGTCATTCTACTCTTTTTTTTTTTAACTTCTTAACAAGTGTGTTAGTTCATGTGTTAGTTAATGTGTTAGTTATTGAAATTTTGACGAAGATACACTTGCAAACTCGACATTAGGGTATTTTTTTTAAGTAATTGTTTTGAAGTGCATTAAAAATTAAATGTCTCAAATATGATGGGTTTTGTGCAACTTAAAACCAATAACCTTCCTTTGTACGTTTGTTTTGGAATTAATGTTGAGTCTGCAAGTGTACCTTCGTCAAAAGTTCACTTACTTGAATAAGTCTATTTTCATGATAGAATTATTCTATTATGCATCCTATTGAATTGAATATGATATTAAATAAATGGATTTAGGTTATTTCTAAGGTCATCCTAAGCTTAAATTCTTTTGTTGACTTACAGGAGTAATTTTAGATTTTTTTTAATAGCTATCAAGTGTGGAAGAGTTTAGTGGTCTCAAATTAATAATTCGTAAGGTATGGAAGGCCTTGCTTCTTTTTTAAATCATTGAGTTAAGAGTAGCTTTAGAATTCATTCGAAGAGAGTTCATGTTATTCCTTAATCTAAATTTTAATTCCTCTTTGAAATAATTATAAAGGGTTGGTTTTTATTACTTGATTCAATGAGGAAAGATATCAAAAATCATGGTATTTTTTTAAATCACTTAATAAACAACAACACTTTCTACTCGATATATTTGGTAGTGAAAAGTATCAAAAGAAAAAACTTGAAAGGCAGAAGTGATTTATGAGTAGACATATATGGAAAGATTTGTGATAGTTTTTGCAATATGACATTTTTTTCAATTTTGTATCCAATTGCAATTATATTTACATTTGTAAGCACTCATGGTATACAGGGTCTCCAGGAGTTATTTCCAAACAATGGCAGGGATTCTTTAAATAAGACCAACAATGGTTTAGATCCCAATTTTATTTGGATCTCACAATCCTCAAATCATAGAAAATCTTGTAGATTGTGGGAGCAATGTCTTAAATACAAGACAATGTCAAGATTTGCCATTCAAGCTCTCTATTATCATCAAGAAGATTCAGGCCTTGGTATTGCAACGTAGAGGATCTATTGACCTCTTCTTGTCTTCGGTAGAAATTTTGTATTGATACATGGAGAAGGAAATATTGCTTGTGGAAAATTGTTGTAGCAAAGATTGCCTACAACTTCTATATTTCAAATTCCAAACCTCTTTCTTCCTCGAGCAAGATTTGATACGTGGAGAAGGAAGAACAAGAACAACAAAGCTTTATGCGCAGTAGCGGCATTTCAGGTTCAAAATGAGACCGCATTTTTGAAATTCTACATGAAGTTTCCTTATGTTACAAGGCCATTTATGAGAAAGCCAAGAGTGTTGGTCATGGCATGACGGAAGATTTATGCCTATCTAATGACTTGTTTATGCCACCATCAAGCGATGATGTTAATAAAGATCAAGAACAAATAAAAAAAAAGCTAGAGGATATTGCAAACCCAAATGTAAATATAATTGCATATAATATTAAAATATAATATTTACAATTGCATATAATATTAAAATATAATATTTACAATTGCATATAATAATTAAATATAATTGATATTATTGTGCAAATAGCACGTGGGATGTGGTACATAGTCACATGATATGGGCGTCACAAATTGCGACCTTAAACCAGATAATGTGGTGGTTAAAAGGTTGGCTTTTCATAATCTTCCAGACTTTTTCTCGGTGAAATTACTAGATTTTGGCGACTCAAGGGCAGAGATTGAAGCCTCAAAGTCTAACATAATCTCTTGACCTAATGTTGGCACTAATGTATATAGAGCTCCAGAGATTCATCCAAAGGCACACAATCTAGGAGATTTTTGAAAGGCAACATGGTTCAAAGTAGTTGTTTATAGCTTTGCCATGACTTGTATACATCTTTTATCTCTTAAAAGTCCTTTTTATGAGATAAAACCGTCTAAATTGAGCAAGAAACATATGTATCGTGAATTAATAGGTATGAAAAGGCCTGAGCTCTCGGAAGATTGCCCACAAGAATTGGATCCACTTGTAAAGAAACAAGCCTCAGTACTCGTCGTTCCAACCCGGGAAGGTTTTTTATTAGTGCTCCTCATAATAAAATTTGTTTGACGTATCATATTTTAGATTGCAATTTGCATCTCTCTGAACGTCATGCGTTGATCAGCGAAACGTTGTCATTCCGTGCGGCAAGGATGGCACAACTGCTGAAGTACTCGGGCGCATTTGCTTCGACGACAACAATTCCTCCATAGACGGCATTGACCAAGCTGTTCAAGGTGTGATTACCGACAATCATCGCCCGTGGACACCTGATCATGTCATCCTTCACCTTCTCCAGCTTGTCTTCCCCCAACGCCAGGAGCCACTCTGGAAATGTACGGTTGCCCAAATCCACACCACATTCACCAACAACAGCGCGCATGTTCCGGCAAAGTCTTAGGTTTAGGGTTTAGGGTTAGGGTTTTAGGGTTAGAATTAGGATTAGGATTAGGTTTAGGGTTAGGGAGCGGCGGACAAACAAAATGTCGCCTATTATATAGGTAGATGTTGGCATACAGATTCAAGTGAAAGACCTCCTTTCGAAGACTTGAGAAGGTTGACAATTGAACAGCTGAGGTCCACTAATTTAACTATCGTATTTAGTGTTATCTACACTGATTACCTTACCAATGCAATAATATTTTAGTATTAATGAATTTTTTACGACCTCTATTATCCTCTAAATTCCGAAGGCATTTTCACCCAAAAAGCCACTTCAAAACTGATTGTTCAGGTGCAATGGATAAGGAAGAAAAAAAAACTTTTAATTCTACTGTAAACCGTAGTATCTCAAAAAGACTTGTTCTGTAAAATACTCTAAAATCTTATCAAATCTGACCCCATGGATTGAAAGATTGTAGTATTTGAAGAAGAGGAAACAATTCATTTTCTTCCGTGCGTTGAGTGAATTAGCAAACTTTGACTTCGTTAGGTGTCAAATTTTTGCGATCTAGATTCATTGCCCTCGTATTAATTCTTTAGCGTCGATGAGCTTCAAAACGTTGGACAAATCCACAAGTGTAATAGATCATGCACAACAACATTTACACCTAGGGTATATTTAATTGTTGACTCCACTTCAAAAAAAATCATTGTTACTTGCCAATGCTTGCACGAATGCGCCCAAGAATTGTTCCATTTGAAGCATATGAGCTAATGCTAAACACATTGCAACCAATAAAGTGCATCTAACTTACACACAAGGAACTCTAACCGAAAATATACTTGAAGCAACCCAAAATCAACAAGCTCGGCGTTAAAGGATTAAGCATGATATTAGTTTCTCGTACACCAATTTTAGGAGGTAGAAAAAGGGTGTAGAATATTCAAAACAGTTGTACAAGGAGTGGAGGTTCAAAAATTGTCAATTCATGTTATATTGTTTTGTAAACTTAATATGTTTTAGAATGATAATATGAACGGTCAATAAGAAGGTTTACACCACATATTGTTGTGGAGAGAATAAAAAGTAAAAGATATGAAGAACTCTAAGTTTTATTTAGAAGAGAAGAAGTTTTTCTAGTACCTTGCCCAACAATGTGTGAAAATGTCTGACTTGGGTTCATATGCTACTAGGCACTAAAGACAAAAAAAAATTCTTTAAAATCTGAATGGAAATAATATTACTTGCTAGTATTGAAGATCTCATACTTGATACAGTGTCATAAGAAAAGTTCTTAGAGTTGTTCGGAGAATCCGCTTTCTAAACGTTTTGCTTCAAGATAGCATAACTTTTTTCATTGAATGTCAAACTTAAGAAAAAAATTTACTCACACAAAGCTTTTAGTAATCTCCATCTACAATAAAAATTTCAAAGAAGAATGTTATAAATTGGCACCATAGGAACTTGCCTAAACCTTCAAGAGGAGTTAACAAAGGAAATATGTACTTAAAAGTATAGATGTCTTCCTTTTGGCAAAGTATTTTCCTTGAGTAAAAGTTGCTTCCTTTTACAAAGTTAGCTTGGATAATACTAAATACCATAGCTAGTGTAGCTCAATTGGATAGTGTGACCCCTCGGCAGAAGAAGACTATAACTAGTCATATTGACCAATATGAATAAAGAATGTTGGAGGTAGAGTTGCTATATAGGTTACCATGATCTAAATAGATATTACACTAACCGCATCGTCTTGAAGGTAGATTTTATGTAAGGAAGAAAAGGTGACCAAGTATACAATAATTTGTAGGTGTATAAGTGCGTATTCTCATGTGTTTCAATTGTCAAGCCATGAACTTGAGTTTTGGTTGAGATGGGTGTGCTCCATATGATTGGTCTGGATTTAAAACCTTACAAATTTGTTTGAACGATTCTATATACAACATATATGTTGTATAGTGGCTTGACATTGCTAATGAAATATCAAAGGTAGGAAATGTAGCGTTACTTGTATCAACCAATATGGTTCGTATATCTCTTTAGAGCTATTAGCATTGTGACAATTTGTATCAGTGGTTTGTACTGCTAATTCAATGAATGTGGTAATTGGTACTGCTTTGTTTGTTTCAAATTGGATCTTGTGGCAATGGTTGTTTATTTTCAATTTTTTTTTGTGTAGATGATGTTCATTAGAAATTTGATTGCATTTGTGTGTATGGCTTTTAGTGCTTATTAGGTGTTGCTCTTATTGATTCTGAATTGAGAATGGTCGTATGATTTAGTTTTGATTCCCTAATATATTGCCCCTCTTTGCTTTTGCAGTAATTACTAGTAAAGGTTCTACTTTCCATTCTAGGTGTAGCCTAGTATGGAGAGTTGTAGTTGGGAAGATGTAGATATGTGGTATCGATTTTTGGTCTACCATTAGACTTGTACCAAATTAGTAGATGTTACATGACTCCTCCATTTCTTGTGCTTTTGATGTTTTTGTAACATTTAGACATGATAGTGCAAGCATGACTTCCGGGTTGAAAGATTCATTGTTGAGTCTCAACTATGATTCAACCTTTTTTTTTTCAAAATGGAAAATATTTATTCATTCGTTGACAACTCTATTTCTTCCGTTCACTTCATGTTCATTAGCCTCTTCTAGTAAATTGGTTTAAGAAGTTCTAAACACAATTTGAATCTCCTACTTCAAATCTCTTTGCACATTAGTATTAGCATCAAGGTAGAATTACCCAAAACCCCCACTCACCAGAAACCACCAACTTCTATCCCTCCTCTAGATCCCAGGTAGGAAATGTTGGCTAACATCACACCTCTCTACATGAAAGAAAACATGTGATACCCTCTGAAGCTAAAACATAGGGCTCCCGGGTATGCAACAGGTACTTCAAATTAATAGCAAGCATATAAAATAAAGAATGAATATATAAAGCATACCCATTGATTACTATGCATACACAATAGCACGTATCCAATGGGTATATAAAGTGTGCCAGAAATATAACAAGTACATTTAATTTTTGCAGCCACATAACTAGGGACTACCCTAACCCAATCGAGAACAACCGGTATCTACTTGTTACTTATAAATTCATTAGTCAATCCATAATGTATTGGAAGCCTACATTTACTTCCTAAAATCTAGAAGAGGCCTAGAAGTTGGTGTTTATACGGTCGATTTTATAATTTACCAGGTCGCTTGTACATTTCACCTTTATCAGGTCGCTGGTCTGAAATGTAAAACCGGCATAGATGAAGGTTTGCATAATCTACTAACTTAATAGATTTTCAGACCGTCCAGTTGCTGTTTTGTGTAACAATTTAGTAACAAATTAGGAATAATTTAATAACAATTTTGGCACATTTTTCGACATTTTCCTGAAAAGCAGAGCGAGTTCCGACGCAAGCATATCCAGACGCATTCCCTCGCGCTTCGCGTTGCGGGCACTGGAGCAATGGCGATGGCGACCACGGAGCGGCAGCGCCACCGTCTGGCCACCATCGCGCGTCACCTCGCGCCCGAGGCCGCCCCCTCGGCCTCTTCCTCCTCGCTCTCGCCCTTGCAATGCGCCGCGCGCTCCACTGCCTCGGGCGCTCGCAAATTGAGCTCCTACGAGCGCGTGCACGGCTCCGTGTCGCGCGAGATCCCCACCTGGGTCCCCGTCCCGCAGCCTCCCGGGCAAGAGTTCCAGGACATCCTCTTCGAGAAGTCCGCGTCTGACGGCATCGCCAAGGTAATCACCTTGCCCCTGCTCGGGAATGGTTGAGAGTTTAGTGTCTCCAGCTTCGAATTCGTGGAATTGTTTCTCGGGAGAAGTGGCGTTGTTTTCAGAAAGATTTTGTGGGTCTTGAGGAGTTTGGATACTTTCCTTCCTGCGAGAAAAGGAGCGACGTTGTTGGGTTCTCCAGGAATTTTGTGGGTTTTTGGGAATTCGGGGAATTTGAATACTTTTTTTCATGCGGGGATCATGAGAGAAGGAGCTATCTTTTCAAGTTATTTCAGAGATTTGTGGGTTTTTTGGAAATTTGGTGGTTGCCATTTTTTTAATTTCATTTCATATGCTTTATTTTATATATTTTTTGCAGATCACAATTAATAGGCCGGAGAGGAGGAATGCGTTCCGGCCTTTGACGGTGGCGGAGTTGAAGCGCGCATTTGATTTGGCGCGTGATGACACGCAAGTGGGAGTGATTATCTTCACAGGCAAGGTGCTCTGATGTACATCCTGCTTGTTGTGTAGTTGGTTTTGTAGTTTACTTGTAGTTTTTCTTTCAATAATTAAAATCAGCTCTGAATAGTTCTAGATATCATGACCTCTCCTTCTTCATTCTCAGAAGGAGCCAAAACTAGTTTCAGCTTGAGTTTAAAGACCACCAAGCTCTTCCATACTAAAGAAGGATTACACATGAGAGATCACCAAGCTCCTTCACGTCCAATAGCTATTAAGAGTGAACAAATAGTGCTATAAGTTGAAGGAGAAGTATCCAATTCGAACTTTGGGTGACTTGACAAGAAAACCCTACGATGCCGATTATGTAATGTTTTGGGGGTACGTCGTTCGTTAGAATGGTGTTTCTTATGCTTCACGTGCTTTGCAGGGGACTGAAGCTTTTTGCAGTGGAGGTGATCAAGCGGTGCGTGGGAAACATGGGTATGTCGGAGACGACAACATTGGGCGCCTCAACATTCTCGATGTTCAGGTACCTGGTTGAGTTCTGCTTCGTGCACCTGAGTGCTTCTTGATGTCCTCCTCAATTCATAATTGAACTTGTGTTTCTTTCTTGCAGATTCAAATTCGGAGGCTACCAAAGCCAGTCATCGCAATGGTGAGTTAGTCTATGATTTTCTGGAGTTGAGGTCCATATTATTTTTTCCTGATTTTTTAGAGAGTTATCTTAAGGCCTCGGTTTGATTTTATGTAACTTTGTGTGTGCAGGTGGCAGGCTATGCAGTTGGTGGAGGGCACGTACTTCACATGGTGTGCGACCTCACGATTGCGGCGGAGAATGCAGTCTTCGGACAGACGGGGCCCAAGGTATACTTTCTATTCATGGAAGTGCAATTCAGAATTCCTAATCGAAATCATCTCCTGAAGTGCTCGTGCTAATAACTCTTTCTCCAATTTTCAGGTCGGTAGCTTCGATGCTGGCTACGGTTGCAGCATGATGGCACGTCTGGTAATCTTCTCTATCTAAGTTTTGTTTTATTTCAAGTCCGTGTTTTGTTACATGACTTGCAGCAACCATGTTGCCATTGCGGTTGGTGTTGAAAATTCAGGGATCTTAGTGCCATTTGCCCTTATTCCTCGGATGATCCCTTTTCAGGTTGGACAGAAGAAGGCACGCGAGATGTGGTTTTTAGCAAGGTTCTACTCTGCAGAAGAGGCAGATAAGATGGGTCTAGTCAACAAAGTTGTTCCTGTAAGTCTACCCCCTTAATCCATGCTGTATTTTCCACTCAACTTTCAGCTGAAAAGGGCAAAGATTTATTTGTTGGAGCCTCAAACTGATCATTTGTTGGAGTCTCAAACTGCAGCTGGAGAAACTAGAGGAGGAGACTGTTGTCTGGAGTCGTGAAATTTTGAGAAACAGCCCCATGGCGGTCCGGATCTGCAAGTCAGCCCTGAATGCTGTCGAAGATGGCCATGCAGGACTTCAGGCAAGGAGCTCCTTCTTAATCTTATTTGAAATGTTGAAATGGTCTGATTGTGTCTAACTATGAAGTTATTTGTTAAGTGAGGCGAGCATACCATAATTTTTCACCTCTGTTCTCGTTTTAGATATTGTAAGTCAGCCTTAAATAACTCTAATTAATCAGCTTAATGCGAAAGAAAAAGTCGGCTAAGATTCATGCTAGAACATCACCTCCCCATTTTTTTCCTCAAAAATGGCCAAAACTAGCTCTAACATGATCACCAAGCTCTTCCATAGTTGAGAGGAGTGAACCAGGAGAGGAGCAATCAAACTTTGGGTGGCTTCATAACTAACTCAAATGTGTTTTTTTACCTTTTTGCAGGAATTTGCAGGGAATGCAACTTTGCTGTTCTATAACTCAGAAGAGGGACAAGAGGGCCAGACAGCCTTTTTAGAAGGCCGACCACCAGATTTCTCCAAGTTTCCCAGGCTTCCGTGATATCGATGTTCTGAAACAATGAGGTTGTTGATAGGTACTCGTCTGGGGAAGTCAATTCAAGTACTAGGCATGAATGAATTTTTAGAGCCAAGGTGAAGGAAAAAGGTTGGTGTAATTCCCAGTGTGTCATTGAGCTTGAAGTGGTCCGGAAAATATTCTGGCAATGTGATTAGACGTGGTATTTACATGTTCTTAATTAAAATCAAAATTATGAACTTTGCGAAGCTTCTAGGAGCTCAAAAGTGTACCGAATTTGTTGACCCTTCAAGCCGTAGACATCAAGCTAAGTTTTGAGAGTATCTTTATCTCTACAAGAATATTTCTAACTTGTATAGTCAGCTCTCTTTGTACAAGTATCTGATGCAACAACAATCTCGTTATGACAGGCATCTCACTTTATAATAGCATCACTTGGTGTACAGTCCCCTCCACAAAGTAAGGTAACCACTTGTTGTTTCTCACACACAGGAAGAGACGAAAACTTGACTAATGCTACCTCATGTACACATCAAATATAGATTTTTTTTTCCATAAAGAGTTAGCTTTACACATGTAGAAGCTTCTTGCTAAAAGAATACAAATATTTTGTAATCATTTCTAACCTGAAAATTGGATTGATCAACAACTATTGCTACCACTGTATGCTACCTCCTTTGGCATTAATGATAGCTTGTATCTGTTTTGGCATGCTTGCAACTAACTTGTCTAACATCTCCGTTGGTATGCTCTCCCAAGCTGCTTGCACTGCTTTCCACATTTGCTCTTTGTTTTTTGGTCTTTTCATCTTCTGAACCCTATCTTTACAAATCATCCACATATTTTCTAGAGGGTTTAAGTCAGGAGAATTTGGAGGCCAATTGAGCATCTTTAAACCAATATCTTTGATGCAATTTTTTGTCACTCTAGCTGTATGTGTTGGTGCACCATCCGACATAAATACTAATTCTTCATGGTTAGCATGGTGGTAGAAGTAGGGCAATAATCCTTGCTCACATACAATCTCTACAAAGTCCATAGTAGTGCGTTGTCTAAAAGGAATTAAAATCAAAAAACACTTACTAGTTGCATTGCAACCAAAATTGAGCGACTTTAGTACTCACAGAACTCCCTATTCTTAAAAATATCTGCATTGCTTCATAAAGCTTCACATACCACATGGTACTCAAATTGATGTAACACATGGAATTGCTAGTCTAGAAGCCACTGACGGATCATAAATGCATGCTTAGATACTACAATTATGTAATTGCAATTTATCTTGGCTGAATCAACTTCCTAATTTGGATGTTCAATCAAATCAACTTCCTAATTTGGATGTTCAATCAAATCAACTTCCTAATTTGGATGTTCAATCAAATCAACTTCCTAATTTGGATGTTCAATCAAATCAACTTCCTAATTTGGATGTTCAATCAAATCAACTTCCTAATTTGGATGTTCAATCAAATCAACTGTGTAACACATGTGAGCTGACCCATGGGAGGTTACCTTACTTTGTGGAGGGGACTTTACACTCATTTACCCCCCCCCTCCATTGGGATCTCTTTAAACCATATTGACGGATGGTACGGGAAGGGGCTTGTGGACAAAACCTGGCCTCTTTTTTTTGTTGGAGGGAGGGCCTGTTTAGACTAAGGTGGGCCCTCCGAGGATAGAAAGTTTCCCATTCAATAAAAAAATCTCAAAAAATCATGCATGAATTTTGAGACCTTGGGACTATATCCCAACTCAAAGTGTCCCCCAAAGGAACTATTTTCTTTTTGGGTTAAGTGCTATTTTTATCTATTGGAAGTATCAATGAGTTTATTCTAAATTTGGAAAGAGATGATGTTTTAGACAAGAGAATAGTACCTTGAGAGAAAGCTTGGAGAATGCTTAAACTTGAGGGACTATTACATGGAATTGATTTGTTGTTTGGAACGTCTAGGATTGATTGTCATCTATCATTACCTCTTGTACAAGTTCTTCAATAAAGTTATGCACTTCAATTAAATAATGTTCGAATTCTATTAAAAGGATGAAAGTTTAATAATCACACATGGATTAAAAAATAATCCAAATTAGAAACTGTGAAGTGCATTAGAAAGCTATTAGGCTACACTTCAATGTTATGTAAAATTTGATAAATGAAGATGCAAAACCTTTTAACATTAAAGTTTTCTATGACACACTTTGTAATTTGAAGTGCTACCATTATTTGCACTCAAAAGAGCTTCTTTAAGAAAACTTGGTAGTTATAAGATTCTAAAGCTCCTAAAAAATGACATTGTTGTTAATGATAATCAAACGCTTTTGATTACTATGAATTTTTTTTAGTCCCAAATCACCGTCATATACCATTTGATGACTTTGAAAATTTTCTATTTATAAGCAACAATGGAGCTTTCATTTTGGTAATTGGGTATGACATAAACAATTAGAAGTCTTCACTAGCAATAGGATGAGGTTGATGTAATAAATCCCTTTTAGCAATCGTGGAACATTGAATAGTTGAATAAATCTACATCATTTTGACAATGGCACATCTAGAGTTGAATAAAGTTGTTCCAAAAAAATAATTTACATTATGAGTCGTTTCCAACTCAAAAAGCACAAAGAAAATTGTGGTAAAATGCAACCTTAGTTTTTATTATATGAAGAGATCCTACAAGCTATCCTTAAAATCTACAAATTATCTCAATTAACCTAATTTGAACTTGGTTCTAATTCTACAATTGGTCCAAATTTTTATTTTTAATCTCTTTAATTTTACTTGTTACAACATCATCAAATCTTAAATTCAAAGTAAGTCCTTGGAAGTTGTATTGTTGAATAGAGTCAGAAACATTTCAAATTCCTTAACCCCTAAAGGACCCTTTCCCTTTGAAGGGACGTTTACCATTGTAGACAGGTTTCTGTAGTTTCAATTTTTATATGAATTTTTGAAATTTTTAATGAAAATATGGCATCGTAGAAGCTTCATGGAAATATGAATCTCTTACACCAAACCTCTAGAAAAGAAGTTATGATGTTCTAAGTGCAAAGTGGAGAATCAGGGTGACTCCAATTTTTTTGCTACAAGCTTCTATTAACATTGAGATTTTTAATAAAAATAAACAATTAATTTTTTTTTAGATTCTTAAAAATGTCTTATCTTTAGTGATTAATCCATGCATAAATCTTCTTCCATCGATTGTGAGCTTCATTGTTGAGCTCTTCCAACAATAGTCAATTAATTTGTAGTTTGCCTACATGACATGCATGCTATCGCACGTTGAAATCTTCCAGCAACTTGTCAAATCTTGCAAAGAATTGAGCAATTTAAGTTCAATACAAGACCATAAATATATTTATCTAATAGTTGTTCATCTCTATTCTGTCACGGGATGTGGCATTGGGGATGTCACCACATCTTGTGTTTTTTTTGCGTAAATTAGTTGTAGGTGGATCTACACATGTATTGGATGTCTGTCCGGTGCACCACATTCATTCAACGGATGGATTTCATCTATTAGAGTTTTGTGCGTGTGTGTATAGCGGCGTGCACGTCCTTGACTTGATATCTTTGTCAAATCAAGTTTTGTGAGTGAGTTTAGAAAGTGGTTATGATAGTCTTTGCTTATAAGTAATGTTTTTTCATTAGTAAAGACGTCATACTTTATATTCTACATTTGCACTCGTTGAATCTCCCTTTGTGGAGTACAAAACGCTTGATTTTGGAGTGATTTACTCTTTTGTCCTTGAGGATGTACGACGCATAGTTGTCTTTGTCAATGTTTTTTGCTTATTTAATGTTGGTTGTGACTCCCAATTTGTTTTGTCGAGCAATCTTCTTTTTTACAACAACTCGATTGTAATCGATGCCCACAATCGTCTGATTGACTTTCACAAAATTGCTCCCATACTTGTCGTGGATCTCCTAGTGATTTGTGCATGGTGATGGTTACAACAAGCGAACGGAGTTGTGCGCTTGGCTGCAACATTGTAGCTTCACAGAGGCATTGCTCTCAGGATTTTTTGTTTTTGTAAAACAAAGTAGAGACGACCTATTGAAAAACTTTTCTTTCCAATTCCTCATTTTCTTTGTAACTACGTAATGAAGTAGGAAGAAAAGTCCACGTAAGATGTTTTATTGGCAAATAGAATCGTCCGATATGCCTTAAACCATTTTGTCAAAGTTGTCTTCCTGGCTCAATACGCGTTGAGAATATCTGCCAAATTCTCGTCTGCATTAAACCTCATATGTTTATTGGATAGATGGACCCCTAAACGTTAAAATTCTAGAAAATCATTATGTATTGGAATCCAAAGTTCCTCCACACTGCCTTAGACGCAGATACATAGCCAACATCAATGTATTGTTAAAACTTGTTGGTGTTTTCTAGGACTACACTGCACAATTGTCACCTTTGTATATGTATTTGAAAAGGTATTTCACAGTAGTGATTAACAAACATGTCTGTTGACAAAAATAAAAACTATTTCAATTTTTTTTTAAATGGAAGAATAATCTTCAAACAACAATGCAAAAACGGTACAAAAATCAACCTTAATGTTTAACTTAATGTGCTTGTTGAACTTTTTACAAAGTACATGTTGTGTCTTACAATCTAATGGCAGTCAACATGACGATCCTTGTTGTCAATAAAAAAAAACATCCGTCTCTCTCCTCTTGTACACAAGATAGCCATTTTTGGCGCATGTTTCTTTGGCGAAGTTGCTAGGGTGCCGCTTAGTACATTTACCGTCTTCCATGCGAGTAGCGCTTAAATTTTGTGCATTGTCAGGCCCGGCGTACACCAAACAATGTGCCACTTTCTCATATGCCACAAAGTGAGTAAGTAGAGTCATAGATTTGGCAGTCACTATTGAGTTGATCTCATCTAAAATCCTCAATTTTGACTGCTTATTGAGAATCAACAACATGTGCGCGTATAGTAGACCTTTCTTCTAAAATTCAATCACCTAAATAAATCCCATGACCTTGCCTAGTACTTTGCAATCCATAAGATTTGCCATCAGTTCCTTAAGTATTGAATTGAGTATATGCATAATCAAAACCAATCAATGTTATGCTCTCTCCTTAGATTTTGGTTTTATTGTTATCTCAAAATATTTTGGATTATAGGTGAATGTCACAAAAATGTTTGGGCATTCAATCATGCACACAATAGCCAAGACATCCTGATAGCACTAATTCATTTAACGTCTGCCGCTTAAAAATATTTTAGCATGATAAACTAGCCAATTTGTATTAGATTGTGGTCGCCAACATTCAAGGCATCTACCACTCCGCTATAATATTTGCATCACAAGTCCTTTTTATTATCGTTAATAAACTTCATTTAGTTTTGTTTAACCCACGCTCATGTGCCCACCATGTACTATTGTAGCAAGCAACCAACATAGATTAAATGGTCATTGCACCTACGTTGGTGAAGCATGTACCACATCTGATGCGAAGATGTTGTACTCTTGTTGATCTTGAGATTGTATAGCAATAGACAGAGTTCCAAGTCCACAATTGGTTCCTTACCAATTGTTGACAAATACTCTTAAAGTCATGTAGAAGGATTGTATTCCAATATTAATATGTTGTGGAGCAACTCCATTATATTACAATCTAGAATTTGAAAAGTTTCTACTTGTCAATTTAGAACAACTGACTTATCCACAATACAACAATTTTTTTTTGTAATTCTCCTCTTTCAAAAGCAAAACTCTATCAGGTTTGTGATATAGTGGGCCTTGTATACAGGAGGTGTGATTTCAACCTCGGCTAAAGCGTTGATCACTATTGTCTTCAAGAGTTGTTGCACGCTCGAATAGGTTTTCAAAAACTCTTTGCTACTCATGTATCCCCTTATAGCAAGCCTTGCAGCAACTCATGAAATGCCATTAGCTCTATAAACTCAATTTTCCCTTGATCACAATACATAGTGAATAGTGAATTGACTTGTGTTGAACATCTCCCAGTGATGCACTCTTTCACCCAACGCAATACGCTACAAGTGCCACAACGGATGTTAGTTTGCTGAAGTACATGTCAAATGTTGTCAGCCACACCATCAATTACACAATGCTTCAACAACAAATTCAAGGTTCTAGCACATGTTGCTTGACGATCTTTATTCCAAACAACTGCAGTTCTTTTTCTGTTGCCCAATCCGCCATTGCATTGTCTTCTTTACACTCATCATTTGTATGTTTGGCACGTCAATACCAAGTCATTCAAATTTGACAAGTTTAGCAATTTCTTCTTGAACATCAAACATTGTAGCTTTTAAAAGGTAAATCTCCCACTTTACATTTCAAATTTGTACTCACATGTTTGCTTTATTTTAAATTTTATGTAGATAAGAAGAAGTTTTTAATGGTACCTTAATTCTGTACATAATGTATTTCAACAAGCAGTGGGATGCGTAGGAAACAACCATGCAATCAAGCGCGCTTGACAATTCCAATAAGATTTACTTTTTCAATGAATTACGTGGTACCGGAAAGACATACTTGGAGAATCTCACCATGAAGTCCATACGTGCGCAAAATCAAATTGCGTTGGAAGTGGTTTCGTTCAAAATTGCCACATTTTTGCTACACAAAGGCAAGATTACTCATTTAGCATTTAAAATTTTGATTGAGTTGAACTTGACTTTTGTGTGCGACATTCATAGTCAAGTGATTTGGCAGAACAAATACAACATTCAAAAAACATTTTTTGGGACAAGGTCTCTAGAGTCAATAAGCTTGCTTTTGAAGTTGTCAATTGTACACTACACAAGAAAAACTTGCTTGACATGGTTACCGGGGCAACTTATGCTTATTTGAGTGATGACAAGGTGGTTGATGAAGATGGCGCCAACATGATTTCAAAATTGGTACACTTGTGATGCTTCTCTGAAATTTGGATGTATAAAATGAACTATTCAATGGCACCAAACTCATAGTGCGCTACTGCTTGGTTTGAGTGATCAAGAGGAAAGTCTTTACATGTGATTGTGCAAGGTACGTTGCATTCATACCACAGATTCCTTTAGTTACTAAGAGTGCCGACCTTCCTTTTCCAATACGTCGCAAGCAGTTTCCAATCCACGTCTCTTATGCCATGACTATCAATAAGTCACTAGGACAAACACATACTAAAGTTGACATTTGCTAGACTAATGACATTTTTTCACATGAGCAATTGTAAGTTTGTTTGCATGCGACGACTCCTAAATACGTTTTGGTGCTTCTAGGAAGAAAAATTAGATCAAAATAACAAATATGCAATGCAAACTATTGTTTACACCAAAAGTGCTACGATGATTGTAGGCAATTCTTGATTTAACTCTCTAATAATGATGTAACTCTGTGAAGTAATTTGAAATTTACATTCACACATGTTAACTTCAAAAGGGACTATCCTTGCCCCGTCGGGGATGACAGGGGTCTGCACTTATACTACATTAACATGAAAAATATATCTTATTGAAACCGTGTGTGAGTTTATGATTAACTCTACCTTACTCAAGGGTTTGGTTCTGCAAAAACATATCATAAAAGTTGCCTTAAGAAATGCTTAGAGATCATCTTTCAAAAAAATTTATTCCTCACCGGATAGAAGAAAAGGTCTGTAAAAATAAAATTTTCTGGCCCAAACCTATTTGTAAATTTTAAAAAGTTATTTGGGACTAGAGTGACGCTCAAGTGTGATATCCGTACCTGACTCGTCGACTTCAGTTCCGGTTATCCGCGAACAAGGAGCCGTGCGGATACCGTTCGATGTCCGGATATAGATATCTCCCGGATAGCTGCGGCGGGTATAAACCCCGGGCGCGTGGGGAAGGAGGGAGGGCGTTAAGGGGGCGGCCGAGCGCGAGGCTCATCCTTTCTCTCCGACGCACTTGCTGCAGCAGCTCCGACCTAATCCGCCCGCAACCATGGTGTCCGGCTCTGGCCTCTGCGCCAAGGTGGTGGTCGTCGACGCGCGCCACCACATGCTCGGCCGCCTCGCCTCCATCCTCGCCAAGGAGCTCCTCAACGGCCAGAAAGTCGTAAGTCCTCACACATTCCCCCTCCCAATATTTTAGGGTTTACCAACACCATCAGAGTTTCGCCACTCCGCTTAGCAGAAGGATTTTGCATTAGGTTAGCTTCGTGGTTTTAGGGTTTTTGTGGTCTATGAGACTTTGTAGGGTTTTTCGGGGGACAGTGATTTTTAGGGTTTTTTGAGGTATAGACTTTCTACGTTTTGGGGGGATTGTGATGTGAGGTGTTTTCGGTTGTGGGATTGCAGGTGGTGGTACGATGTGAGGAGATCTGCCTGTCCGGTGGGCTTGTGAGGCAGAAGATGAAGTACTTGAGGTTCTTGAGGAAGAGGATGAACACCAAGCCGAGCAAGGGGCCCATCCACTTCCGCGCCCCGGCACGTATTTTGTGGAGGACTATTCGTGGGTGAGTTACTCGTTAGTCTATTGCACTGGATCGGCTGTTTTTCGTTTGGGAAATGGTACGCACAGCGTAAAGAAGCACGACTTTAAGAGAGGCTGGATTAGAATTCATTTTTCTAATGCTCGCTGAAGTGAAGTTTGGCCGTGCAAATGTTACCTGGCGCGAATTATGTACCTAGAAATGCCTCGGAAATGTTAATTAACTTGGGCTGATCTTGAGTTTAGTGGGTTTAACAGCCTGTCTTGATTCGTTGTTGTCTTTTGCAGAATGATCCCACACAAGACGAAGCGAGGAGCTGCTGCTCTCGAGCGCTTGAAGGCATTCGAGGGTGTACCAGCACCTTATGACAAGATGAAGAGGATGGTGATTCCTGACGCTCTCAAGTACGTGAACATTCTCTTACTTACAATTTAATTCACTATTCAGTTCATTCGATGATATGATTCAAGAATCATGGTTTCTTCTGGACTTCCGATTTCTCGTGTTCTTCTGATGTTTATTTACCTCACTTTCTGCAGGGTGTTGAGGTTGCAACCTGGCCACAAGTTCTGCTTGTTGGGTCGCCTATCTGAGGAGGTCGGGTGGCACCATTACGATACCATCAAGGTGTGTACTCGTTTCCTATCTCTATTTTGAAGGTTTTTATACATAAGGTAGAGGTACCCAATCCCGATCACTTAATCCAGCTGTCAATAACATATATGTAGAAAGATGCAGAATAAGGAATGAAACTGATAAATTATTTTTCCAAATTTAATCACAAAGATTTGGAATTGATATAGAACTTAAAAGCCCAAAAACCACCAGAGCCATAATCAAGATGTAGAGTAGGTGAGAGTTGGTGTCCTCCTTTGCCCAATGCCAATAAGTGAGAGTGAGTGAAAGAGGAATGGCATGCCATGGATAACCAATGAGGCAAGGCCACCAATGAGAGCTCAATTGAGGTGGAACAACCCGTAATTGCACACTTCATGAATTAATTTCATGAACTAATGCAGATAATGACTGGAGTTTCCAGATTTTGAGTTTTTGGTTTTGGGTCGCTTCATGCACCATTTCATGCATTTCCCATTTTCATGCACCTTGCATAGAAATTTTCTGAACATCTTCGCATTGTGTACTTCTGGAAACGTGTTAGATGCTACGTGTTAGATGTTACATGTCAGAGCTTGAGTTACCCATAAGTACTCTTAGATATTTGATATTTGCATTTTCTATCCGCTGACATTCTCTGAATTGAATTTGCAGGAGTTGGAGGAGAAACGTAAGGCCAAGTCCAAGGTCTTTTATGAGCGCAAGAAGCAGCTCATCCAGCTTCGTCTCAAGGCCTCAAAGCGTGTTGAGGAGCAGCTCAAGCCTCTGCAGGAGACTTTGGCACCCATCACTTACACTTCGTAGGTTCTTCAGGAATGGGTCTCATTGCCCCTGCCTCAGTTAATTCAAAGTACAGGTTGCAGTGCTAGGGAGATAAAGAATGCGAACTCTTTACTCGTGTAAACATTTTATTCTCCCTTGCATCAAAGACAAGATGTTCTTGCCGATTCTCTTACAGTTTCCTCCCTCCATGTCAATATTCCTCACCATTAACTCTTCGACGGTCCCTGGTGCGGTGTGCTAACTAGGTGACATTTAGTAGGATACACGGAAGAAAGGACTTCGTGTCGGGGATGACGGATGCAGTGGAGGTAGCAGCGAAGGGTCCGGAAACGGTGTGCATAACTTGGGGTCTTGCTAGATTAACTGTGTTTGGGAGCAGAGGTTCAGCTGCGCAGCTCCCCATCGGTGGCGCGGAGTTTCTGGCGGCGGGCAGGGAAGGGTTGTGTAGAGCACGAGGGCGGCTGCTCCGTGTAGATATATGTTTTGCGTGGGTCTGTTCCCTTCTTGCAATCGACTGCTGTTCTCCTTGTCTTTTCATATTCCTGTGTGGCCCAGTTTTGCAAACCCTGCACTGATGTGGTAGAAGTCGCCTCGTGACATGCTTGCACAAAGAGTGTATGTCGACATCCGGTGTCAGCCTTGTAGGCTGGGAGTGAACTCTGCGTGTCCTGTTCGATGAAGAAGGTTGCATCTTCGATAGCGATTGGAGACCTGTTCTGTGAGAAGATCACACTATAATATGCGTTCTCCTTGGCACAGTAACATGTCCGAGCGGTGATGGGGTCTGGTGATCCCCGAGGTACTGGGGGTTAACACCCATGACCGTGCCGCAGCCGTCCTAGCTCAGTTGGTAGAGCGCAAGGCTCTTAACCTTGTGGTCCAGGGTTCGAGCCCCTGGGGTGGCGCCTATGACCGTGGTCGTCCTTTTGGCAATTCTGCACGGTCTTCGGGTGTTTTTAAATTTTAAATCATCCGTCCTAGGCAACGACGGAGACATGCGAGCGACCTCCACAGCCGGTGAGATCCCGCAATGACGGGCTCCCTGAGGTCACGGTCATAGGCCTTGTTAGCTCAGTTGGTCAGGGTTTCTTAGTCACTTGCTCGAATGACAATGACTTTTAGTTTTTTTCGTCTTTAGAATTGACATGGACTTCATTTGTAGGCTAGCTAAGATCTAGCTTAGGTTCTTTTCAGTGGCTTCTCCCAGTTGCACTCTCTTTATTTGTTTCTTTTTTTCTGTCTGCCTCTTGAGAGTCCTATTGGAAGGTTGCTTCCTAGATACACCTGGGCGCACCTGCCTCCACGTTGCCCAGATCCCCTTCCATAGCGGCAAACCTTGATCTACTGTAGCCTTCGCTGTGAGAAGCCATTCCGGAGCCAGCTTGGAGCGTACTTGGTGCATGATCTTCTCGCGCTGATGCATGTTGAAATCTATGGGAAAACCTACGTTCATGGTTGTTGATTCTGGCTCCAGCCACCTGAAACCCTTCTTCTCTCCGAAAGACCATTACCTCGGGCTTTCTGATGCCCAAATCGCAAGCAACTTGTTCATATTCGACTTAGCTCCTCCAGCCTTACAAAATAAATCCAGAACCTTAAAAGCCCGCTCCAGATTTTCCTTAGTTCCCGACAGGTCCAACGTCGAATCGTCTGCAAAAAAGGCTTCATGAAAAACCGATTGATCCGGGAGTGTGAACCCTTGTACCTCGTACTCTGGCTCACTTAACATCACTCCCAGCACATCCTGCACGAAAAGGTAGAAGTACGGTGCCATTGGACATCCCTGTCGAACTCCCTACTCCATCTGAAAGTCCTTGCTTCTTTGTCCGTTCACTAGCACCGACGTACGCGCTCCCTCATAAAACGTCGTTGTCCGGTCCACCCATTCTTTGGAAAAGCCCATCTTCGCCATCGTTTTGTGGAGGAACCTCCAATTCACCCTGTCATATGCCTTTTCGAAATCTATCATGAGGATGACTAGATCCTATCTTGTTTCTTTGGCATATTTCATAGCTTCATAAGCTGGAACACTTTGTCCAAAATACACCGCTCCTTTACAAAACCTGTCTGTGAAGTCTTGATCCACTTCGGGAGATAGCTCTCCATCCACAGTGCCATCGCCTTAGCCATTGCCTTGTAGGTCGACTGCAACACTGATATCGGACGGTAATTAGACAATTGTGTTTGCGTGCCCTCCTTGGGCACCAAAGATTGTAGCCTAGTGTTGATGCAGTTATGCAACACCTGTGTTTCCAAGACTCCCTCCATCTGCTCCTAGAACTTCTCCTCTAATTCCTCCCAACATTCTTTCAGGACTTCAGAAGGGATCCCATCAACACCTGCCGCCTTGAAGTTCAACAGGATTTTTACCGCCTCCTCGAGTTCCTCGTTAGAGAAAGGTCTGAGTAAGTGCGCATTCTGAGTCGGGGTAACCACCCGCTTGACACTACGGAGGCAAATCTCCCTAGCCCTAACACATCCCTCCGAAATGGGCTCCTGCTTATGAAGGTGCTTGTAGAAACGCTTCTTACGTCCTTATTGAGCGTCCATTGTCATCAACCAGTTCTATGATTCTGGTCCTCGGCTTCACTGAGTTGTGAAAACTAAAAAATTCTCGCGTACATTTGTCCCCGAACCTTACCCAAGTGGCTCCAGATTTCATCTTTTTCCACTCCATTTTCTCCATCCTGACCGCCTCCAAAATCTGCTGAGCATAATTTAGTTGGTCCCACGCCGCTTCATCATCCCAGTCTAACCTGAGCCTCTCCTCCACGTCTCGAGATTGATCTTGATATACCCTCCGTCCTTCCTTGCTCCTGAACTTGGAGATTGTTGCTGCCTCCTTGCCTAGTGCTGCGAGGCCTAGAACCCATTGCTCTCCTGAATCCTGGGAATCCGACCTTGCCACCGCTCTTTGCCAAGCCTGCGCCAACAAGGCCCTCGTTTCCTCCTATTTGAGTTGCGCACGATTGAGATGGGCCACCTTGGTCGCTGTGGAAAACGGTTTCAGATAAACCTGAAGGAAAATTGGTGAGTGGTCGGAGAGGTAAGGCATTGTCTGCCATACTCCGCATCTCCCTCCAAGTTCTTGTATGCTTGTGCTAGTGTAAAATCTGTCAATCAGGGACCACAGAGGCTTGGGTTTATGCCTCGTCCAAGTATCCCTTTTCTTGCCTAGCACTCGGAAATTCCTTGTCAAGAAAACGTCCTCCACTCCCAGAGAGAGCATAAAATTTGACCACGCACTCTACTCCCTCTCACCCATAGATTGTTCAAAGTAATTTGAGTTGCAGTCCTTTTCAAACTCCACCATGTTGAAATCCCCAGCTATTATTCAATTCGCCACCGGGAAGATGTAGGACGCCAGGCAATTCCAAAGTTAAGCTCTCCCCCCCGTATGGTTCGGTGCATAAACATTCACAATCCCATACATGGATTCATCAATTTCGAACATGACAAATTGAACCCGGCTCTCCAAGACCACCCTGGAATCCACTACTGACGACGCCAGCTTCCGACCTAATATAATACTAGTACCTCCTTTGAAACGCCCTCCTACCGCCGAATAGTTCACCGCATTCCACAAACTAAGCCCGTATTTGAAATCTAGCTGCTTAGTTAACTTCAAGTACTCTCTTTCCCCAAAATGGTGTTCCTGGATCAAGATAACTTTTGGCTGGGGGTTGGCTCATGCCAAAAAATTCTTCAGCTCGCACCGCTTCTGCACTCCACTAATGCCTTGCCCTAGGGCCCTGACATTAAAGGATGCTAAGATTAACTGTTGTAGTGTCATCCTTTAGATTTGGAGTTGGTTGTACTCGGAGACCCATGCTTCTGAGACTTCAAAACCTTTGAGGGGCGCGGTGGTCGGGAGCTATCCTTAGGATAGATCAAGTCGCCCACCACCAATCTAATGTTCTCCTCCGGCGTCCCGAGCATGAGAATTGCCTGCCCTAGCTCTGGATTGGAGGACAACATTGAGACATATTCGTTGTTCAATTTTGTCCAAGTAAAATTCCCGGGGCACAAAAGCGAGATCTCCTCGATCTGGGTAGAAATAAAGCCAAGCATTACGCAATGTGCTATCTCCCTTCCATCGCAAACCCAGTGGTACCGCCAATTCGCCTCATCCCACTACCTAAGTGGGGTCGGCTTCCATTGCGCATTCACCAAGATGTCCCTCAATGCCAACGCTCCCTCATTTGTGATGTGTGTAACTGCCTCCACAGCCTTCCAATCTCCTCTACCTTGAAGAATCCTGAGTTGTTTGAAGACCGCTGCTTTGTTGGATACATCCCCAAGGAGCCCTTTCCTCTACAGAACAAAATATTTTTGTCCCTTCTGGTCCATCGTCATCGGCATGGATGTCGTGAGCACAAGGAAGACCCTCATATAGAGGTATTTACTATCCTTCGGGGGGATAATTCATGCCGCTCTAAAGAAAGCACGAGGTAAAGTAGAGGTCATATACCCTCTACGCTCTGTTGTTTTCCTCTCCTCCGAAACTACCGATTGCAGGACCTTCCGCTTGGGCCAAAAGAACTTACCCTCCGTCCTCCAAACAAATTCATTTTTCTCCAACACCTCTTTACTGTAGATTGCGTTCTGCCAATCTGGTGCCGCCTTGTTTGGGAACTCCTCCTTCCGTTCGTCCGGTGGGATCTCGGGAATTACCTCCGGTATTGTGCTCTTCGAAGCCGTATCCACCATGTCGCCCCCTGTCTTGACCGTCCCCTTGACTGAAATAGTCTAAGGTCCAACCTCCTTTCTTGTCGCCGAACGTGGAAAGGACTTTGCCTGTGATGGCAGCGAAAACCTCTTCGGGCCAAATAAAAGTGAGGCCTCCTTCTTGAGGCGAGTGTTCCGACCCACCAATATGTTGATCGGTTGGGGCGTTCTCTGCGCCTCGCTCTCTTGGGGCTTAGGGGAGCCTCTTTTAAACCTGCCTCAAATAATCTTCCTCTTTCTAGCTTTTGATTGGGGGAAACCCCGGCACCGAATTCCTGTAGCTTCCGATTCCGATGCCCTTCCTCTCCCGTAACGCTTCCACCTTGGGGAGACTTGGGAGGAATTTCCTCCTCGCTTATTGTCGGTTGTATCTTTTCTTTTTCCCTCTACGTGGAAGCTTGAAGGGGGGAACCTTTCCCCTTTGTGCATCCACCTTGACTTCCCTCTCCTTGTCCGTCTTGGATCTCGCTCCGCTATGCGTCTTTGTTACCTCGAATTTGGACCTAGCCACTTGTGGAGGGATATTCTGCCCATTCTTGGTTGCCTCCGCGTAAGACTTGTGTTGGGGAGTTTCCTTTGCTCCCTGCTAGTTAGGGAGCATATCCTTGGTTAGGTTCAAGGCCTGCTTCTGCTTACTCACTATATTGAGTTCATTCCGATTCTCCTGTCCCGAAGAAGAGGAGACGTGTTTGGCCCCTGCTTTACCCTCAGAAAGGGGAACCGCAACCACCTTGTTGGGCCCCTCCAGCGGATTAGATGTTGGCTGGACCACTTCCTTGCAAGCCATTCCAGTCAGAGACCCCCGAACTTCCAGAGGAGCCGGCTTTATAGTTTGTTCCCTCTATTTATCGTTCTTTTTATTTACCGGTTGATATTCCCTCAACCTTTTTGATGGGGAGCCCATTCCCCCCTCCTCCGCTTGCCGCCTCGCTCCTGCCTTGTATATATCTGAGTTCTGGGGTGTGTCTTGCGATGTAATTTGCCCAGGCGATGTTCCCCCTATTCACGGCGCCTCTCTGAGTTCGAGAAATGTGGCCTATTCCAACGCCCCTCTTATCTTTCTTGGTGTTGCCTGCCTCTCCCTTCCTCGTCCTTCTTTCGGGCCTGTCGTGCACCTGTTTTCCTCTTCTTCTGTGTGCACTGCTTCACCAGGTGCCCGACCGCCTTGCACCGCAAGCACTGATCCGGTCTTCCGAAATAGATGGCTTCATGTTCGGTAAACGCCCCACTTCTCTTACCCAGGAGATGAATCACCGTCGGCAGCTTTTCCACCTCTTTCACCAGGATTCTAAGCTTCAATCCCACCGTCATTCCTTTGTAAAATTCGGACAGATCTATGGAAAGAATCGTCCCAAGATCTTCACCGATTAACCTAAGACCCTCTTCATTCCGCAGCCACGCCGATAACCCTAAAAACTACATCCCAATCGGGAATTGCATTTGAGCGAACGTCTCCTCCTCTGGAAAGAGATCTGCATCCCATGGAGAAAGCGTCACCTCCCTCCCCGCGAAGAAGAGCGTTACTCTCAACGCATGTCGGACTCCTTCCTCTGAATTAAAACTTGCTTCAAAGAAGTTGTTCCCTAGCTGGAAGACTCCGATCAACGAGTTGTAAAGGTGGGTCTTCGCCCAATCCTCCAATGTCTTGAACCCATTACCCGAAATAGGTAAATGACCGATAATTGTCTTTGCCAAGGCTGTCGCTCTAAGGACTTCGTACCTCGTCTTCTTTTCCCCCGTAAATTCCATCACCATAACCCCCTCTACACACGTCGGCTGAGTTGCCTGCGTCGCTGATCCTTGGGGGGGCTCCGCCGCCTCCGCAAACGCCTCGCTCAGATTCTGTGGTTCCGACCTCTCTCTGGTCTTTACTTCCGCACCCGCCCTGTCCATATCAAAATCGTACATGTTGACTTCAAAACCCTCACAACGCACATCTTCCTCCATGTTTCCTTCACACTAAGCAAATGCAGCCACAAAAACCATCATAAGTGGGGTCAAAAGGACCGCAGTAGAACCCTACACCTAACTACAGTGTCCTAATCCTCGTTGTGTTGAGATCAGTCATTGGACACCCTAAACCCTAATTAGGGATTGTGCCGCCATCGCTCCGCTCCTCCGCTCCGCTCTACCATTTGAGCTTCCGCTCTACCATTTGAGCTACCGCTCTACCATTCTCTAACTAGTTAGAATTCAGCTTCGAGATTAAAAGGAAAGACACAAGCACCTTAACCCTTAAACGCCGAAGCAGCCAGAAATTGGCTTCTCGGATGACATTGTTGGATGATAATCAACATAAACAATTGTTTTTCATCCAATTTTTTTTAGGAGAGTTCCTTGTATATACAAGCATTAGATGATGATGAAACAGGCCTCATTGAGGAAATCATGTTTTATCTAAGAAAGAAAATGCTTGTGACACGGATCTCTATATAGTAAAATTGAGAAATTCTAGCTTTAGCTCTAGATCTGAATTCAAGCCATCAAAATGACATTTTTTGAATTTGAGTCCAACTAATGAAATGAAGCTAATGATGTCTTGTTTCCATACCATTTTGAAAATTAAATAAATATGTAAAATTGAATAAATTATTGCAATTTGAACTTGGGCCTATAACCGTGGTTCTAATTTTAGCCGAACACGGAACTTTCATTTACACCACAAGTTTTGGCAGTATAATATCCACCTTTGGTGAAATTTTCAAAAAAAATTAGCATAATTTGTATTTAATATGAATTTTCTTCACTTTTTCTTCCGTAAATCACAATAAATTCAAATCTCCACAAAAAAATCTGTGTTTTTTGTAACATAGTTGAGACATATGATCTCACCTCTGAAATTTTTTTTAAAAAAAATCCACTTGTATTTGATGAGAAACAATTCGTCATGTGACAGATACTACAAGTTGGAACCACTCTCAAGAGACAGATAGAAAAAAAGAAACAAATAAAGAGAGTGCAACTGGGAGAAGCCACTGAAAAGAACCTAAGCTAGATCTTAGCTAGCCTACAAATGAAGTCCATGTCAATTCTAAAGACGAAAAACTAAAAGTCATTGCCATTCGAGCAAGTGACTAAGAAACCCTGACCAACTGAGCTAACAAGGCCTATGACCGTGACCTCAGGGAGCCCGTCATTGCGGGATCTCACCGGCTGTGGAGGTCGCTCGCATGTCTTCGTCGTTGCCTAGGACGGATGATTTAAAATTTAAAAACACCCGAAGACCGTGCAGAATTGCCAAAAGGACGACCACGGTCATAGGCGCCACCCCAGGGGCTCGAACCCTGGACCACAAGGTTAAGAGCCTTGCGCTCTACCAACTGAGCTAGGACGGCTGCGGCACGGTCATGGGTGTTAACCCCCAGTACCTCGGGGATCACCAGACCCCATCACCGCTCGGACATGTTACTGTGCCAAGGAGAACGCATATTATAGTGTGATCTTCTCACAGAACAGGTCTCCAATCGCTATCGAAGATGCAACCTTCTTCATCGAACAGGACACGCAGAGTTCACTCCCAGCCTACAAGGCTGACACCGGATGTCGACATACACTCTTTGTGCAAGCATGTCACGAGGCGACTTCTACCACATCAGTGCAGGGTTTGCAAAACTGGGCCACACAGGAATATGAAAAGACAAGGAGAACAGCAGTCGATTGCAAGAAGGGAACAGACCCACGCAAAACATATATCTACACGGAGCAGCCGCCCTCGTGCTCTACACAACCCTTCCCTGCCCGCCGCCAGAAACTCCGCGCCACCGATGGGGAGCTGCGCAGCTGAACCTCTGCTCCCAAACACAGTTAACCTAGCAAGACCCCAAGTTATGCACACCGTTTCCGGACCCTTCGCTGCTACCTCCACTGCATCCGTCATCCCCGACACGAAGTCCTTTCTTCCGTGTATCCTATGAAATGTCACCTAGTTGAACAACTTCAGTACAACCTAACCTCCAGTTCAGGCGAGCGTTACTGGTAAACCTTCACAGAGCTATCTTCAGCAAACGCCATATGCCATATTTCATCCTGCGTTCCGCCAAAATCAAACAGTAAGATTAGTGACACCGTTGTGGGCAGAGTTTAGAAATATGTCACTGAGTTATTATTTTGAGCAGGAATTATTAAAGAGGCAGATACACACTGGAGGTCTTACTCCTTCAAAATAAAATGACTAGTTAAGAAAAGAATGTGATGGCAAAGAGGAGTCGAACCTGCATGTACGCTCACATGGTTTTGCCATTAGGAGTGTGCAGCTTCAAACATCAACCATCGTATTTGCTGTCACAATGACAGTACAAATGTTCATGTCTCCTGACCCAAAAGGTTTCCTCCCTATTTCCTATTAAGTCCGTTTCTTTATGTAGTAGCAAAATTGTCTTTTTGCGTCTGTATTCATGTCTCTGTCCTTGGAATGTGCCATGACTTGGATAGCTGTGCGCATGATAACCACTGTTAGGTCAGGTGAATACGTGCAATCTGGTTTGCCATATCCCTTCAAGACCGAAACGTAAAATAGCCTCTTGAAAATATAAACTCGGAATCGACTTCTTCGATGCTGAAGTATTTCGCATTACTATCTACCGCGCTTTGAAGATGGAAAACACCATTGTCGAAAATATGGAGTACAGGTAGATAACAGCAGTCAAAATAATACTCCATGGAAAAACTTTTTGCCAATGTCTCATGATATCATCCCCCAAATGCGGTGCAAAGCCAAGCAAGGGTTCGAATAGACCTGTCAGAAAATGCCTCAAGCTATTAACACTTTCGGTCCACATATGTGCTCTTGATAGAAACAAGACTAATTTTCTGTCTCGTTCGTAAGAGAAGGCTACAACTACTTTGACTTGAGTTTAAAGACCACCAAGCTCGTCCATACATAATTAAAGTACAACTACTAGTGAACAGATGAGGGGTATCTTATTAAAACTTTGAGAGATTTTACAAATAACTCTATTTCCTTTCTGTTTTCCAAAGAAACAACTACGAAACAAAACCTTAAAAGATGGTAGCAGGTGACATACCTCGGTAAGGCACCAGCAACATTTGCAGGCAAAGGAATATGCTCCCAAATGTCCTCCTTACAAGCAACTCGGCGCCAGCGCTTGCATGTCCGCATGCTAGCACTCAAGTCCTTCATGTTCAGCCTCATAAACACACATGCCAGGAGCTCATCGTCCATGGCGTCTTCAATGGGGCAACCTTCAACAGGAGGAACCGATGTGATACTTGGACTTGCTGTTGCTACAGTGTCAGGGCTCTTGACCGCCTTGCATCTCTTGCTTGATGCGCTTGGCAAGGAGCGCTTCTTTCGCTTCACACCTTCAGAGATGCCAATGTCCCACTTCAATAACACGTCAGACTCCTTCGCTGGTCCTTGCGCAACCCCTTCTTTCACACGCTTCGGTAAAGCTTTCTTTGCCTGTAACCAACATGCCCATAAACCCGCGTTGATCCCAGTTATGTAATCATTTTCTTAAACACACAGCCCAACGAATTGAGCTTAGTAAACATCATTCATCATGTCCTTAATTCATGCGTTCCGGGCATTTCAAGATGATCACATTTCTCCGACACATATTGAGGAAACAACTTCTTCATAGACATCATACACCTTCATCAAGACATATCCTTTATTCGTGCATCCTGGACACGTGAACAAAAAGCCCATTTCTCATTGACTGCAGACACATGCACCAACACATTGAGGTACTAACTTCTTAACAAACATCGTGCACTACACTCATCAAGATATGCCCTCAATTCATGCATGAGCTCGTTTTCTTCAATGACACATGTAGCAACATAGAAAGTGAAGCTGTCATTGAGAGTCCACTTACCACATGGTTCTTGTTGCGAGTGGCACCCAACTTCATGTCCTCAGCTTCCTGCTCCACTTCCTTGATCTGATCCAAGCTCTCACAAACCCTCTCCTAACACAAAGCTCCCCTGATCAACGGCCCCCCAACTCGAAACCCTAGCAAAAACACTCAACCCAACACAACCCAATACCAAACCCACCTCTTGCCAAATGTATCACATTCCCACAACCAACAAGAAAAAACTCGAACACCTCACACAAAAAACATAAACCCACAAAGAAAAACAACCTTCAACCAGCTCAAAAGGAAGGAAGAACAACTCCGATCCCTAAAATTTGTCTAGTGCCTGCCCACAAGACAAAAAACCAACAAGAAAATTTCAAACAACTAAAAAACCAAGCCCGAAGAAGAACCATCAATGTTCAACCCGAGAAGGAGACATACACAAGAATACAAAAGAAACCCTAAACCCAACAAAAATACAGAAAACCCACCAACATACACAACGAAACGTCCCAACAAAACAAACCCCGGAGCCTGTACAACAAGGGCAGTGGGCCTACTCGGCCATAGCATGGAACGTTATGGGAGTGGTTGAGGGGTTGGAGAGGCAATGAAGAATAGAGTATGAGAAGAGGTTTTGTTTGTGTGCGATCAGAGCAACCGAAGTGGCACGCCTTCCATGTGCTCCTGATTTCGGAGCACACGAAGTTTCGTCGCGGCGCTCGGTTGATACCCTGCCTTGGTGTTGGGTGGGTCGGGGTATAACATTCTTCGCCTTATCAACCCTTTAGTACCTAGCATGACAGAGAAGACCTTCAGAATAGATTGTGCAAAACATCATCTACTTAATTGGATACATATCATTCTGACACTAATTCATGGAAATCACTTTTGTGGGGTTGTAGTGGTCAGATTTTGCATGTGATCCCAGATTTCAGGGCACACCTCTATTCTGAAAGAGGCTAAGCCCACAAGTGGGTGGATTCACATATATTCTCCCAAAATAGTGCTTGGAGACCCTTTTTGGGAACAAAGGGTTAAAATTGAGGTAAAGGTAGGGAGATATTTTTTGGAGTAATCTAGGGGCTAGCATGGATATAATTGTGTTTGTTCATTCTCTTCAATGGATATTCTAGAATCCTTTGTCCCAATCTAAGCGATACCTAATATGTGACACTAGTAAACACGGAACATGGGTAGTCCCTAATTGAGTCTCAGTTAAGTCCCAGTTAAGTCCCCATCCTCCTCCTTGAGAACTTTGCCCAATATCTTTAAGTTATGTCCCCGTGGTCCCTCCACATGGCTTCACCAGCTCAAATTGTCCACGTAGCTTTTTGGGGGTGAGGCTAGCACGCTTATTATAAGGGAAAATATCTCTCATCTTTGGATGGAAAGGAAATAAATAGTAGACAACTAATTCCTTGTAAATAAAATCCTTCTTAAGTTTTAGACAAATTTTGTAACTTTTCATCAAAATCATATGCTGAAAATTTGGTTGACGTGAGCTATCAGCTCGTTCATACAATCGTGGATCATGAATCATGATTTAAGGCTGGCAATAAAAGTGACAAGTATAGACCAAAGACTGGGTACACGTTGGCTTCCAGCTCATTGATACAATTGTTGTACATGACTCATGATTTGAGGCCATCTGTTAAAGTGACAAGTGTGGACCAAAGACTTGGTAAATGTAGGCTTCCAGCTCATTGATGCAGTAGTGGTTCATGGGTCATGATTTGAGGGCGGCTATAAAAAGTGACAGGCTTCTAGTTTGTTGATTTGGTCATGATTGAGGGGCATGTGCAAAATTGACAAGTATAGATCAGAGACATAGTGAACGCATGCTTCCAACTCATCTGTGAGTTATGATTTGGAGGTATTTCGAAAAGTCACAAATATAATTTATAAAATCAAGAACAAAAAATAAACCACTTGCACAAATTTATAACTAGCAAGCCTAAACCCTAAACCCTAAACCCTAAACCCTAAACCCTAAACCCTAAACCCTTTACTTGTCAAGTTTTATTATTTCATGTACATAATTTTCATGAGTTATTCTTACCTACAATAGTTTCATTCCATTAATACAATTACGACTCATAGGATCATGATTTGAAGGCCCTTACATCTACTACAATGATAATATGTATTACTTGTAAAATCAAAAGCAAAAAGCTCAACCAGCTGAATTCCATGTGTTATTTTTTATATAAACATGTCTACAAACCAATGTACATTAATTCTATAATTATTTTGATCTACCGTGGTTATTATCATAGTATATGTATTATTGTGCATATAAATAAAAATAATTTGTTGTACATAGATTTTGCTGCTATATTTATCCATAATAGTTGCCATCACGGTTTACTTTGACTACAAGTATAAATAAAGTTGATTTTTGGGTGCATACATAATCATTGAAATTGGCTACAAATTTGTACACTAAAATATATACAAATGAACTAGTGATTTATACATGCATAAGCCACTACAATAGGTTATCATTGTCATTTAGACAAAGAGCACGAAGGAATGGACTGCTAAGAGTGCTTCGTGTTTTCTGGTGAGGGTGTTGTAAGGGGAATTAGCCTCTGATTGTGAATGTAAGCACAATAGGTGTCGCTGGCTCTACTACTCGTCCCTCTCACGTTTAGATTTGGGATTTAAGTGAGCTTGTATTATAGAAAGTGTTGGTAAGGAGCAAAGCAAAGATCAGATCTGGTACTTGCAAGGGTTTGTGTGAGTTAGAGTGATAGATCCAGCATAGGAACAACTATAAGAGCTGCGATCCAAGTGTTGGATGTTTGATCTGCTTCTCACTCGCCACCCCTGTAGCAAGCCACAAGATCAGATCACTGCACAATAGGAACAGTCAAACTCACTCGACTCCCTGTACAACACCAATCCAGAAACAAGCATATACCATATCTGGTGACAAAAGACTCTCAACCGACTCGCAACCATCACTTAGCGGCACCTACACAAGATACACATCTTCTTACCTATATCTTTCCAATCCACTGTAGATTAAGCCTTATTTGTTTTAACCTCCACACTAACACAATAGAGATTAGTCACCACCATCATAGCTCTGGCTTTTCCACTATCATGCGGAAGCGTTCTTATTTTTTCTGCAGATCTGTGGTAGTAACACGTATAGATGCAATAGGCCTACAATTTCGAGCATAGCCACATTCCTGGCGTCAACAGAATCATCTGATGAGTGGATTGCACAATTCCTTCTATTGAATGTTGTAGCTCCTGGTTTCATTGCGTCATATTGTAGACATGACATCCAAGTTGAGCAAAGAGATTGAGGATGCGATCATTAAGAACATCTCATTAGGTGAGTGTTTTCATTCTCAATGGCCAATCGTTACTCAGAAGTCGACATTTTATCCACAAAAGCATTTACGTGAGGTAACTCATTGGATGATTCCATGAAACTGAGTGAGGATTGTCACATGCTTGGAGGTGTCGGCACCTTTGATAACAAAAAATCTAAACATTAACAAGGTATACACCGCAATTGCCCCTCCAACACCTATTTCAATCCGTGTAAACTGTAACAAAAAATGGTCTAAAACCCCCCACACAAATATCTCTGCACTACCAATAACCGAAATGAGCCTCCCACTCCCCAACTACCAAACCAATACCGACCTTAAATTCGACCCCAACTTTAACTACTATACTGACGGCTCCTTCAAGTACCAACCGAAGTAAGCCCAGGACATTGGCACCGAGAAAAAGCCGGTTATGGGGTATACAATCCAACCAAACAAATAAAATTAGGCAAAAGACAACATGGACTCCAAAATATTCTTAGAGCCAAAATGATGGCTATACACAAAATCCTTAAGATAACCACCACTCAATACCCAAACCAACCAGCCCACATTTTTACAGATTGCATAAATGTCTTATATCTCCTTAATACACACATAAAACACCCCACTTTACACAATAGTCACCCGGACAAAACTATCCTCACATCTATGGTTGAAATGCTCCAAAATCATACACAAATTATTACACTCCACAAAGTCCGAGCTCATGCTAATATCGACGGCAATGAACAAGCCGACAAACTAGCAAAGGTAGGAAGAGAAAAAACCCACAAGAATGCCGAACACCCATACAAACACGCCCATGCCACCCCATATTACTTTTATAGATATGAATGGCCCTCTATGGGCGAAACTCCCGATAAAGGCCCCATACGATTCTTGGACAAATACCTCAAAAAACATGATCTTGTAAATAACCTGGAAAAACTTACAGAAAATTTCCCCAATATTGATAAATGGACCGGTAACCCAAATATTCACAACGCATTGTCCAACAATTTTTGGAAAAACCCCATAATTACGGACCCACAAATCACATGCCTAATCAAATTCCGCACTGGACAATACATGGGTAACGCCCGCAAACAACTCTTCTTCGGAATAGAAAGATTTCCTACAATAACATGTCCAATTTGCAACACCACGGACCCGGACACATGGCTACATGTCTTACTCAAGTTCCAAAACCCCCATATACACTCACTAATTGTCAAAAGACACAACAAAGCCTTATGGGCTATTCGTAAACTACTTGTATCATCAACCAAATCCCGGTGCTACATTCTCATGAATGCCGGAACCTTTAATGACAACCCACAAGAAAATACGGTCCCTCCTTGACTATTACCATGCATATGTTGCACTCAAAGATGTCACTGTAATGCAAGATTCAAATCGGACCTACTATGTGTTAGAGGACTTTAAATTCATACAAAGACCCCCCACCAAACCACATAGTCCCTAGTCTCACTATTCAGTTTATTGAATTCACATATTGCAATGATAGATTCTCTCCGGACACTATTGCAAACAAAACAAACAAATACCAACCACTACTTGACGATATTCAAGCACTAGGATGGAAAGCAGACCCCCTCATTGTCATCACCGCGGGTGCTAGAGCCACCACCTTCATTCCCTCAATGACAACCCTTGAAGAAACATTTAAAATCCCCATCACTTCAATCTAAACCACTTTTTCAAATATTAACATTATTGCAATTCAACATGCTATGTCGATACTCCTGCATAAACGAAAACTTGAAAACAACCAACCCCTTCCTGATGCTTCGAACCCCCCTCCATAGACTTGCATTTGCATTTCATCGTGCATGCCCTCCAACTTTTGGAGACTTTGGGGACCTTTGGTGCTTTGTTCTTGGCTACTTGTTACTGGGTACATAGTGTCTACCCTCGAAAGGGGGAAGTAGTTCCATGCTACTAACCCATGCCCGGTGGGCATGGACTTAGTGGTGGAATGAACGGACATTTTATTCACGCCGGCCCCCTTCGAGGACTGGCGTTCTTCTTCTTCTGTCGGCACGGGCAGGCCTCCTTGGCCCCGCAAGCAACCAACTACTCAGGTCACCCCTCCATCCAAAGCCATCCGAAGGACCGTGGTTGAAGCTAAGATCAATATAGTCCATGCTTCCAAATGGATGGCATACTTGTCGAGAGATGATATGAGCATGTTTCTTGAGCATCCGTAAGGCGATGATATCTTGCCTCACGAGATTAATAACCCAACTGTCAAATCCTATTTGTGAATGAACAATCCAAAACTTGATGAATGTTGCTTTCATTGCTAAATGTGATCTACCTTTGCTGTCACCTCTAGATTTAGATCACACAAAAGACTAGAGCCTTGATAGGCCTTGCCTTCATAGTTTGTACATAAACTACAAACCCCTTCCGGCATTGGCAACTTCCATATTAGCACCAGCAGCCTCCATGTAGCCCCCATGTTGGCACCAACAACCTCCATGCCGACACCTTGTGACTCCGGTTGGTCCTTGGTTCTTGGTTACTAGTTATTGATTCTTGATTATACAGTGTTTACCCTGGAGAAGAGGGAGTAGTTCCATACTACTAAACCTATATCCAATGGACATAGATCTAGTGGTGGAATGAATAGACACTTTATTCACTTCGGCCTCCTCTAGAGACCGGAGTTCTTCTTCTTTTGTTGGATGAAGAATCTTCAATCCAAAGATGTAAGTCTTGCTAAACTTTATTACATTTTGGTATTCTACACTATAAAATACATGCTAATACATACGGTTCCCAATTGATGTTTAACCCTTTAACAATGGGCTTGTTATGGCGCTACCATCATCTATGAGCGTAACAAGAGAGCATCATCTACTACACTTATAGAATGATGGTTGCGCTGTAGCCAGACCGACATTGAAGGGTTAAGACTTACATTCTAACCTCTTTAATATGACAAATTTGGGAAACCAAAAAACTGCCGCAATAGCGAGGTATCACATAACCATTAACCCCTAAATTTCCAAGAGTCCCCTGGGGGGACTCTCGAAGGTTTACAAAGGTTCAGAGGGTGTACTTTTATAACAATTGTCTTTTATATTTTTAATGTAGATGGACATCACTAAAAGCATTGTGTGAGTCCAATTTTTTCCTAAATCCAACATTTAATGAAAAAGTTATAGGGTATTGAAGTTGAAATGGGGAGAGCGGGCATGTCGGGAAGCTCCAAAAACTTTTGCTAGGACACTGTATTGAATGTGAGATTTTCAATGCTAGCAAGTAATATTATTTCCTTTGAAATTGTCAAAAAAATCTCTTGTCTTTAGTAAAAAAAACCATATAAATCCAAGTCAAACATTTTCACACTTTATCACACATTGTTAGCCTAAGGTACCAAAAAAAATTCTTCTTTTTTACATAAAACTTTGAGATCATCATACATTTTACTTTTAATTTTATCCGCAACATTATGTGGTGTAAACCTTCTTATTGGCCATTCGTATTCTCATTCTAAAGCATACTAAGCTCACAAAAAAATATAACGCAAATTGACAATTTTGAACCTCCACTCCTAGCACAATTTTTTTTGAATATGCTACACCCTTTTTCTACCTCTTGAAATTGGAGTACAAGGATCTAATATCATGCTTAACATGATGAAAATGAATTTAGACCTTGTATAGTGCAAAGTTTTGACACCAAGTGTAGTCAAAGTCTACTGATCGATGAAACTATAATATTATATAGAGGGAAGAAAATGGACCCTTTTTTCTACTTCAAACACTATAATATTACAATCCTTGCAATCAAACTTCATGAATGTAAGTTACTGAATAAGTCTTAATTGAGATCCTACAGTTAAAACCAGAAGTAAAAGTTTTTTGTTTCGTCCTTATTCATTGCACTAAAACAAGCAATTCTGAAGTGTTTTTGGTGTGAAATTGTCAAAGATATTAATATGACGTCTAACAGATATCTAAAAGTTACCAAAACGTATCCACAAGAAAGTAGAACCCTAACACGTGTTCCCATTGTTCACAACTTGTTCCTAGCATGATAAAATGTTCCCAATGCATTTATTCCCTCTACATATGACAAATTAGGGCTCTCAAAGCATCACAATATCGAGTGTCATAGTGGTATCATAGAGGGAGTTTAAGACTACAAAGTTTGGTTGTGCAAAAATGTGTCATACAATCGAGGATGGAGTGTCGTAATAAAGAGGTTAAAACTCAGCAAATATCTCAAATGAGGCTGGTATTGGTTCTTACGGTCGCACACTTTTACAGTTATCGAAGGAAGGGATCATATCCACGACCGGAAACGACTACAGCATCTCCGTGTATTTTCCCAGCTAACATCGACGATCTTCCTCGATGGCAGCGGGAATGGGGTTCGGAGATGGATCTGGGTTCTGTGGAGGCCGATGAAGGAGCTCCAGCTCTCAACAAATCTGGGATCTGCACTGCAAACATGCGCACGCGAGGCATCCCATCAAGCGGGGAAGCCGTGGCAGAAGCTGCGAGAACAAGCGTAGTGTCAGAACCAGCATGAATGAAGCGGAGTTTTCATGTCTCGGGATCTCCTAGAGGTGGGAGGCGATGGTGGCGCGGAGCTGGGAGCTTCAGCCTGGGTGAGTGAGTGAGTGAATCTCATCTTTGAAATGGATTACGCTTTGGAGAGTTTGGGTTTTCTGGTGACAATTCGATTTCACGAGTGAGGTAATTTTCGGGATGTCTCTGTTTGAGGTTGAAGCGAGGGCGAATTGGGTTTCAATGTCGGGGAGTTTGATGGTGAGTTATTTGAGGAAGGTGGGGGAACGAGATCGTGTGGATTGAATTTTCAGGAATTTGAGTTCTTCGCAGGGTTTGTGAGGTTTGGTATCTTTAGGTTATTCAATGGGGAGAAATTTGAAGTTTCAGCAGGATAGAGATTTGGAAGCCGATCAACGTGAGCTTCACAGAATTGTCGATGCCTGAGCTTTTCTGATTGAATGGGATGATATTACAGAGTGATTCTCAAGATTTTGAGAGATGAAGATTTTGAGCTTTAGAATCTAGATGGGTCTCATTTGAGAAGTGATTTGTTGTTTAGGGTTACGAGTTTGGGAATTGTTGAGTAGAGGCAATTGGCGACCTAAGAGCAGATTTGTTGTTGGTTTTTGTTCGTAGGAGACATCTTCTGCCTCGCAAACCCTAGCAACATCTGATGAGTTGTTTCCTCACTCCAGCCACTTTGGGTGGTAGTAATGGGTTGGGCACTTGATTTATCCCTCCCATGTTGCACCGAGCGGCGGATAATGGCCACAGCAGGGTTCAACATAGTCCTCGGTTTTCCTCACAAGAATTTCTCTCGGCGAGTCCTGGAGTGCAATAAAACCTTCGGCAATGGCAGAAGCTCTGTGCACCTCTCGTGCAACAAACCAAGGATAAGATGGCAGGTGGACGCGAGTGCGAAGGAGATGGTGTCTGCAGAATGGACGCCATCTCTCTCCATCGAAGAGGTCGTCCAGCTGCAAGCACAGGAGGAGGAGTCTCGCCTCTTCCGCAACGGGCCACCACCCGGCGACCTAGCAGAGATCGAAGCGTATTGCCGCACTCACAGACTCGCCGAAGTCCTGCACGTCGCGGTGATGACCTCGCTGCGCACCCTGGCGATCAGCTACGCCAACGACAGGGACATCCCCGTGTTGGAGGAGAATGTGGTGGCAGGGCTTGCTCGAATTGGGACCGTCTTGCAGCAGGGGCGTCTCGAGGTCGTGGGAAGCCGCACCAACCTGATCAACGCGGCGGAACAGGTGCCACCGCTGGCGAGGATGCGGGCGGAGCTCAAGGAGGCCTGCGAGTCACTGCAGAAAGCACTGGAAACGTGGCTGTATCCTTCTCTGATCCCGGAAAGCATCTACAGGCCGCTTCAGCGGCTGAAAAACATTTGCTTGGATGCAGGGTTTCCGAGGCTGCTGGGGTCGCCCTCCCACGCGGACATCCCCAACCTCGCCGCCGTGAAGCTGCGTCCGTTCCAGAGCGGCGCCAGCGACGGCGACGACGAGATCGCGTTCTGGCGCGGGGGGCAGGTCACGGAGGAGGGCGTGGAGTGGCTGCTCAAGGAGAGGTTCAAGGTGGTGGTGGACATGCGCGCGGAGCAATCCGGAAGTCCCTTCGCGCAGTCGATGCTGGAGACGGCGGAGAAGACGGGCCAGCTCAGGATTGTGAAGATGCCGGTGCCGTTTGGGACGGCGCCCACTGCGGAGCAGGTCGAGGCATTTGCGAAGCTGGTGGCGGATCCCGCAAACAAGCCGCTGTACCTGCACAGCCAGGGCGGCGTCGGGCGCGCGTGTGCCATGGTGTCGAGATGGCGGGAGTACGTGCTGCAGGAGAAGATCAGCGACATCGGAGGCGCAGCTGTGTACTCTGGTGCTGATAGGGACTTGGATGCTCCAAGCGGATCAGAACTGACCGATATGGAAGTCACGGATATTGATGAGGATGAAGATTCAGATGATCTGCAGCCCGTGATCGGAGCTGTGCAAAGCTCCTTCGAGGCTCAGCGACCGGGCCCAGACGTGTTCAGTAAGAACTCCATGTCGCAGTTCATGAAGCGGCCCAAGACGACCCCTCAGGAAGCGGGGGCGAGACCTGGGATAGACAGCTTGGCCAAGAGCACCAGGAGGAGGGACCAGATCGGTGTGGTTGCAGGTCCGGCCGGGCAATGGGGGCTAGCAGCTCCAGGGATTCCTCGTTCAAATGTGGGACCAAGCTCATCTGAGACTGAAGCTCAAGAGAATGGAAGTCTTAACGCAGATGATCCTGAAACGAGAAATGGCAGTGCGAATGGTTCAGTGAATATTGACGTCGAAGAAGCTCCCTCCACCGTGGAGCAACCAGGTGTGGGTAATGGAGCATTGTTTAGAGTGGACAGGTCTGACGACAGTGCACCTGAAGTGGATGGCGACATGTGTGCAAGCACGACGGGAGTGGTGAGGGTGCAGTCCAGGCGCAAGGCGGAGATGTACCTGGTGCGCACGGATGGCTTCTCATGCACGCGCGAGCGCGTCAAGGAGTCCACGCTGGCCTTCACGCATCCCAGCACGCAGCAGCAGATGCTCATGTGGAAGACGGCCCCGAAGACGGTGCTGCTGCTGAAGAAGCTGGGCGACGAGCTGATGGAGCAGGCGCAGGTGGTGGCGTCGCACCTGTTCCACCAGGAGGGCATGAACGTGATGGTGGAGCCCGACGTGCACGACGTGTTCGCGCGGCTCCCGGGCTATGGCTTCGTGCAGACGTTTTACAACCAGGACACCAGCGAGCTGCACGAGATGGTGGACTTCGTGGTGTGCCTGGGCGGCGACGGCGTCATCCTGCACGCATCCAACTTATTCCGTGAGGCCGTTCCTCCAGTCATCTCCTTCAACCTGGGTTCCCTGGGCTTCCTCACATCGCACCCATTTGAAGCCTTCAAGTTGGATCTGAAGTCCATCATTCACGGGAGTGGTGTTTACATCACGCTGCGCATGCGCCTGCGCTGCGAGCTCTTCCGCAACGGCAAGCCCATCCCGGGGAAGGTCTTTGAAGTGCTGAACGAGGTCGTGGTTGACAGGGGCTCGAACCCGTATCTCTGCAAGATCGAGTGCTACGAGCGCTCCCGACTCATCACCAAGGTGCAGGCGGACGGCGTGATCGTTGCCACGCCCACGGGCAGCACCGCGTACTCGACTGCAGCAGGTGGATCCATGGTGCACCCGAACGTGCCGTGCATGCTGTTCACCCCGATTTGCCCGCACTCGCTGTCGTTCCGGCCGGTGATTTTGCCGGACTCTGCACTCTTGGAGCTCAAGGTGCCGGACGAGGCGCGCAGCAACGCGTGGGTGTCGTTCGACGGCAAGAAGCGGCAGCAGCTGTGCCGGGGCGAGTCCATGCGGATCTCCATGAGCGAGTTCCCCATGCCCACTGTGAATAAGCACGACCAGACCGAGGACTGGTTCGGGAGCCTGTCGAGGTGCTTTGGATGGAATCAACGAATTGAGCAGCGCTCCATCTCCTTTTTCCAATGAGTATCCGACATCATGTTGTACAGGTACATAATTATGATCTTTCCTTGCAGACGACTCTGTATCATGTATCACTATGATCCGCTTAAACTTTGAATTCTTTGCCATAATTTGCAGCGCCGTAGGTAATTGGACCCATGATCTGGAGGATTGAATACTATTTTAGCTCTTCTGAGTTGTGTTGCTTGGTCTTTGTCTATACTGTAGCAGCCAGGTTCTTTGTGTACTGATTTCGTCCATGATTGGACGCTGAGTATAATAGATGAAATGGGCCATCGATGCGCATCTGATCATGTTTGATGACATACAAGCCAGCGTGTGTCTCATTTTCTCCTTCTCAAGGTCTTCAACCTCGTTCCTGGTTGAGGATTCTTCTCAGTCTTTGCAAAGTGAGATTATTCTCTGATTATTTTTCTGGAATGGTGGTTTGGTTTTTTGGTGCTTATTGTGTGGTGTTGTGTGAGGAGTTTCGGATCCCACGCGATGATAAAACATACTTTCATCCAAGTCTTTGTGAAGGTGGTGTCAATGAGTGCATGTACCACACGCACTGTAGATATCCTTCATAGAGTGTGTAACTTTTTCTCTAAACAAGAAAATGTTTGTGACATGGAACTCAACGTAGTGTATTTTAGAAACTTCTAGCTTTAGCTCTAAATCTGAATTTGAGTCATTAAAATGATATTTTTTGAAATTGAGTCCGACTAATGAAAGAAATTTCATCAAATCTAGTTTCCAATCCAATTTGAAAATTTGAAAAATACATAAAATTGAGTAAGTAATTGCAATTTGAACTTTGGGCCTCTTACCATGAATGACCAATTTTCTAATTTTATCTGAACACAAAAGTTTCATCTTACACCACAAGTTTTAGCACAATAATGTACACCTTCAATGAAATTATCATTTTTTTTTTTACGCAAAATTTGTATATGATATGAATATTCTTCAGAAAATCACAACATTTTGAATTTTCACCAGAAAAAAAGAATTAGATTGTCTTTCACTCTGTCTGTCTCTCACCAATTTCTCTTTGTTGCACCAATTGCGAGCTTCATGCCTTCCATGGCCATGGATCCCTCGGCGCAGCTCGACCAGGACGTGATCCGGTGCCTTGACTCGTGCCACGACGTGCTGGCGCTGCACCCGGCGCTGGCGCAGCTGCTCCGCCAGGGCTGGATGGACATGGCGCGCGCCCGCTACTCCATGGGGCCGTCGCGCATCGGCGCCACCCTCTTCAGCCTCAAGCCGCACTCCGCCTCCGCGCGCCTCGCTCTCCACCTCCCAGGTCCTCCCCCACACCAAAACCCTAAAGTTCGACCCAAACCCTATTCATACCGTAAACCCCTTGGTTGCTTGCAGATGATGATCCTGCGTCTCCGTCGCTTATGACGTTGGTGAGACTGGATGCTGCTGGGACTACGAATTCCCAGTCATCTAAGTCCGGATCGCGTCCGGGAGCCGCTCCTCCTGGTGTGCACACACTCTTTTTTCTGCAGTTTTGATATTACATATTGTTGCTAGGTTATGTTTTTCTTTTTCTTATTTGTTGGTTTTTTCGGATGTTTTATAGATTGGTCACACGACGACGACGTAGCTTACAGACGATTGATGGCTGGTGAAGGTGATTCTGGCTCCGACTCTGAAGAAGGAGTTGAAACTCAGGTCTGCTCATCTTGAATGGACAATCTAATTCATCCTTCTATGTGATAGTGACTCAGATCCTGACCATGACGTGATCGTTTGTTCAGGCGAACGAGCAGACAGTGGCGCTGCGTTGGTTTGGAGCGTTGGTCTCGCCTCATCTTCAAGCTTCACAAACGTCCTTTGAGTCAGGTATGATCCTGGATTGAGTGATTTCCATCTCGGAGTCCTGTAATCATCACCCGTGCCAATTTCGTGTCATTCGTTTCTGAAGAAGGTATTGGATTGTCATTTTCTATGTGCACGTCAATGACTGGGTTTGTAGCGAGTCAACGAGCAGTGAGATCCAAGTTTTCGAGCCTGAGATGCCGGCACCCAAATTTCTTATCCAGTCTCTGAATGCTAGATCGACATTCTGACATGCATCTCTGTGGCAGCACTGGAAATCCTCGTGAAACTAGCCAACGCACAACGAGAGGCATTGCATGCGCACAGCCAAGTGATGCAGCAATATGAACGGGTGAAACTGGACGAATCATCCTCACTCGAGTCTCAAGCACTTCAAACTTTGACTGCAATCTAGTGCAGGTGATGTTTTTGTGAGAGGTCTCTGCAATGCGGAGAAGATGGTGTTGTGTTCATGAGCATTGGTATGATGTGTATCCCGATGCTATATGGAGATGGATGTTAAATGTACAGGTAGGTGTTCCTTGGTGTTACGGAACTCCCTGGAGTATAGAGTGTGTAAAATCTTGAACTTCGAAGTTCTATAAACATTGCTTTTGCGCAGAAAAGATATGAGTACACCCCAGAGTCAGTACAATTCAAGGGGCAGACGAGGTTGCATATGCAACTGTAAAGGGGTTGACATCTTCGTAACAGTCCCATCTCCAGTGTCCGTCATATCAACCTCCTGGGACGCCGCCGACAGATCGAATCCTTGGACGATGCTTGCAAGCACGAGCTGCGGCGTGGCGAGTCCGAGCGCAATACCTGGACACATCCGCCGGCCGCTCCCGAACGGCAACAGCTCAAAGGACTGGCCCGAAGCTGGGTCCATCCTGGAGAAGGGCTCCTCCAGAAACCGTTCCGGGGAGAACTCCAGGGGCCGCTCCCAGATGCCAGGGTCGCGGCCAATGGCCCACAAGTTGACGTAGACGGTGGTGAAGGCCGGGATGTGGTACCCTGCCACTGTGCACGGCTCGTGCGAGTAATGTGGCAACCCGATCGGCGCGGGCGGATGGAGACGAAAGGTCTCCTTGACAACTGCCCGCAGGTAGTTCAGTTTCGGAATGTCACCTTCTGTCACCAGTCGATCCAGTCCTACCTCATTGTCAATCTCTGTCTGTAGCTTTTCTAGTATTCGAGGCTCCTTCACGACATTCGCGATGGCATACTCTGTGATGCTTGCGGTTGTCTCTGTCCCAGCCTCGAAGGTATCCTGCAAGAGTTTCATCATGTTATGTCTAGGAATTGACGAGACTGATCATCGAAATAATCCTGTCACGGTTGTTACCCAAAGGATAGCTCTGACGTTTTCTTCTGAGATGGAGTCTTCTCCTTGTTTCTCGTGGAGGCTGAGCAGTGCATCCAGCACGTCCTCATCCACATGCGAAGGTTGCCTCCTCTTCGCCCGGTGCTCGTTCAGAATCACCGTCACGATGCGCTGCATCCGCTCCTCGCAGTCTTTCTTCGGAACATCAAGCCAGCCCAACCAAGGGATGTAGTCGCTGAAGTAGAGGCTTCCGTGTCCGATCTGAACGTCGTTGGTCGCGCTCGAGAGTTCCTCAATAGTTACGCCGCCGGAGGATTCGAAGCGTCTGCCCAGAATGATTCGAGAGAGGACGTCCACCACCATCCTGAGCACTTCGGAGTAAATCGGAATTGGCGCCCCTGGATCCGCATCCAGGATAGACTTGAGTAAGTTCCTCGTCTCCTCGGCACGAATTCCTTGACTGTGCTGCCTTTGATTTAGAGACATCAGCTCGGCAGTGAAGATCTTTCGCAGCTTTCTCCATGCGGCGTTGTTGGGAATAAATGGGAAACCTGTTTCATGCCATCGTTAGCATCTGATGCCATTGTAACTTGGATGTCTAGCAAGTACGTTACCTTGGTTCATGTGATCCATAAAGTCCATGCACGCCATGTAAGGGCGATGCGAGAAAGTGAGGTCGTGGTGTTTGAGGATCTCCTTCGCCATTTCAGGGGACGACGCCACCACATGTGGCCTTGATCCGAGCTTCAGAAACAGGAGGGGTCCATACTTCTGAGAGAGCTGGGCCATGGACTTGTGAGGAGCCGGGCGGCCCAGAATCAGATGCAGGTGGCCGATGATGGGCCAGTTACCTGGTGGACTGGGAGGCAACTTCACCCTGCACTTGCACGAAGAATGATCAGAAACGGTCCAAAAAACAAACCTTTCGATCAGGCTTCAGCAAGTTGAAGAGTTCACCTGGTGCCAGTCGACCACCATCGCGCGTAACATAAAGTGAGGAAGATGACCAAGGCTGTTGCAACGGTGAGCTTGTCTGTATGAGCCTGCCAGACTTCTACGTAGCCCATGGTGAATGAATGCGGACCTGTAACACACACCTGCAATGCTGTTTTACTCTCAACTAGTTTGACGAAGCTGCAGCAGCCAGGGTGGCAGAGCATCACCACACAGTTAAACAATGCTTCTTATCGACTCCAGGGGTCCCATCTATTGTACGCTTCGATGAATCCACGACCTCGTGAACCGTGAGTTTTTGCTCTGGCCGTAAGATGTGACAATCTGAAATGTAAGATCAGCATCAGCTGTACTAGTTCTATGCGGTTGTTTTTTACCCTTTTTAAATATTACTTAAGATGTCAACGAAAGTGTCCAATACTTATCATGAACATTAATTTAGTGTTAGATATAATTCTTCACAAGCAGCCCCCATTTGAAGTAGTGGTGGAGCCAATGCTTTTGCTTCATCATACGTACAGCTTCGTATGATGAAGTTCGTGATGGGCAACGAGAACCTAATTGGTTGCATAAGAGCACCTCCACCGCAGGCCCCCATCCCGGCAGACCTGTCAGGTTTGGTGCCTGTCAGGTTTGGTGGGTCCGGGGAAGGTGCTCCCCCCACCGTACTGGTCGGGGCCGCCAAACTGGTCAGGCGGGATGGAGGGAGTTGGGAGCAAGCCTCGAAAAGGAGAGAATATGGCGGGTGACTGAAAAATTCACCGGGGTTGGGCCACCAATTTGGTTTTAGCACATGGTGGAGCAACAATGGCTGTGGGAGTGGCTGCCGCTGACAGTCCATTCACTGGCGCGTTTTTGCATGTACCTTGCTTCACTTTACTTCCCCTTGGACTTTCCACAGCAGGACCAACAATAGGGCTTTTATTATGAGAGATAGGTTTCCAGGCCGGATAACCTTGCTCCCGCCTGGCGCTGCGCCAAGCGCCCTGAAGCCCGACCGCGGGGCAGGGATCAGGGCCAAAATCCAGGGCAGTCTCCACCAAGCTGGCGCATCCCCGGTGGAGGTGCTCTAATGCATGCTTGGACTACTGAACAATAACGAATATATTGCGGAAGTAAATGCTGAAGCCTTCCTGGCCAGGTCGGGCCTCAATGCCCCTCTATTTCTGGGCCTCAATCAAGGCCCGTTCGCACTAGCACTTGCGGTCGACTAGCATTCCGCGTTAGGGTAATTTGAGAAAATATTTTCTTATTCAAAAACATTGTAGACTCTTGTCTCATACCAACTCAAGTCACTGTTGCATGCGGTTGCCGCACGCAAGCTAAGATGAGCCATAAATTTGCGTTAGTAAGTACTGTTCAAATGGCCGCAAGTACTATTCACTTTTGGATTTTAGTTCATTAATTCTCTGAATGTTTTTTTACATGTTACCTTTCTGACACAGATTCTTGCAGCACTTGCGGTGAACATGCATTCTTCTGCCTAATGCGAACGGGCCTTCAACGACATGTCTCCTTCTCTATTCCAACTTGTCGAGGGTTTGCGTACTCTGCAACGTGATACTAGTACCACACAACTGCACTGTACTAAACATATATTTTAGTGTAGTGTTACAATTAGTATACTTACCCTAGAACACTATTTGTGAATAAGTTGACATTTAGTGTTAGTTTACAATAAGAAACTCTAATTTCATATTAGTTGCCAACCCATGCTTATTGTCATTTGCAACTTTCAAATGGCCATAACTCACTCAAATTTTGTCCGAAGTGGACATTTGAGGTGTTTTTTGGCATCTACAAAAAATTTAGATGCTTGGATTCACCACATATGCCCAATTTGGATAAATTTCTGAATGTGTTATACTCTTGAGAAGATTGCTGATAAGATACTCTGACAGCCCTCGACTTCTGGACCTTTTTAAATACGTCTACTACTCATACACCAAATGTGCACTAGTGAAAAAAAAATTGCGATCTTTACCAAAATTGACAAATAGTGTAGTAGTTGGCATTAGGGGGGTTTCACACATGAACCATGATACCAAGGTACCTAGTGCTACCTACTAGTGCTACTTGCAATTTGATTGGTGTAGAGCCTTAAAATTGGCCTTGGTCGGGACCTTGGGGTTTCAGACATGGACCAAGGTACCAAGGGCGTCCTAAATGCCAACATGGCAGCACTTTTTGGAGGTTTTGGCGCCTAAGGTTTGGTATCCTTGAGGAAGGTTTGGTACCCTTGAGGGAGGTTTGGGTTTTTATTCTTGTTGGACCCAAACTCTTGCCCACGATACCAAACTATGCCCTTCAAAAAGTGGTACCTTGGGCATAGTTTGGCCCTTTGGTACCTTGGTCCATGTGTGAAACTCCCCTCACGGTTATGTCACTACACTGTATGCCTTGTTTACATTTGGTGTATGCATTTGCATTTAGTGTATACTACACTAAACATAAATTTTAGTGTATAGTGGTTGTTGCCCAACTATGGTAAACTCCTCATAACCGACAATTTAAGGAATGTGCATATATGGAGAGAAGAAAATATAATAGCCATTATAACCACAATTTTAATTCCAAGTGATTTCATATTTTTCCAATAAAATGTGAATCAATTTTGAAATTTCAAAGTGTGTTGTCATGTTTAGCCAATGGCCACCAATAGGTACCCCACTACTAGCAACCTTGTTGCCCCTCACTCCGCATTCTCATATTATTTTGCCTTTTACTCCTATAAGCCCGCTGAAACTTGAAGTTGCCTACTACACTGATTTTGATGTTTAGTGTCATGGGTAGTAAATGACTTGTAAATGCTGTAAGTTTTTACTTCAGATATAAATTTTTACTAAGAGCACAACAATTAATACTATTCAAAGAGGGGGATCATAGTAGACATGTTCGGTAAAAATATTCATCAAGAGTGAAAACTTATAGCATTTACAAGTCATTTAGAGCATCTCCACCGGGGCACGGGGCCCCGGGAGAATTGACGGAATGGCACTGAAATCATTGGTGAAGCCCACACCGCGGGGCCCAGGCCAGCGTCCTGGTCCACCGGGCTGGCGGCATCGGTTCATTTCAGCAACATATTTTCGAAAAGTAAAGAGGACACCAAAATTCCCCGCGAGCATGTGTCCAATAATTCAATGATACGTGGCGAGAGAAAAAAACCAAAAAAAAAACCAAAAAAAAATCTTATGTGGCACCTTCATGATTAATAGATTGCATGATGCGTCCACTTTTACAAAGATTTCCAAGAGAGTGATTAAGTATAAAATTCATCCAAGAGTCATGGCCGTTTGTCCATATGAGTCTTGGAGTCACCTTTGATATTGGCAAAATTGTCCTCTCTCCCTCAATTCATATAGCGTTGCATATCTACAACAAATATCCATTCGTGTCAGTCTTGGATGAGTGCCATAACATACTACATGCCTATTGTTCCTTCTGTTTCGACTAAATGCAAGACTTTGTGTGAGAAAATCCACTTTCGCACTAACTCTGACATGATACTAATATCATCAAATTAACTAGGAAACCCACTTAACCCCTAAATGACCACGACCACTTTTGCTCTAAAACCAGTCCAAAACTGCCACTCCCAAAAAGAGACAAGGAGACATGAAAATCACATTTTAAAGTGAATTTTGGATTTTCAACCGTAAGATCTTAAAACAAAATTCTATATAAACATGCCATAAAATTTTGGTTGCAATCCACCGCACGGATTGATAGACTTTAGTGCTTAAAGTCAAAACAATGGTTCATTTTCTCCCCTACATTGAGTAGATCAACAGACTTTGACTTCACTTTGTATCAAATTTTTGCATTGTACAAGGTCTAAATCTCTTACCATTGTCTTAAGAATAATGTTATTTCCCAACACAGTAATTTTTAGAGGTAAAAAAGGGGTGTAGCATATTCAAAACAAGTGTGCAAGGAGTGGAGGTTCAAAAATTGCCATTTCACGTTTTAATTTTTTGTGAACTACGTATGTATTCGAATGATAATCCAAACGGTTCATAAGAAGGTTTTCACCACATATTATTGTTGAAAAAATAAAAAGTGAAAAATATGAAGATCTCTAGGTTTTATGTAGAAAAGATGAATTTTTTTCCCCCGTTGCCCGACAATGTGTGCAAATGTTTGACTTGGAATAAAATGCCTTTTTACACTAAAGACAAGAATATTTTTTGAAAATTTTCAAAGAAGGATATATTCTTTATGTGTGTGAAAAATCTCAATGTCAATAGAAACATTTGTCAAAAAATTTGGAGGTGCCCGGAGTCCCCACTTTTGGCTTTAAGTGGTACTAACTTTCAAACCACAAATCCAAAAAAACATATAAAAATATGTCCACGAAGCTCTTAACAGAGGCAAACTAGAATAAAAAATTCAGAGAAAAAGGATTTTTTCCCAAATTATAGGAACCTGCCCAAACTCAGAAATCCCCCCAGGGAGATTTGGTCCTTTAGGGGTTATGATGTGTAGGTTTTATTAGCAATTTAGGCAGCCGACTCACATGATAACTCCGCATCGAAACATGTCATATCAAACAAATATCTCCCATGGGATACACCGTGGAGCAGCAGTCCTAGGTATTCTCAACCAAACAAGTCAAACTGCCATGAAGTGATACACAAGAGGTTGAGAACATTTTGCCCATTTCTTTTTAGAATATGGGGGAGGAGACAGAGGGAAATTCCTGGAAGTGACTTCCGAAGAAGACTTGAATTGAAAGTTTCGCAGAAGAATGTCGAAGACTTTCAAAGAATTTCGCAGTTGGCACATTCAGAGCTTGCACAGACACACAGCAAGTAAGCAACAATCAGGGATGTGATCAGTGGATGCGTGAGGGAGAGAGTCATACACTTTGTAGTTCAACAACCTATACAACAACGACATTCTGTTGCGCATACTAGCACGAAACAAAATCAATAATGGTAGTAAGAACCAGTGAGGGGGAAATTCCAGGTACGCTCCAAATATATGGAGAAAAGAATTAAGGTAAGCACCCCCATAACCAACAAATTGGTTTTTGTTTTTTTTTAGAAATGACATTGTTCATGTACTTAAAATCTACACACACATCTTGAAATATAAGACAATATTAGTCGTGTATCACTTCCAATACTTTGGTGATTCATTGTTTTCTTACGTGTTTGTACTATCATATAATGAAATACCATACCTTGATGTGAGTGCAACAAACCATTTGTGAAACGAAGCATTAAGTGTAAAGATATTAACTTCCAAGCCTTGAACATCACCAAGGCTAGTAGAAGCCGGTTGGAGGTAGTTGAGCAACCTTGAAGTTAAGCAAGATGGTCAAGGAATAGGACTTGGATGGATGTCCAAGGGAATTAGGTTGAAATTTCCTAGCTCTTCATGGCTTCGCCTCACAAAACCCGCGGAGCCCGGAGGTAGCTCGGGTAGCCTTTCGCCTACGAGCATTAATTTTATATTGATTCATTTTTTATTAATTTAAATCTAGGGCGGATATGTGCTTGCGGAGTGTGCGCACGGACACCCCTGGAGGTTCTGGCGGTTGTGGTTTTGGTATTGGGCGGCGTTGAGCTGCAGCTCTCCTTCGCATGTTCTCCGCCCGCCTCTCCGCCGCTCAAACTCTCCTCCGCCACTCACACTTTGTCCCCCGCTCACATACTCTTCCCGCGCGGCCGCTCAATTCCTCTCCACACATCTCACAACCCCTCTCCGCGGCCGCTCAATCCCTCTCCACACAGCTCACATCCCCTCCCCACAGCCATTCAAACCCTCTCCCCTCTCTTTACAGCTCCCCACCGCCGCTCAAAGCCCTCTCCTTACACCCTCTTTCCGCCGTTCACAACCTCTCTCCCCACCTCAAACCCTACACCGCCGCTCACCCCTCTCCCCGCTCACAACCTCCTCCTCCGCCGCTCATAGCCTCTACCCTCCGCCGCTCAAATTCTCTCCCCTCCGCCGCTCAAGCCCTCTCTCCTCCACCTCAAACCCTACACCGCAACTCACACCCTCTCTCCGCTCACCCCCCCCCCTCCCCTCACACACTTCCCTTTCGCCTCTCCCATACAAGTGTGCGCACACACATTCATGGAGTCCTAAACCTCGCCGCTACTCCATCCCTGCAAAACCCTAATCCGCCACTCCTCACACCCCCTCCCTCACACTACCCTTTCACCTCCACACGAGTGTACGCGCGCACACCCTTGGAGTCCTAAACTCGATGTTGTTGCCCCAAACCCATGGAATCCTAAACCCGCAAAACCCTAAATCCGCAACGATCCTCAACCTAACACCAACAAACCTAAACCCGGGGCCTCTTTCCCCTCCTGTACCCCTCCTCTCCTTTCCTACTCTCCTATCGCTATACATATTAGAAGTGAAATTTTAGTACTAATTTAAATATCATGTATAATGTCGGCACACTATGTAAATAATAAATGCTATAAGTTTTTATTATTGATTAATTACATCACCAAGTGCATGCATAAATGCCTTCATTTCTTTGTCTTCTTATTATGTATCATGTACCATGTGGAATTTCTTCATACCAATTGGCAAAGTTTTGTTTGGATGATTGCATCTTTTCTACATTACAATCCTTATAAGTTATTCACAAAATTTTGTACAATGATATTAAATAGACATTTATCAAAGTCACAACGACATTCCACTAAAAATTTGTTGAATAAGCAATTTAGCATCTTATTAAATTGGCATTTTTAATTGCACACAATATTGATCCAAGAACTCTAATTTTTTTCAAAATAGACAAAACAAATTCAAATGTGGGATTTTTGGTGGGCCATGGCCGTCGTGGTTCCTAAGTGCACTTTTAAATGGTGAGTGCATAATTGCTTAATTGCAGGTTAACTGTAATTTGGCTGATTTCCAATCAGCTCCGTCTTGGAGGTTGCTCCACCACCACTTTCACATGACTCTAGTACAGTACCTCCAATTAAGGTTGTCGCCTTTTTCTTCCTTTCCACTCACTCGTCAATTCCCATCCTCCGACTTCTTGCTCTCTGATGCTTTAAACATAACTATGTAACCCCAAATGTCACACAGAGTTGCTTTGAGTGTTGAAGAGAAGGCCTGTATCATTGGAATGAAGGTGGCAAGTTCAAAAACGCCCGAGATTGCTATTAAAATGGGGGTTTTGGCATGACAAATCTAGAGGATATTGAAGTAGGCCTAGGAGGGGGAGTCAATTCATTTGAAGAAGAACCCATGTAGACCTCCAAAATTGAGTGCGAGGGATGTCAGGACTTTAGTGCGCAAGGTTAAAGGCAATAGACATGCTACCTTGGCCGAGATCACAAATAGTATGCCAGAGAAGGTTTGCCTTGATACTGTTAGGAAGGCTCTTCAATCTACTGGATTTTTGTACGAGTGGCACCAAAGAAGCCTTACTTTAGTGATGTACACAACGCAAAGAGGTTGGAGTTTGCTTTGCAATACAAAAAGTGGACTACTCAAGATTGGAACCGTGTCATTTGGAGTGATGAGTCAACTTTTGAGGCTGAGAAGAATTTTAGACGTGTGTTGGTTTGGAGAACAGCCTACGAGAAGTACAACATGGATTGTGTTGTGCCAACTTTTAAGTCTGGACGCTCTTTGGTAATGGTCTGTGGAGCTTTTGAAGGTTGTAATTAGAGCAAACTTGCTGGCATGGCAAAAGCACGTCGTACAACACTTGACTTTGTGGATGAAGTGTATGATGGTGAGTTAATCTATTTTTCACCAACCATCAAAAATCCTATCTTGATGGACGATGGTGCTCCAATCCACCGATCAAAGGCACCGAAGCTTTGGAGGGAGTTGCATTTGATTGAAAAGCTTGAATGGCAAGCAAACAACCCAGATTATAACCCTATTGAGAATGTTTGGGCCAAAATGAAAATAGACCTACAAAAATGGCCTAGAGCTCATAATGACAACAAGATGTAGACACAGTTGCAAGCGATTTGAGAAGGCCTTGATCCATAATGGTTGCACAGCTTTGTAGACATGCTTCTTGATCGAATCCAAGTTGTACTTGCAGCAAAAGGAGGGTCAACTCGATGGTAGCATACCTCCAGCTTAAAACCCTAGTATGTACAAAATAGTACTTACACAATCTTGATACTTCTACTAAGGCTTCTCAATATGTTAGAAAAGGTGAGTAGTGTGGAAACATAGTGTCCATATCTTTGTTATACTGTACAATACAATATAATGTATCAAATGGTACAATAGTCCCATACAAATGATTTTTCCATGATTTATTATGTATTTAAAACTCCCTTTTAGTACCTCTCTCTCTCTCTCTCACACACACACACTTGCAGTGACATAAGTTACTTTGAATGCAAAACTTGGAAGGCCAAATGAACCCTAAAAACTTCCATTCACTAATGCTGACAAATATCATATCTCCTCCGCCCACTCTATAAGCATGAGTGAATGACATGCATAACCAACTAGTTGTGCACCATGATCCACCTTGGCATGTCTTTTTAAGATGATTTTATGACATCTACCACAGTGGTGTTTAAGGCAAGGCAATCATTGATAAGATTGTTAGTGCATGCCCACTCTTGAACCATAACATAGGCCTGCAAAGCTCATTTCGCGGACATGTTGCACATCTTGAGCTTGGCCTTTGGCCCTTGTGGCCCACCCGCCACTCGTACCACGTGTTCGTGTTAGAGCCCATTCACTAGGCTTCGATTAGGCACAAAGAGGTCAAAATACACAGTCATGTCTCCTACGAAAGGTCAATTTTACCATGGCGTTTCCTCAATTTAACGTCCCCGGAGTCCATTCATCCATTGGCGGCCCAACGGTGGCCCACTTTTCCAAGTTCAGTCCTGCAAAAGCTCAATCTGGCCCACTTTACAGGGCAATGGTGCTATTGCTCTAGCCTTTGATACTTTCCTAAGTGTTGTAGGATCATGTTATTTTAGAAATAGTGATTTATTTTTTGAATCTTCAACACTCCGTTAGTGAAGTTTTAGAGAGATGCCAACACAATTTTGTGGTAAACAAATTCCATGACAAAGAATGGATCACAACTAAGTACTATACACTTGGAAGATTTGTAGCTATTTCAATAATGGGAGTTTAAATCTTGGAAGAATTGTTAAAATCATGAGTTCTATTATGCTCATAATATATATTAAAATATCCTCATATAACACTGCTATATAAAGTTAAAGGAGCTTAAGTTGGTGGTTGTAGGACATTGACCTTACCAACGACCATAAAATTTGCCCCTACCCACAACATTTAGTATATGGAAGTAAAATTGCCACAATTGCATGAGCACTCATTAAATCCTCTCATTATTGTAGTGAGGGAGTTTGTGTAGATTGTCTCTTTTCTTCTCGGAAGTAAACACATTACAACATGAGTTAAAGGGCGAAGCATACATGCAAAGCTCTAATTGATTCCTTATGAAGTAAGACCAAAGGCACGACGTGCTAATGCTATCCCATCCGCCGCTGTCTACAAGAGCACTGTAGAGGTTGGGCCTTCTTCGTTGAACGATACATCAACAACTTAGATTATTTCTGCGCATGTATGTATTTTACTTCTCGTTGCCGCAATTTTTTGAGTAGGATGCATACACACAGAGTCCAACCAGTCCTACAAAAAATTATAAAGTCAAAGGCTACTTTCCAATGATCTGCAGTATTACAAATCTAAGCCAAAACAAAGAGAGCGCACACGCATTAAGAAAAGTCCCAACCAAGTTAGTTGTCTTTTAGAGCACCCCCACCCATCAACAGACCTAGAGGATGGCGTGGTGTGTGCCTTGCTAAAATGATTCACCAACCCACAAGAGAGCCCTACCGACCTTACCAGGTAGGCCGCCGGCCAAGGATGGCCGCACGGTTCCTGCCCATTGGCCCAATTTTTTCCAGAAAGTTTTTGTCAATGTTTGTTTCTCCTTAAATTCTTGTCGACGTTGATGGCGATAAAACTTTAATGCTTGCTTCCAAGACCCAGAAATGTGCACGCCGGTCCACGGTGGGGCTCCCACTAGTGTGTGTGCAACCAACTTACTTTATTTATCCCCCATGACCGCCAATTTAAGCAATGTGCATACAAAGAGAACCCTAGTAATAATACACTTATTTTTCAGTGATAGCCAATAGAAGTGCAATCTCAATCCAAGTGATTTCATACTTTTCTAATGAGATGTAGAATAGTCATGAATTTTCAAAGTGGTCAGCCATGTTTAGCCTATTTTTGCCAATGGCTACCCCCCATTAGCTCTATCCAAAAGTCAGCCTTAATAGTAAGCCTCAATTTGGAGCTGACAAAGAGTGAATGGGTGGAGATATGGAATATACCTTAGGTGATATTGGAATAACATTCACTTCTCGAACTCGAACTCACGAACGACCGACGAAGGAACGAACCCGTCAATCCGCCTGACCTTCTCCGAACGTCCCTGACATCGCTTCCAGCCGACTCACTAAACTGCAGCACCGTTCCCCGCAACTCCCTCCACATTTGGCCCCCGCCACGTCAACACCACGGTGGAAACCCCCCCAAACCCCAACTCCCCCAGTCGCCCCACCATCTACCCACCCTGTACAGCCTCGCACCACGAATCCACCAACCATGCGGTCTTACACCCCCGAGCCCAAACCCAACACCTCCACGTCGACGAAGATGAAGACGAAAGACTCGCTCAACCGCGAGGAGCACCCTAAGTTGCAGACTAATTGTCTTCCGCGCTGCTCGAGCTATGGTGTGATCATTGTCGTTGCTGCTGCTGCTGCTGCTGTGTGCGAACTTGAGGATAATTGCGGGAGAGACGGGGAGCTTTGAGGGAGTGACCATGACGGGGGCTTCCGTGGTGGAGAAGGCCACGAGTGATATGCTCATCGGGCCCGACTGGGCGCTCAATCTCGACCTCTGCGACGCTATCAACAACGACCCCTCGTAAGTTGGCTGCAGTTTGGGGTTTTAGAACAACCTTTTCGCTCCTGGGTTTGGAAGAAATTCGGTGTTTTTCGAGGTTGGAGGGTTCGCAGCAAGAGCTCTAGTTGGTAGCTGGGAAAGCTCTCCCAATTTAGGAGTTTGTTGAAGGGATTTTTATGTTGTGACGGTACCTCATAGGTTTGTTTTTTAATTTTTGATGAGAGGGTTTACTGCAAGGTTTTCTTAATTTGGAAGTTTGGTGGAGGGGTTTTTTTTAATTTTTATGGTGGTGATTCTGTTATTTTGGTGCATGATGTGGAGATGATTTGATTGAGGTGCTGATGTTTTGTAGGCAAGCGAAAGAGATAGTGAAGGCTGTGAAGAAGCGGCTTACGAACCGGAATCCGCAAGTCCAGCTTCTGACGCTCACGGTGCGGCAATCATGGGGGTTCTGGGTTGGAAGTTGTTTGTTTGGGATGCTATTGAGGATTAAAGCCTGCTAAAAAGAGGTGTTTGGTGTTTTATCTGTAGGTCTTGGAAACCTTGATAAAGAACTGCGGAGATAATGTCCACCAGCAAGTGGCCGAGAAAGATGTGCTGCATGAATTGGTCAAACTCGTCAAGAAGAAAGTAAGCTTCGTACATGGGATTGATCAGAGACTTCGTTTTTTAGCTGTCAAAACGATTGGAATTTGAGATACTATTTGAGGGATTTTTTGACTCGATTGGGTTTTTTTCAGGCTGATATGCGGGTGAGGGATAAAATTCTCGCCCTGTTGGACTCATGGCAAGAAGCTTTCGGGGGCGCAAATGGTCGGTTTCCACAGTATTACGTCGCATACAAAGAAATACAGGTAGGAACCATGATCTTACTTTCTCTTCCTCCTGTCGATTCTAACTTGATAATTCTTCCTACATAGATCATTAATGTATCTGACTATATTCCTGTAGTCTGTAATCTTTGGTCAGCATTTCAATTTTGGTTTGGTCTGTTTGTCAGAAAGCAGGTTTTGAATTTCCCAGACGTGGAGGCGAGTCCTCAGTGCCTATCTTCACTCCTCCCCAATCGCAGCCCATTTCTAGCCCTCGTCCGCCGCCGACACAAAGTGCCTGGTCTTCAGGTCCACCTACTATTAGACCCGACGACACGGACGACGTTTCAGGGATGGGTTACATGAGGTCATTGTCTCAACTAAAGCTTTAGATTGAAATCTGGAATCAATTGAGCTGAATATCTCTACATGTGATTCTGTGTGTTAGTCCTGTAGCTATTGTATCTAAGTTTACCCGAGTCATGCGTTTCTTGTAGGCTCAGCTGGTGATTGGAAGCTGGTGTCTTGCTTTCTGTGGACTGAAGATGTTTGAAATATTCGCTCACAGTCAGATCTCATATGTCTATGTCTCAGCTTGGCAGATATGAAAAATGCTCGAAACTTAGCGGAGCTTTGCAACGAAATGATTTCTGCGCTGAACCCACGAGATCGAATGGTTAGCATCTCAATCTGAAGGATTAGTTTTTTGGCTAGATGTTAACTTTTTGGTTTGGTTGGATGCTGTAATGTTGTTTCTTGTCGATCGGTTACTTTGTGGCCACTCCTTCTCCGGTTTATTGAACTCTCGTCGAGTTTTCATTAATCAATTGCTCTGGCCAATCAATGCAGTCTGCAAAAGAGGAAGTTATCGTGGAGATAGTAGACCAATGTCGCATGCATCAGCGTCGCGTGATGCAGCTTGTCAATGATACTTCGTAAGGCCTTTACGCTCTGACATGTCTGGCTGTTAGATCATTAAGTGGGCAGACAAGGGTGGTTGTCCGACATTAATTTCTGACTCGTATGGGTTGCATGTGCAGAGACGAGGAATTTCTCGGTCAGGGTTTATCTTTGAATGACGAGTTGCAGCGAGTGCTTGCAAGATATGATGCGTTTTTGTCTGGAGCTCCTCTGCCGGAAACTTTCACTGAGAACAAGTCTCCTCCCAAGTAAGACAACAATTCCTTGTTTAGTTTTGAGTGCTCTTACAGGTGATAGAATCTGTCTATAATTCTTAGTATCGTCTTTGAGCTTACCGTGGTGGCTGGATTCGATATTATATTATGATGCTCACCATTTTTCTCATTTGTGCAGGGTGCAGTCTCAACCAGAGGCAGGGGAGAGTGCCAGATCAAAGGGAAGTGCACGCACCATTTATCCAGCTCTCCCACTGGCTCCTCCTCCTTCCACAGGCAAAAGACCAGTCCAACCAACTTCAAGCGCTGCTGTCACTGCAACTCCAGCTGATGCTACATTTGACCTTCTCAGTGGCGATCCGGAGTACAACCTCCTCAGTGACCCCTCGCCCAGAGGCCAGTCCGAAGCGAGTCCTTCGTCATCCATGGCGTTGGCGGTCATGGACCCTCCTCCAAGAGCACCGCAGGAGGATTTATTAACCTTGACGGTCACCGACCAACCTCAACAAACTCCTCTTCCTGCAGACAACTTCCTGGCTTTGCCTGCACCTGAGCCGAACACCAACCCTTTCGAGTCCTCCCCTTTCCAGGCCAATCCACCTGCAAACTCGCCACCGAGCTTCCAGCCCCGGGCAGATCCACCAGTGCCACGCGCGGAGAATTCATGGTCTGCACCTCCGAGCGTGCCAATCCAACCAACAATCTCAGGGCAGCCACAACAATATTACTACCCGCAACCGCAGCCAGTGACCCCCACCCCACCTCCATGGCAAGAGGACACGCAAGCGGATCAGCAATGGCAGCAGCAGGGCTACAACAACCCACAGCAAATGTATTACCCCGGCCAGCAGTACGCAGGCTACAACCCAAACTTCGCAAGCCAGGCAAGTATGCCGTCTTTCCAGTTGCCTCCAAACGAACTGCCCAGGTTCGGATCCGTGGGAGCAGGTCCGGGGGAAAGTTTCGGAAACCAGTACCTCAACGGCCGAGGAATCTATGGCCCATCTTCAGGCCTGGGCATGTCCTCCGCTGGCACGTCCAAGGCGAGCTTGAAGTCACCGGACACGTTGTTTCATGATTTGGTGGATTTGAGGAGCGTGAAGGCAGCCACGCTTGCAAACAAGACGTCAAAGACCACCAAGGCGGGCCCTTGATCACGAGTTCTTCTAGGCATGTCTGTACAGGTATATATCTCTATACTGGACTGAACCGGCGGCGGCTCTCAGATTTGGGTGTCGCCTCATGTACCACTATCTGTGTTTGGCATTTGGCGCAATAGTTTTCTCATTTTCTGAATTCTTTGCCTTGGAAATGTAGGTCAATTCGCTTGGATGATGCAGTATTTTGTTTGCTCCCTGTTTTTGTCTGTACATGTAGTTCACAGATTTCTTCCATATTTGAGTATAATGAATAGATGAACTGTTTTTTTGTTTGATACTTTGTCAGACAAATAGATATATATAATTTTCAAACTATTCTGAAAGCTATTTCAAAATCTTAACTTGTTGCCCGGTGCTGCCATTTCATTGGAGAGAGCATTCTTATTCTATGTGATGAAAGATGACATGTTTACTGATACTTAAATGTGTTGTTCAGCTGTCTGTATGGATTACGGTTGTGATAACATCACACATCATATCACATCATGATCGGTTGGATGTTGGGCAAATTAACTGTTCATACACTAACCATATAAGGACAAAGGCATATTTGTGCGAAGTGTATAAGGTACACCCCATGACCGCCACCCTCCAATCATTGACACTCTATAGTTGGTCCCAATTCTACCCCATATCTGCCCCATTTCCATCCATTCAGTCTTTGTCAGTTCCAAATTCAGGCTTACAATTGGTCAAAGACCCCTAACATTTGGTCGGCGGTAGTGGGGGAAACCTAGTGGTTGAAATAGGTTGACCACTTTGAAAATTCATAACGAAGGGCCACTTCACACCAAGCCGAGTCAATAGTCCGTCCGTCAAAATTTCTACCCAAACTATGGTGAGTCCAAACTTTTGGATAAAAAAAAAACATTAAATATATATATTGAAGCCTTTAGGCAGCTGTGGTGTGAAGCCCCAAAACCCAAGTCCAAAGTCCAAACCCCATATCCTTACGCCAAAAAAAACCAGCCCAAAAATATCAGCCAATTTGGCCTCTTTCATCTAACGGTCTAGATCTTGTCAGATTTTGATTATTTTATTGGAAAAATTGACGGACTCTCAAAGGAAGTTTTGGTCGACTAAAAATGGCGACCCAAGTTTTGCTTGAGAGTCCGTCGCCTTGGCTCCAAACTCTCCAAAAGTACTACCATGTAGGCACATTGGAAGACGATGGCCTTTGGACTTTGGCCTTTGGTGTGAAGGCCGAGAGGCCGGACTTTAGCCGTTCAAGCACATCTCATTGGTGGAAACCGACGGACTCTCGGCTCGGGCGAAAGGTGTGAAGCGGCCTTAATTCACATCTCATTGGAAAAGATATGAAATCACTTGGGTTGAGATTGTAATTCTATTGGCTATCAATGAAAAAATAATGTATTATTATTTGGATTCTTCTTATATGCACATTGCTTAAATTGTCACTCATGCAGGGTATACCTTACACCTTTTGAAAGCATCGATGGTCTGTTGCCGGATCCCTCTGGTAGGTCGTGAAAATTTGTTCACATTCCACATGCAGATTACCTACTTTCAAAAGTCAACAACAATAACTTGGAAGAGCGGAAATACGGTGGAAATGTTGCTCCGCCCACATCAAATACCCTTTCTTGTGAAACCGTCAGATCGCAACTTAGTGCCTCACTGCATTTGTCGAAAGCACACAAATTCACGCAAGTTTCTCCAATTCGCAAGTCATACAGCTATGAACTCTCCGTAAAGCTATTCACAGATTACTTTAAAAGTGACCACCGATGGGTTCTTATCATTAAAGGGTTAAGTCATGGGTTAATTTAAAATTTGTGAGGCTATCTACTATATACACACATATTTTCCATCAATATCAACTAAAAAAGAAATTAGTAAGTGAAGAATTCCCTACATTGTAAATGGTTAAGGGCAACTAACTTAGTTGTTAGTAGTTTATAGGGTTGGTATTGGTTTAACCTTTTAAGGACCATTTGTTCTTTGGGAGTACTTTTTCATCTGTTGGCATGTTCCTAGGATGTCAACTTTGATGATAGATTTCCAAAAGATTTGTGAAAGTGCAGCAAAGTAGTAGCTTTGTGGAAATATAACTCTTTTTGCACAAGACTTCAAAAAAAGAGTTATGTTATTCAAATTCCAGATTAGTCAACTGTAGGTAGGCATGACTATCTGGATTTTCAATTGAGATGTATCAAACTCTTTACAAAAGGAATGCAAATCCTCTATGAAATCAAATGAAAAAAAGTCATTAGATTAGAAGTTTTACTAAGAAAGATATAGAAACTTGAGGTTCGGTGCTTTTTAAGTTTCTCTATATAAAATGACGACTAATGATACATTTATTTACCGGGATGGAGTGATTTATGATACATTTATTTACCGGTGATGACACATGGCAGATATTGGGTGAGGACTTAACTGGGAGATATTTGTGAGGAGCCGAAGGACGGGTATCGCCTATGTATTACATGAGTATCACCTAGCCAATTCTCTTGTATATTCCAACATTTTTGGATATTTTCCATGATGAAATATAATCGTACACAAAATTGACAAACATGTAGGGTTTTTATTGATAGGCTAGGTAATTACAGGGTTTACCTTTGAAGGAGGAATTAACGGTAGCATGCCCTATTTAGGTCTAGGTGGGGTCTTTAGTTTCTAATGGGATTTACAGTTATGAAGATGTCTACCTCTATGTAGAGAAGAAGTTTTCTTAGTAGTACTTTGCCCGACAATGTGGGACAATGTGTGGGAATTCGTTCCCACAACGTTCCGGAAGTTAACCTAAAAATCCGGCAAAAATAAAACAAAATTAGGACTAGAACGTTAGAAAGGAGGAATAAAACAATAGGAAAATAGAATCAACGAATAAGACATGTAGGGGTAAGTCAAGTTCCTTAAAAGCTCTAACAAAATGCTAAATCCGGAGGTTCGGATACGACCGGATCCAGTAAGTCCGTCACGACCGGAACGCTTCGGAAGAATCCGGAACGAGGAGCAATCCGGAATCCGGAAACGCCATCATGACTGCGACAACAACCAGCTGTCATCCGTACGCCCTTTGGGATGTAAGAACAGGAGTCCATTTTTATCGTCTTCCACTTCTTCGCTCGCTCTCCCTCTCTCTTTCTCCTCCCTGCCTTCTGTCTTCTTGTTGTGATAGTCCGGAAGTGTTTCCGGTAGAGAGTGTTTTGGTGAGGTCAGTGCGTGCAGGTGTGATCGGAGAGACTTTGAGGTTAGGAGGTCAGCTTTCTTTAGGCATGGCGAATGAGGAACCGTCTCAGGTAACCCGGGGCACTACGATGCTGCCGTCGGTGCAGGGGGTTTCACCAGTGATACCCACGGATCCGGAGAAGCTCGGAGTCCTTGAACACTTCCTCGACGTCATGGGTAGCCGTAGACTATTCGATGTCGCTTGGGGCGTGAAGGGCGGAAAGCTGGTGATGGAGCTCCTCGGAACTCCGGACAACCAATACGACAACACGATCCGCGCCCATCCTAAAACCTGGGGTGTACCGAAATGGCAACGCACCTACGCATTTGCAAGCGGAGTCGTGAAGACGACCGAGCGGAAGGATGAGATCTTGGGGGACGAGTTCACGAAGGCAGCCACTCCAAATAAAGGATACAACACCGACGATTTGCAACATCAAGACGCCCAGATCGTGGTGAGATTCCTTAATCCCATCTTCCACCCATAAAAGCTGAAGAGGGTGGTTTCTAAATGGACAGCCACGATCTTGGAATCGATGAGGGGGAAGATTTCGGTTGATTGGGCGCCGCTTATGACTGACATGGTCGACCGGATGGTGAAAGGCCTCCAGAAGGTAAAGAAATCTAGGACTCTGCTACCCTCCTACCTCACCCACATGTATGCACGTCATCATGTGCTTACACCGGAGGGGCAAGATGCATACGAGGAACTTTTCAGCATCCAAACCTACGGCAGACCGGAACCAACATCCAACGAAGAAGACACGGATGTGACCGAGGTTCTAGCACTAGAACTAGTTCCCATCCACGGAAGAGGAGCTGGTTGGCGCAGAGGGAGTCGGCACCCGAACCAGCTGCATCGAGCCAGCCAGCGGGTATGCAAGAAGCACACGAAATCCCCGGGCCATTTCGCAGAGAAGGTCATGTGCCGGCCGAGGAACCACCGACACTCATAGGGCTAACCGGACCAGATCTTCTGGAGCTCATCCAGCACGTGGCGTGGCAGGCTGCCCTCATTTGCCAGTCGGACGTAGATCACAAGAACATCCTCAACGGAATCCGGCACGAGCTGGAAGTTGATAGGATGGCCGACATACCTACGTAGATCGAAGAACTCAAGAAAAACACTCCCCGACTCCGGGCATTAGAGGATCAGGAGGCAGCTATAATCGAGAGTCTCGACAAGTTCGTGATGCAGCTAGACAAGAGTGAGACGGCACTGGCGGAAGCCAAGGCGATGCGGAAGGAAGCCGAAGATCGGGCAAATGCCTCGGCCCGTGCCTTCGCACAGGTCCGAGCAGCTCTCGCCTTTCCGGTTGACACTATCAATCGGAGTCTTCTCTTCACCAAGCGGCTGGAGAGGGAGGACAAGCTGAACCGGGTACAAATCATCAAATTCCTCCATGATGACGGTAGGAAGATGGAGAAGATCTGGAGCCGGATGTAGGAGCTGGTGGGGAACATGTCTCTGGAAGGACCAGAGCCCTGGAGTACCCAGGCACCAGAGGACCGATCCCTACAGGTACGAGTCACGACCACTCTGGATGAAGCAGTGCCCTCGAGGGTGCATCCGGAGCACTTCAGAAAGGAGAAGACGGTCCTGACCACTCCGGATCCCATCCCATCTATGAGCTGGAATTCCTTTGTCAACCATAGCACCGACACGGTTAAGCATTGGACGGAGCTAGTGCCGGAGATGAGTTCGGAAGAAACGCCTTCTTCCATCTGGCCTGCACATACTCCTCCCTCATCGGGCCGCCGGAAGTCGACACCTCCGCTAGCCCGGCGAATAGTGTCGGACCCTCCGAGTCCAAACATGAGCTTCCAAGGCTTCGTTGGAGGACCGGAGGCTGTTACGATGGACTCCACCACCGAAACGATCCCCCTGGGAGGAACACTCGCACCACCTTTCGCATCCAGATCCCCGAGACAACTGGCAGCCTCGACACCTCAAAGGAAGAAGACCGGCAAAGCCAGAGCGGAAGGGTCTGCTAGGCGTACAAGCCCAAGATTCAAGAACGTTGGATCACCTCCTTAGTTAGATCTAGGATTAGAGTTAGGAAAATCTTAGTGATCTAGGTCCTGTAGCAATTAACAATGGGGCTCAGAGTTGCACCCGACTACTTAATCAAGAGACTAAGGAATTTTGTAAATGACTTAGAATTAGAAGGAATATGTCCGGACTTTAGTAAATTTCTGGATGTCCGGATTCCGGACCTGGGAATTTCGGATCTGAGATTCAATTTCCAGATTTTTTGGGATAAGTTCTTTACTATGAAGGTAAGGTTTTCCGGATTACTCACGGATAGGATAAGACTAAGATTAGGAAACTTAGTTAGTACTTAGTAGATGAGTTTAAGAAAACTCATTATCTTGTTTTCTTACGTTGAATACATTTCAAACCTCCTACTAGATTTGCTTCCTTGTCATTGTGGCGTGGAGTGTTATCGTTGTGAGGAACAGATCCATTGTGGTCCGTACTGTTGTGGAAGAGTTCTTTCGTAGTAGAGTGATATCTTGTTTTCTAGAGAGAAACTGGTTGGGACTTGCATTGGGAGAACGCCCGGAAGAGTTGGAGGTGCATTGCAGAGGTGTTCCTGGTAGTCTCTAGGGTCCGGAAGAAGCCAGGAGGGGAAGAGATGAACTGCAGAGGTGTTCCTTATAATCTCTAGGGCACGGAAGATCCGTGTGAACCCGGATTCTGATCGAGGCCGGAGTTTACGCCCACAATAGGAAAAAGCCTGATGTGTATGTCTAGAGGGAGTCATCTTTTGTAAATTATAACACTCGCTTCGGAGAATCACAACAGTGCTTGCCGGAATGTCGTTGTAATCCGGACTTATCTCTGCGTGACCGTGTCCAGAAGGCCATCCGGAAGTAGTGAGAGTATTGGTCCAGTAGCAGCAATCAATCACCGATTAGCGGAGTAGGGAGAGCGGGTGTCCAACCACTGTAAGTTCTGGGGCAGTGGATGTCTAGCCACTTTAAGTCACAAGACAGTGGAGAATCCGGCCACTTACACAAAACATGATCAGTGGTCTTCCGGTCACTTATTTAAACCTTTTGGAAGACTCTTTGAGAAGGAACAGAGATAAATCAAACTACCCTCCGGCTGTCCGGAAACTAGTTCCGGAAGCCATTGTATGAAGTCCGGAATCCGGAAGGATCCGGATCTGTAGCAAACGAATGAATAGAATAGCTAACCGATGGAAAAGTGATTGGTAGTTTAGTTTTTTTTGTTGGATATCCTGAGAAGAACAGTAGGTCTCTGTGGGAACGAAACCGAAGCGGTTTACTTTGGAAGCATTTAGTGACGATTAAGTGCATTCCGGAGGAATACTGACCCTACGACTTGCAACACAATGTGTGAAATTGTTTGACTTGGGCTAAAATGCTATTTTTTACAAAGAAAAATGGTATTTTTTGACAAAATAAAAGGTAATAATATTAATTGCTATTATTGGAAATATAACATTTAGAGGAGTGTCCTAGCAAAAGTTTTTGAAGTTGCCAGACGTGTCTGCATTTGAAAAGTTTTCTTTTGAAATGGCATAATTTTTTCTCCAGAGATTCGATGAGAATAAGAATAATACTCCCATGTTCCTCTTCTCTTCTTGTATCTTTGTACAAAATTTGGAGAGTTGTAATCATAAATTGCAACCATGGAAGCCCGCCCAAGATTTGCAAAAGCCCAACTCCGGACTTTTATCACTTAGGAGTTGACCCTTTACCACCTAAGTGGACCACGAGAGCCTCGGAGAATCTACGAGCATAGTAGATTGTTCATAACATCATTTAGGCAACGGATACATTTCAGCACGACCCCACTTCACAAAAATCATTGTAGTTTACCAATGACTAGAGATTGGAGAGATTCGTTGGAAAGCTATCCAGGAGCTCAAATGGGTTAAGAGGACGTGAGAGACAATGGCCCATTGTGGAAAGAGTTAGAAGAGCAAAAGCACCAAAAGCAATTGTGCTAGTGCCTTGGAGGCGTTAATCCATAAACTCCAGTCGAGAACCATATATATATGCAAGTATTTTACTCTGTAAAATACAAAAAACATATTAAAGTTTAGCAAGACTTACACCTTTGGATTGAATATTTTTCAACTAACATCTTTCATTTGGAAGTCATCTCAAAACCTGTACCTTATCATGTTCAAATACAACACCATACATATAGAATAATTGTGGCCACGAGTGGCACCTCCTAATGTTTAACCCTTGTAGGTCTGAGAAGCCACATTTGGTTGCAACATGATGTTTTTTTGTGTTTTTGACATAGAATTTATGTATATGATAGTTACAAAAGTTTGTATTTGTGTTGAGCCTGATCCAATGACTCATGACAATCTTGATTTAGATCATTATTGCATCTACTACATGCTTGAGAAGTCGCAAAATGGTCATGTATTCTACTTGTATGGTGTTGTATTTGAGCATAATAAGGTTGAAATCACCTCCGAATGAAAGTTGTTAGTTAAAGAATCTTCAATCCAAAGGTGTTACATGTCTTGCTAAATCTTAATCTTAATACATTTTTTGCATGGTAAGAATAAAATACGTGGGGGACCATATATATGGTCCCCCACTGACCTTGGATTAACAAACGCTTGAGCTGTAAGCTTCCGTTACCCTCTCCGAGCATAAATATCAATGAGAGTATAAAAAGCACTGCAACTTTTTGTCTACATAACTGTACAGCATATTCCACAAGTGATCTGAAGCCCACAACAGATAGAATCTCCAAAAAGCGAGAAAGAGAGAGAGAGAGAAACACACACCAACTCAACTATTTACAACACTTGCAAAAACACAAAACATCCTATTTATAACACCACATATGCTCATCTATCACCACAAAAACATCGACACCTCTCCGATGGATGGTCACCTCCAAATCCGCACACACCACCACGTCAACCCCCACATTCCTAAGCAAAAGTGCCACTCCCCTTCACACGTCCAATGCCGGAACTACAACCACCTCACACACGCGTCCACTACGCACACTCACAACCCAGGCTGTTGCATCCCAGGCCCACAGACCTGCCTCTTGCCAAATGCCACGTTGGTTGTGCTTTGACACTCACACTCTCTTCTCCTCATGACCTGGCCTTGCTTTTCTTTTAATGAAAACTTATATCTCATGGTTGTGAGGAATCTTTCTGTTTTCCTCATGACCAGGCCTTGCATTTTTTTTTAATAAAATTTTATACCTACTGGTTGTGAGGAACCTTTCTATTTTCCTCATGACCAGGCCTTGCTTTTTTTTTTTATAAAAATTTATATCTACTGGTTGTGAGGAGCCTTTCTATTTTCCTCATGACCTGGCCTTGCTTTTTTTTTCTTAATTTAATATTATATGGAATGGTTGTGAGGGATCTGTTCATTTGGTGGCGACGTGGAAGGCGCTTTACGGTTTTAGTGGTTTGAAAGAAGTGGAGTACTTGAAACTCATGGTTGCTTTTTACGCTATGGTGGAGAAAGGTGTTGGCTAAGAGCATCTCCACCCCAAGACGGAGAACCACCAAATTGGAGTTTTGTGAGGTCAAAAAGTTGCACCCATCACCTCAAAACGGGGAAACTTTATAAAATTTAGAAGTTTTGGTGCATGGCACACACCAAAATCTCCTTGGATGGGGGGAGTGCGCCATTTTTTGATGTTGGTGACACACCCATACCCTCGCGACACGTGGCGCCATGTCATTGATGTCGACACGTGGCGCCGTGTCATTGGTGGCGGGAGGTAAAAGGTCAAAGCATTTTTTGGGTAAATTTTTTTGGAGCTTGGGGTGGAGCCAAGCAAGCACCAAACCCTAAACCACTCCTGGCGTGAAATTTTTTGTCCGTCCTAGCGTGGAAAATTCCACGCCAGGAGTGGAGATGCTCTAAGAATTCAGTCTAGGGCGAATTGACCCTCTCGTTGGGAGTTACCTGAGGGGGTTGGTGGGGCCAAACTTGGCCCCTATTTTGTCTTTGGATGGGACCCTAATTATAGCATGGGAGGGTCCCATAGGGTAAACGATAGTTGTAGGCCCCAAATTTGTCTCAAAAAAGCCTCTGGACCCCCAAAATAAGAGGGCTAGAAAAATGACTCCATGTAGTTCAGATGGGGCCCACCTTGGGTAACTCACGACAATTGTAGGGATCTCTATATATTGGTGGCACGAGGTATTTCCGGGAGGTGGGCCCTTGTCTTAATGGCACCCTCTCATTTTCTTGGCCCTCTCATTTTTCGGGCCCTCTTATTTTTGGGGGTCCATTTCTTAGATTAATTTTTTTGACAAATTTGGGACTTGCGGCCTCAAATTACTCGAGGAGCCCCTCATTTTCTTAAAATAGGTCCCCCATCCAAAAATATAATAGGGGCCAGGTTTTAACCCTGAAATACCTCAAGCCACCAAAATGTAGAGATCTTCAGCCTACTTTTTAGGTTTCACTTTGCGAATTTGCGGGATGATGACTTGTCGTACTTCTGTATGGCAATGGTTTCAATATATGCATTGACCCAATGAAGTACTCAGAACTGCCACCGAAGGTTCACCCTAGTTTTATTGCATAGACCCTAGTTAGAAAGAGTCAATCTGCCTCACCAGAAGAGAACCAGCTGGAAATGAACATGAAATGAGCTTTCCACATAAATGAACAAGCACATCATGTCATGTCATACTTTTCAATGTTTTTTTCTTCGAACTTTGGATTACAGCCGCAGCTGTTTGTTACTCAAGACAGGAGAGATTATGCAAAAGAAACATGCTAGTAAAGTGTCTTACAATAAGATATTACATCACAATTTTCTGAAAGGGTTGAAGCACACTGGGCTTACTCAGGCGAAAACGGAGAATTCGATAAAACATTGAAGAATATTTTTTTGCATTTTGGTTGGTTGGGGTAGAAGTTGACCCCCAAAATTTCCAAAAGTCCCCTTGCAAGACTCTAGAAGGTTTGGGCAGGTTCCTATGGTGTCATTTTATAATAGTTTTCCTTGAAATTTTTTATGTAGATGGACATTACTAAAAGCTTTGTGTGAGTCCAACTTTTTCCAAAATCCGACATTTAAAGAAAAAGTTATAGGGTTTTGAAGTTCAAATGGGGAGAGCGGCCATGTCGGGCAACTCCAAAAACTTTTGCTAGGACAATCTATTAGATGTGGAATTTTCCAAATATTGTTTGTAAATATCTCTTGTCTTTAATGGAAAAGGCATATAAATCCAAGTCAAACATTTTCACACATTGTCGCACATTGTCCAACTAAATCCCATAACCAACAACCCATTCATCTCCAAATGGAGCTTTTCTATTTTTTTCTAAAAATTCAACATTTAATGAAAAAGTTATAGGGTTTTGAAGTTCAAATGGGGAGAGCGGGCATGTCGGGCAACTCCAAAAACTTTTACTAGGACACTCTATTGAATGTGATATTTAGAGTTCTAGCATATAATAATATTCCCTTTAATATTGTCAAAAAAAATCTCTTGTCTTTAGTGGAAAAAAAGCATGTAAATCCAAGTCAAACATTTTCATACATTATCATACATTGTCGGGAAAGGTACCAAAAAACTTCTTCTTTTCGACATTTAACTTAGAGATCTTCTTATTTTTCACTTTTAACTTTTCCATAGCAATATGTGGAGTGAACCTTCGCATTGACCATTCGGATTCTCATTCTAAAACATATCAAGTTCAAAAAAAAATACAACATGAATCGACATTAATTTAAACCTCCACTGCTTGCACAATTTTTTGAATATGCTACACCCCACCTCTACCTTTAAAAGTTGGTGTACAAAGAGCTAGTATCATCTTCAACATGTTGGAAATGAATTTAGACCTTGTGTAGTGCATATATGTGACACCAAGTGAAGTCAAAGTCTGCTGATCCACTAAACCCAGGAAAGAAAATGAACCTATTTCCTACTTCAAACACTATAATCTTACAATCCGTGCGGTCAAAGTTTATGAAATTTTGTGAGTATGTCGTTTAGTAAGTCTTTATTGAGATCCTATGGTTTAAATTAGAAACGAAAGTTTTATGTTCCTTCCTTGCTCATTGCACAAAAACTAGCAGTTTTGAAGTGTTTTTGGTACGAAATTGTCAAAGAAATTTAGGAGTTAACCTGTCGGTTAGGAGGGGGACCTTATTGCATTTCATCAACTTTGCAATGATATATGATCTCCAACACACAGTTCCAGAGGCTCCACTGTCATTTGCCAAAGAGCTACACTAAATATCAGTTTTAGTGTAACGCCCAGTAAATGACTTGTAAATGCTATAAGTTTTTACTTTAAGTGAATATTTTTACCAACTATGTTTATAATGATCCTTTTATTTGAATACTATAGAGAGTTGTGCTCTTGGTAAAAATTGGCATCAAGAGTAAAAACTTATTGCATTTACAAGTCATTTACTGGGCACTACACTAAAACTGATATTTAGTGTACCTTTTTTCAGTAGGGTAGCCCAATATTATGATTCATGAGCTTCTACTATTTATAGCACCTCTCTGGTGTGACCAAGCCTGTAGTTGACCTTTCCACAAATGTAAGGTCTTTGACGTTGATCTTTTCGATCGAGGATGATGGGAAATGATAAACCGGTGGGCAGAAAACGTTAATACTGTGACGTGCTTTTAGTATCCAATGCTTATCCTGGCCAATTCAAGTCATGGAATTTAATCCACTGTAAATGATAGCACCTTCGATGTATCATGTCATGGTTGATGATAGACTTGAACAAGAAGAACAGGTCCAAATTACTAGCCTCCCCTCCCCTCACAAACTCCCAACAACCAAACCTACACTACCGTAGGTGAACCTCTAGTTCAGCACCTCCATGCCGAATAATTTATTAAAGTGAGAAAAGGCTGTTCGGCATCCAAAATAACAATAAATTAATTTTCAGCAAGAAATCGCTGTTACTATATTTAACGCTTTTGATGACCATGGGGCTTAAATCCAAGACCTTGGAGTTCTAGACCAAAGCCCTCATTCGTACACAACTTAGGATGGAGGTTTTTCCAAGTTCCACTCCCCTTTGATGTATACCATTGTGACAAAATCTATAAATACATAGTTAATTTAGTTTCGGCAATTTCATTAAATAATTTTCCACTTAATTCAACAAGCATTTTTCAAATTAACAAATGCCGGAATAGAGGTTCACCTACGAGACTTGAGAAGGTTGTTACATCATAGGGGCCCATGTGTTTGGGATTTATGTTCTACTAGAGTTTAATAAGAAGCACATTCTGTAACCAACGCCGGTAAGGACAAGTCAACGCTTGTCTTGAAATCCATTCATAGTCTAATCATGCACAACATGTGCAAATGCAACTGAGATCTAACAAAACATGTTAGATGTGTCATGATGTACTCTTTGTATGGTGTACCTTATTGTCATCAAGGCATGAAGAAATGATCCCGTCTGTGTGTGCAGATTGTACACTGTTTACCCCCATATTAAAACAATAAAAACCTCCTCCAAGACCCATTCGCCAAAGGTGCATTTAGGGGGGTTTTATTGTTGTTAGGAGGTTTAGGTCCTAGTAACCCCGAAAGGACCTAAGGCCTTACAACAAACCCTATAGCATCAAGTGTGCATGTAGGAGTTTTTTTTATTGTTTATTGTAGGTTTAGGACCCAAATAATCTTTAAAGGACCTACGACATTTTAGAAGAATCTTTACTCCATCAATTAAAAATTCCAAGATTAACTTTTTGAGAATGAAACAGGTAGGATCTTCTTCTAGGCTTATATGAGATGATGTCTTTAAAATATTGTGAATTTTGATTGTGCGAATTGAAAGATAATTGCAGTCAAAGTTTGTCCCTCTAAGCAGACACTTGGTCCTTTAAAGAGCTTTTAATCCTTTAAAGACAAGCGACCATTTTGGATCGTTTTGGCATGATAATCTCAATAGCAACTGCTACATGTCACCTTCATGAACGACTTAAACTATGAGAAAGAGGTCGAGGAAGATGGACATCTATTGAAACAATCGCCACAAAAATTGGTGCACGTATTAGTGAGAGACAATGATTCCCAAGATTGAGGGTTGTGATGAAATGTACATTGTGCGTAGATGTTGTTATGAAAGGTTTGGTCAGGTTTCTATGGTGTCAATTTCTAACATTCCTCTTTGAAATTTTTATTGTAGAGGGGCATTACTAAGACCTCAATGGAAGAACAATTTTTTTTCCTAAATCTGACATTTAATGAAAAATTATTGGGTTTTGAATTTCAAATGCAGTGAGCGGGCACCTCGGGCACCTTCAAGAACTTTTGCTAGAAGATTCTATTGTATGTGAGATTTTCAATACTCGCAAGTAATATCATTTCCTTTGATATTGTCAAAAAATAGTTCTTTTCTTGGGTGAAAAATAGCATATTAACCCAAGTCAAACATTGTGTGACAATGTGTGACAATGTGTGACAAATAAACATTATGAAAATAAACATTGTCACACATTTATTTTCACACATTGTCACACATTCAAGTTGTCGTACCAAAAAAACACCTTCCTTTCCCCATAAAATTTAGGGATCTTCAGATGTTTTACTTTTTATTTTTTCCACATCAATATGTGGGGTAAACCTTCTTATTGACCATTCCGATTATCAATCTAAAACACATTAAGTTCACCAAAAAATATAACTTGAGTTGACAATTTTTGAACCTCCACTCCTTGCACATTTGTTTTGAGTATGCTACATCCCTCTTCTACCTCTCAAAATTGGTGTGCAAGGAACTAACATCATGCTTAACACAATGGTAATGGATTTAGGCCTTGTGTAGTGCAAACAATTGACACCAAGTGAAGTCAAAGTCTGCTAATCTACTCAAGGCAGGGAAGAAAATGAACTATTTGCATGACTTTAAACACTATAATCTTTCAATCTTTGCGGTCAAAGTTTACAAAAAAATTCCAGGACGTCACTCAATAAGTCTCAATTGAGATCCTATGGTTTGAGGTAGAAAAAAAAGTTTTTATTTTTCTCCTTACTCATTGCACTAGAACAAGCAGCTTTGTGGTGTGAAAATGGCTTGGGGCCTTTAGGAGTTAAAGGGTCAACCAACCAGCACCAACACACCCACCTCTAAATGAGAAAGGGGAAAAAAACCTACTATTTTCCATCTACAACATAAAAAATCCTCCATCCAAGTTGCCACATGGACGCCTCGGAAGAGGTGGCATCACCACACACAACAGACGCTCCCCAATTCTCTCCAGACTCACTAATCCTGTCGCTCTAACTAAAACACGCGTCACCAATTAGCAACTCACTAAACTTCCAACTCCATATTTAAGCTCCACCTGACCTCCAACTTCTTGCCAAGGTAACCACAACCAGAGTCCACAGCTCCAGACCCAAGCTCACAGCTCCTCACTCTCTGTACAAACTCTGGGGGCTCAGGCTCTGTAATTCAGCAGCCTTCAGTTGTTGCATGCAGAGTGAGTTTTTGAGGGAGGTCGTCAGCTCAGGACAGCGATTATGAGGCTGTAATTTTGTGGTTGGATTCTCGAGCTGGTGTTGTCTTTTCGAAGGTTTGAGGCGGCTTTAGTGATGTTGATGAGGTTTCCGATTCCTGAGAGCGGCGAGGAAGTCATTATGGATTACAAAAGGGAACGTCCTTCTGTTGTGAGGAGCTCCAAGAGAGTGACTCGGACGTTTGGAGCTCTTTCTGCGAGCCTTGCAGTTCTTTCCATTGTGATTTTGGTGCAAGTGTGGGCACCTGGAGCTGCTGCGTGCAGGGCCAGCTCTCATAATTCGGATGTTGCTGTTGCTGTGGCGGGTGAGAGCTCGGTCTCGCACTTTCTCGGTACGTCATAATTTGCGTGCACACCTCCAAATTAAGTTGCACCATGAGTTTCTGCTCTGAAGTGGGCCTTAATCACCGTTTCTAGATCACGAGAGTAGAGATTACAGAGTTCCAGTTTGGACAGAATCTTGTAGCGGAATATACCAGGCTCTCGTGACCTTTTCGGGCACGTCTGGCCACTTGGTGAAACGTGTGACCTGCATGGACTTGGTCAGTAGTGATCTTCTCGTGTTTGCCACCTCATTGTGCTTTTGTGGCATCCACAGACAGGAAGCTCTTGCAAGTGCAGCCTTCCTCCACAACTCGGCCTTTGGCCGTGAGAGGTGACCGCAGAGACCCCACCAACGGCTTCAGAAAGTACCGAGGAGGCTATGATCTGGAAAGCAAAAACTACTGGGCAGTAAGTAACGCCTCCATTCTTGTCATACCGAGAAAACTGTCACTTACAACTTTTTATGTGAGTCGAACATGGATGATGAGAAGTCTCTGGCCAGCGTGCCTGACGCTACAGATGATCGCATCAATGTAAGGATGTATGGCTTTTTCTCATGTGGTGCGTTTCGTGCATGATTGCAGTCTGCAGTGTACACTGGAGTGTATGGGTTTGCCATCGGTGTGGCATGGCTGCTTCTGGGTCTCATCCTGAGCTTGGCAGCCTGCTGCAAGCTCTGTTGTTGCCGCCACCGCGGGCGGGCGCCGAAGGAACACTCCTCTGTGTACTACTGGCTCCCCCGCATCCTCGTCCTCCTCCTGTCCCTCTTCGCCATGTAAGCCAACTAAACCTTCCCCTCGTACATCCCTCAAGCATGGGCTGAGTCAACTAACGCCTGTTTTTCGTCTCCACAGAGGATGCATTATTACACTGTTTTTCCGCAACAGGCAGTTCCACACACAAGCTTTCAACGTGCGAGACTCCATTCAAGCGTCGGCGAACGATGCCACAGGTGCCGTGCGGAATGTCACCTCCGAGTTGTCGACGGTGGACACTTTGGTCCGAAAGTACAACATTGCGGGGTTGGACCGCATCGGCGCCACCGTCACGAGCCTTAACCAGCAGGCGGATAACGTCAATAACGAAGTGAACGACAACTTGCGCAAGTACAACCGCCTCATCAATGGAATGTATGCCCCAAATGGTCCCTGAGCTACCTGTGGTGGATTACATCAATCAACAGGACGCATGGTGTTGTTTTCCTTCTCACAAAGTTGTGTGTTTCATTGGTTGCAGAGAAATTGCATTGATAATCATCTTGGCAGTGGCACTCTTCCTCGTGCTTGCAGGACTGTGTAAGTTTCAGCACTCTTTTCCTCATTTGACACACTTTATGACCATCTCTAATGTCGTAATCTTTTGTGTCATTGCAGTGTCGGCGTGCATTGGATGGAGGACAATTTTCTTCTTGTGAGTAGATTCTCTTCTTTTGTAGCTGTTTTCTGTTCCTTTTAGATTTGTGACAACTCGTATTCTTTCTGTGAGCATTGAACACTGAGATACATATTCTGTGTTGACAGGATCATCTTGTTGGGATGGTTGCTCGCGGCCCTGACATGGTTCCTGTTCGGACTCTATTTCGCTGTAAACAAGTAAGCTATTTTCTGCAACACCTACATTTCTTATCTTCCAGCGCTTTTTTGTACAGAACTTCGCCTGAGCACAATCCAAGCATCTAAAGCTCCCTGGTATTATTCCCTATTATGAGCTACAATCACCTAGTTTCAGTAGTTCACATGTTAGATTCATCACATAAGTAGGGGTAATTTCAGAGATGTATCTCTATGTTGTGGTGTCTGATATGATTTCGCTGGCGTGGTGACAGCATCACCACGGACACATGCCAAGCGTTCTCGGAGTATTTGCAAGCGCCTGCAAACACCACACTGGACAACTTGCTTCCGTGTGTGGACTTAGCCACGGCGAGCTCGGCGTCGGCAGTCGTCAGGGAGGGCGTTGATAACATCGTTCTGCAAGCGAACAACGTGGTCACTCAGGTCAACCAGGCGAACGCTCGCCTTGGACGCACGAACACCGTCCCTGCTGTGTGCGACCCTATCGGATCTGCGCCGCAGTATGCTTACACCACTACTTGCCCACAAGGCACAGTGCGAATCGGTGAACTACCTCAAGTAAGCTATGGATTCGAACTGGGGGTGTTTTCTAGAAGTAGTTGGAAGCAAACTCTTGACTGATTTTGTGTCTCATATTGCGTGCAGACGTTACAACCTTACGTCTGCGCAACCGAGCCTGTGACGACGGCATGTGCGGCGGAAGGGCGAGTTGTCACTCCCACGCAGAACACGTCCATCAATGACTTTTCGCGAGCAGGGCAAGGTTTGGTGAGCATCATTCCCACAGTGAACAGTCTGACCAACTGCTCGTTTGTGTACAACACGTTCGAGACGATCGTGAATGAGCGCTGCAGTCCCGCGAAGCAGGCCATCCGGAACATGTGGATCCCGCTGCTGCTCCTGTCCATCGCGCTCACACTTCTCAGCCTCGCGTGGATCCTCGCCAACCACCGCAACAAGGTGAAGCGCTACTCCGGCAGTGTGTACAACCAAGACAGTCCCAGAATGCCCAAGTGAAAACTTGACTGCTTCCAGTAACTCAGAATACTGTCTAGGATGTATCATATTGTATATAATTGCAGATTTGACTGGTGAGTGTACAATGACGAGCTTGAGGAAACTGTGTCGCGATTATACGAGATGAATAAAACGAGGCTGCCTTTCCAGAGCGAAGGTAGTCACCGGGGTTTTCTGTGCATTTTGGAGTGTTTGTTTCTTACAATAAAAATGTATATAAATTTGGCGACAGAGTATGTTAGATCAAGATGCTTGAAATTGGTGACTGAGGTTTACTTCGGTGGTTTTACAATGTTGCGTAATCTTTTTTTTCACTCTCTTCATCCCAATCGCCTTCCTTGATTTTTTTTTGGGAATACTGCACTGCTCTTCTATCCCTAAAAATTGGTGTTCATACCAAGAAATAATATTGTGCATATTATAATGATATAAAATAGAGAACCATTGTAAAACTCATCTTTTAAATTTATGACAAAAACTTATCCTTCAAACTCTACAATTTTTCAATCCAAGTAGCCAGTTTTTGAAAATCTGTGAGCATTTTTTTTTTTATAATATATTATGTTTTTTATAGTATGTACTGACATCTTACAACTATAGGTGGAAATGAGAACTTCACTTTCTTCCACTCTTTGCTCTTAGGTAGAGGCACCCAATTCTGATCAGCCACCTAATTCCGATCAGTAGAGTATGCATCAAAATAGTAAATGCATGAAATGGTGCATGAAGCGACTGCAAATCGATAACTCAAAACTTGAAACCCTAATCATTATCGGCATTCAAAATCTAAAACCCTAATCATTATTGGATGAAGTGTGGAATTTTGGGTTGCTCCACCTCAATTAAGCTCTCATTGGTGGTCTTGCCTCGAAAGTTGAACAAGGCCAATCGGCATTGGATTCCTCCATGAGTTGGATATCCATGGCATGTCTTCTCTCTTTTTACTCACTCTCACTTATTGGCATTGGGCAAAGGAGGGCACCAAATCTCACGTACTCTACAGTTTAATTATGGGCTTTGGTAGTTTTTGAGCTTTAAAATTTTATATCAATTGCAAATCTTTGAGATCAAATTTGAAAAAATATTTGTTGAGTTTCAGTCCAAATTCCGCATCTTTCTACATAAATATTTTGGATGTACAATGTCATGTGAGTCCAACTGGCTTAAGTGATCGGAACTGGGTGCCTCTACCTTAGAATAAATAGTTTTGAAGTGCTTTTGTTAAAACGTTGGGCAGGAGGACGTCCTCCAAGTGGCACTTGCCTCTGGAAACCATGAGCAAGAATGTGGACAGAATTACAAAGCAGCAAAGCACAATGCTACTCATTTCAAACACCTCCTTTTCCGACCAAGCCCAGCGCACATAAGCGGCGTCTTCCAGACGTAAATTGGCAAGCAAGCCGTGAGTGTGCAGCCACATGGCCACCACGCCCATTTCTCTGAGTCTCGCCAAAATGGAAATGGAGGTTTGTCCCTTGGACTCGAAAGGTTTGCGCTGGAGGATGGCCTAATTTCAAATCTCTCAGTGGGTACGTTTTGGAATCTTTTTAAAATCTCTCTACTGTACCTAGAGCTGTTACTGCCAGAGCAAAGCATGTGAACGATTTAGGTCAATGAGTTAACTTATCTTGGAGAAAGACCGGCTGAATGATGCCAACTGCGTTACCTGCATATTATTCAGCAACGTTGATCACACGACACCCAAATGGTCAAAAAAGGGTCGTGTGACGACTCCTGTTATTGGTAGGAAACGATTACATAGTAAGTAACTGTACAATGTTGCCATTACACACGGAGACTGGGAAAGCTCTCAGAAACTATGAAGGCAATCACAAAAAGCTTCTACACACTGACGCATTCATCTCCTGTTGTACTCGGCTAAAAGTAGTGGATGCTCATTTATCCAACCGCAGAAAAACCTGCTGCAGTTAAGCACTCTCGAATCGCTTGGCGACGTCCTTCCAGTTCACCACTTTCCAAATGTTCTTCAGGTAGTCGGGCCTCACGTTCTTGTACTGGGAACCACCAATCCAAGCTCTCCAAGTTAGACAAAAGTGAGCGTGAAATACGATCTATTACATACCATAAGCGTCCCCTTCTTCAATTTTACACAAGAAAAGCAAGGAGGTCCAATGTGTGAAGACAGAAGAACAGGAGTTTACCTGGAGGTAGTAAGCATGCTCCCAAACATCAATTCCAAGCAACGGAATGAGCCCCTTCGATGACAAGGGATCCTGGTGATTTCACACGGTATTAATGATAAGAAAGTTAAAAATACAGTACAAAACCATAAACAAATCAATCCCTTAATTTTCACAGAACGCATAGTCCAAGAATAGGTTGCAAACTAAAGATATAGATAAGTGTATAGCATTCCTTCGAGAACCAGAACCCTCACAAACCTGGTTCTGGGTTGTCTCCACCTGCAGCCGCTTCAGTTCCTTGTTGTAACCCAACCACTGCAGTAAACGTCCCAATAGCAACCGCAGTTAGTAAATTCTCTGCAAAGAGATACCCGAAGCTCTACGTGCATGTTATGCCCTTGACAACAACCACTGTCAAGATCTCTCTCTTCTCTCTCGCAATGGTTTACAATTGGAGCTGGATGAATAATGCCTCGTCGAATATTCAATACGCTATCAAACAACAGCAAGCGAGATCCAAATGAGGTCGATTAAACGTACCACCCAGCCGGATCCCTGCACGCCAGCGCCCGCCGTGCTCATCTTCGCAGTCAGCTTGTCCAGACCTCCGAACTGCGTTTCAATAGCCTTGGCGAGGCTTCCTTGCGGGGGTGAACCTCCTCCTTCCTGCAAACCAACATAATTCTTTTAACAGCAAAACCCGGTACCATAGAAAGTTTCATATCTCACATCACTCGTCTCCAGACCAATACACACAATCTGCGAGACCATCAAAGACTCCTCACTTTGTCACTTTACCAGTAAGTTCAAATCAAGTGTAATAATCATCAGGAAACCACATGTCCAAAACGATCACCGTTTCACACACATACGAAACATAATCGTCATGCGCAAGAAAGATAATTAACAGGTTCAAAGAAAGATAATTAACAGGTCCACAGTACAAGTGCAATTTTATATTTGAACAACGAAAACGTAGCATGTAGGGAGCTCAACCCTAATTGTGACCAGAAAACCCCACATCTACGAAACGATCGCAGTTTCACATACCTAACCTAAACCACGACAAATAGAATATAATCCATCCACATAAGATAAAACATCAAACAGACGATTAAGTTCTTTGCAGAGTCACCCAAAGTTTAAATGAGATACATTCTATTTATAAAATTACTCTTTGTTCACTCTTAATATAAGGAAGAGCTTGGTGGTTTTGAACTCAAGTTAGAAGGTTTAGCCGCCTTTGAGGATGACCGTGTTGTACCAGGTGCCTTCTCATTGAGCTGATTACAGATACTTAGAGCTATTTAGGGCTGATATAATTTATTTAAAATGAGAAAAGAGGTAAAAACTCATGGTATCTCTGGCTCACTTTACAAGTAACATCAGAAAAAAAATGGGTGATCGACATCAAGACCATCAGATCCAATAAGGAGGCTGCTTACACTAGTGGGAGCCAAATTCTTCCAGAAGATAGAGTGGTTGATGTGGCCTGCAAACCAACAACCCAAGCAACATCAGCTTCAATCCACAGGTCATCTAATCACATACAAGGTAGCGTTATGACCTAAGTACCTTCAAATGTGAACCAACAACTCAACACAGCATAAGCAACATCGAACCTACTTCGATCCAATCCACCAATACATGTAATCACGTCCAGGCATACTATTTTGAACTAATTACCTCCAAGTGAACTACAACTCAACCAATCCAATCCACCAAACACAGGAGACTCTTTGGAGGTGATTAGGTCATAATATCTCAAAATGAACTGATTACCTCCAGATGACCGAAATATTATCAATGAAGTATGATCTAATTACCTCCAAATGACCAAATTCTCTCACCACACAACATTAACCCTAGTCACCTCCACATTACCTCCGCCGTTGAAGTTGATGGCGGACTGCAAGGCGACCACGGCCTTGGGATCTTCATTGTTCGCCTCCAGCTGCTCCAGCGCCTTGTTGTAGTTGGTGACGTACGTCTGGTGGTGCTTCTGGTGGTGCAGCTGCATGATCTCGCCGCTGATGTGGGGCTCCAGCGCGCCGTAGTCGTAGCCCAGGTCCGGCAGGCGCTCCGTGTGCAGCGTGGCCGTGGCGAGCGCCCGGCGCTGCGCCCACCCCCGGATGGACGGCACCGTGTGGCGCCCCAGCCGCCTCATCGTCGTGGACGCCATCGCGATGCGAGGTCGGCGGATGCGAGGCGATCGAGCGGCGTCTCGCTCTCTCTCCGCAATCCTGTCTGTGTTGCGAGTCTTGCTGCAACTCTCGTGTTCGTGTGTGTGTGGAAGTTTGAGCAAGACCAAGGGTTTCGCGGGCAGCGGGCAGCGGGCAGCTTCAACTGAAATGCATGTGCGTATGTGCTGTATGATACGGTATTTTCGTGTACGTATGTGTTTTCACTAAAAGGTTATATGTTTACTTTTACTTCAGAATTTATCAAAAATGGAACTCATTATATTGATATTACGAGTTTTTTTTGTTGGTGTTATTTCTACCATTTTTTTTTAATAGCTACATTTGAACTTAGGAATTTTAGGTTAACTACTACGAGAAGGTGCTCAAATCTTTGATATATGCATCTCTAGAGTGCAGTATGGTTTTCTTCTTTCTTGAATGGGCCTATGGAAAAATAGTCAACCTATCCTACTCTACAGAAAAGGCCACCCATTCATGCTAACAGACCACGGCCCTATCACATAGGCCAATACCATCTACAAATTATACGCAACTACATTAACATCCACTATGTCCGTCTACGGTGAAACGCACAACATACTACACAATAGCCAAGAGGGGTGTAGAGCTGAATGCAACACTTTTAAACAGATACAAATATAATTGGCGCCCTACAAGACACCAAGTTCACTAACTAGGATATCTATATATATACTATATATATATATTATATGTTGACTTGAAAAACGCCTTCGGCTTAATAGACCACGCAAGACTATTTGCCATCATAAGTGACCTTGGCTACTCAGAAGACCTCCTTACTTTAATCGGTAACATTTACTCACAATCTACAATTACATACATTGACAAGCACTTCGGCAAAACTCATCCAATTCCAATACAACAAGGCACAATCCAAGGAGACACTCTCAGCCCATATCTGTTCCTAATATTTTTAGAACTCTTATTAAAATGGCTCCAAAGAGAAAACAATGGCCATACGTTCAGCATATCAAAAAACACCATTAACTTTGTTGCCTCTATAGATGACCTAGCGGCACTATCCGACAAACTCAAATCTATACAAACCCAATAAACAAAATTGATAAGTTTTGTGATTGGTCCGGAATGGATGTTGGCGTTAACAAATGTGCACTCGCTCTATGTCCAAACAAATAAAAAATGAATCCAACAACTTTCAAAGCACAAATCGAGGCCAAAAACATTAGCTATAGAAATCAACCCATCCTAGTGCTACACCAAAACAAAGCAAATATACACCTCGAAGCTCATCTAGTACCCTCACTGAAATGGAAAATCCAAACACATTGCACAACTACAAATCCCAACAAACAATGCAAAGATTTGCTAAACTATCTAGCCACTATGAAACAAAAAATCATTATCGTTGACACAATATATTTGATTGGGCGTTTTCTACAGCTTCTATGCAGTTCCATACTCAATGACAACTATCAAAAACCTCGACAAATGAATATTAGCAACACAATAAACAATTTGTGGCCTCCCCAAATGCACCTCAAACATCATGAGACAACTTCCACATAACATGTTCGGGTTAGAGGCATTCTCGCTAAAAACTGGCTACTAAAAATGTAGTGGGGAACAACTCTTAAATGCCCTCAGCAGTAAAGGGCGGATTGGAAAAATATACAACAATTTGGTACATTATATCCTAGCAAAATATGGTGGAGCAGAAGAACTATCCAAAATAAAAAGCCCAGATTGTTGTATATCCTCCATCACCCAAACACTATTTCTACTCACAACCGAGGAAAAAGCCCACCTAAAAAGCACATTGAAGAATTTTCTACTAGAATCTACAGCCTCAGAAAGCATGTGGATACATGAAACCCCAACACTCACATTTCTAAACAAGCAAACATCTATGAAGCTATTACAAATACTATTTACTGCTAATATCACAACACTTAACCAAATCACTATGCCAAGAGGCACGCAGCTGATGAACGAAGATGAATTTTTCAAATATCACTCCACACCCATCAAACTAATAAAAAATGCACTGAAGTTAGCCAAACAACTTTTTGTCACCTTGAATGTCAAGATACATGTCCTTGCACCTCTCATATACACCCAAACCCACAAACACTAAAAAACAAATACATCTGCACCAACAATGATATACCCCTCAACATAATCTACCCACCCACCCACTTAATCCGCCCCAACCACAATATCCACCACCACCACTACCACCACATACTAAACAAACCCTACCATATATCCACTATGTGCAATAATAGACCATAAATACAGAAAATACATTGACTTTAATGACATAAAAAAAAAGATACATCATTCATTTGCCAATGGAAAATCCAAGAAAACACATGCAATAAATGGCATACACAATGCACGCTATTTTCGTGGCACAACCCTAATACCTCGTCACACCACATAGCATGTCTCAAAATTATACCACCAAAAAAAACACAAAAATTCTTTCAAAACATCATACAAGCACACTATTCCCAAGAGTAAAGTAGAGATACACAATCCGTAACGTCCTCCTTACAAATATCATTAACAAACATTTCTATTGTAATAACATTATGTTTGCGGTCGGAAGTGGATAAATTAACTCCACCATGATTTAAAATAGCGCATGCTATCCATAAACCTCTTCTTGTACGTAGGTAACATGACAACAAATAAAGAGCCAAGAAGAAGAAGAAGAAGAACTCCGGTCTCTAAAAAGGAGGCCGGCGTGAAAAGAGTGTCTGTTCGTACCACTTACTAAAATGAAGCCCACTAGACAAAGTTTTAGTAGGGTGGAACTACTTCCGCCTTTCAAAGGTAGACACTATAGGAACAAAGATAAGGGGAGGATTGGTAATTTGGAAAACAAACTTGGCAAGTTGGATAAGTTTAAGAGGATGTGGGTCAGGCATTGGTTGATTGTTTTCAAGTCTCCGTTTGTGTAGGAGGATAGACATAGCATGTTGGATAGCGATGGTGTTAAAGTTCTTGAATGTATTTTTAATGGAGGTCTTTGAGATTTTAAATGTGGATTCAAGTGATTCCATGGAGGGAATATGCGTGGTGGCTCTTGCTCCGGCCGTGATTACAATTAATGGGTCCACTTTCCAACCTAATGAACTGATTTCATCGAGAAGAGGCTGATATTTGTTGATTTTGTATGTTATTGTTTCCGGGGGGAAGCGGTCGTTGCAGTATGTGAATTCTATGAATTGTATGGTGAGGGTTGGGTTTGGGATAATTGGTGGAGGATGGTTGTGTGGCACGCCTCGAATGCATAGCAAGTCTGGTTTAAATCTGGCGTTGCATTGGCATCTGTGAGTGTTGCATGTACATGGTAGTAGCCAGTGAGGGACAGTGTTTTCTGGTGGGTTGTTGTGGAAGGTGCCAGCGTTCATATAGATGAGACACCTAGATTTGCTAGAAGATACAAGTAGTTTTCTAATTTCCCATACTGCTTTGTCATGTCTTTTGACAATTAGTGCGTGGATGTGTGGTTGTTGACATTTAAGTAAGACATGTAACCATGTGTCTGGTTCGGTGGAGTTGCAGATGGGACATGTGATGGAGGGGAATCTTTCTCGTCTGAAGAATAGTTGATTTCGAGCATTTCCCATATATTGACCTGTTCTAAATTTTATGAGACAAGTTTTTTGTGAGTCTGTGATAAGAGGGTTTGACCAAAATTCATTGGAGAGTTCCTTGTCAATGTTTCTGTTTCCTGTCCACTTTTCTATGTTTGGAAAATTTCTGGCGAGTTCAGTTAAGTTGTTGTCTAAATCATATCTGTTAAGGTATTTTGGTAGGAATCTAATCGGGCCTTTGTCTGGGGTGTCATCCATAGATGGCCATTCTTTCCTTTGGTAATAGTATGGTGTGGGGTGGGCATGTTCGAATGGTTCTCTGGCTTCTCTATGTGCTCTTTCTCTACCATTTTTTGCTAGTTCATCTGCTTTTTCATTCCCATCAATGTTCATATGAGCTCTAACTTTGTGTAGTGATATGGGTTGGGTTCTTGCTTGTAGCATTTGTACCATTGATGTTAAGATAGTTTTATCAGGGTGGCCATTGTGCATAGTAGGATGCTGAATTTGTATAATTAGGAGGTATAATACATTGATGCAGTCTGTAAATATGTATGCTGGCTCATCTGGATATTTAGCATTTAGAATGCGTAGTGTTTTATGGACGGCCATCATTTTGGCTCTGATGATGTTTTGAAGTCCCTGTAGTCTTTTGGCTATTTTGATGTCCTTTTGTGCATTATATATGCCAAAGCCGGCTTTTTCTCTGTGCCACTGTCCTGGCCTTACTTCTTCAGGTTCTTTAAATGATCCATCTGTGTAGTAGCTATATTCTGGGTTAAATTTAAGTGGTAGGTTTGTATTGTAGGGTGGAAGTGGTGTTGAAATAGTTGGAGGTATTGTGATTGGATTTGGGTATTTGGCTTTGAACCATTGTTTGTGACGATTAACCGTGATAGGTGTGGGTGTTGATGGGGCTAGGTTGGCATATATTTGTGTTATGTTGAGGGTATCGGTTAGTGACTTTAAATGTTCTATATTTATTTCGGTGCCTATTGTGTTGTTTTGATGATGTACACATATTATCTGTAATGTGGATTTTTCTGTTTTGGGTTTTTTGTTTAGTTCACCTGGTAAGGTTGGTTCAAAGTAGGTTATGGCCTCTGCTGGAAATAGACATATAATGTGAGAGTCTAAGAATGGACCTTTATGGGGAGTAAGGTTTTGGTACCAATCTTCGTCTCGTAATACAAGATAGGTTATATTTTTTGAGTTATGCTTGGCTGCTATTCTGGCCCAATGTAATGCTTGTTTGGCTTCATCTTTATTGTGTGGGTGTGCATATCCAATACCATTCCATTTGTAGTCAAATGCTTTCCCAAGTGAACCAAAAATTTGGTCTCTGGAGAAGGGGGAGAAAAATTTGGATATCTTTGTGGAACATGTGACTGGGGATGAGAAGTATGATTGTTGAATGTTATATGTTATAGTGAAGAAATCTAGTATTTCTGTTGGTATGGTGTAATGTGTTCTCTTAAGGGGGTCAGTTTTAGGAATCCTGTATTTGTATCTTTGGTATAACCAGACAATTTCAGTTTCAGATGGTTGGGTTTTTGGTTCTAGTTTGTGTGGGGTGTTCAGTGCTAAATGGTATTGTTTCCAAAGCCATTCTAGTCTACTTGTGGGGATGGTAATCAGGTGTTTTCCACTATTTTCATAGATGTGTGCTTCGTTTTGTTGAATTTGGATGGTGTGTTTTTGGGTTTTAATGTCTTTTTGAGGATTACATTTTGTAATTGAAATCCGTGCTTAGGGGATTTGTGTAGGGGGTGTAATAGATCTTGTATCTATACATTGGTCTTGTGGGTGGTGTGCTTGTATGATGTTATAGTAGAATTTGTTGGCTTGGGCTTGGTAGTATCGTTTAAGGCATTCTATTTGGCGAGAGGTGGTGTTAGGATCGTGCCATGGAAATAGGTTTCGTTGTTTTAGCCATTGGTTATATATATTTCCTTGGATTTCCCACTGGCAGTGGAATACAATGTACTCTACTTTTATATCATTAATGTCCTTGTGTGTACGGTGTTTAACTCCTATTATGTGTTGTATAGGGTTTGTTGTGGGATTTTTGAAGATATGTGGAGGTGGTTTGATATAACGTGGTTGTGGTGGGTCTGGTGGATGGATCGGCGGGGTAGGGATGTTAGGAGTTATATTGTTATCGAGGCTAGTATATTCTTCTTTTAGTGTATATGGGTTTGCATGCATGTTGCAATTGTTAGAGCAAGAGTCATTGCATTCGGGAAGACAGAACAATTGTTTTGCTAGGTTTAATGCGCTTTTTATTAGTTTGGTGGATTTAGAGTGGTATCTTTGGAATTCATCTACATTCATTAGCTGTGTGCCGTTTGGTAGGGTGATTTGGTTGAGTGATGTGATATTAGGTGCGAGTAGTTTTTGTAGTAGTTTTATAGACGTTTGTTCAATTAAATGTGGGAGTGACGGAGTTTCTGTTCGCCATATAGTTTCTAGGGGTGCAGGTGCGATGAGAAAATTGTCTATTGTACTTTTAAAGTATGTATTTCCTTCTGTCTTGAGTAAGAATAGCGTGCGGGTGATTGGGGATCTGTAACAATCTGGGCTTTTTATTCTGGGTATTGATTTTGCGCCTCCGTATTTGGCTAATATGAAGTGTAGTAATCCATTAAATATTTTTCCTAGTCTGCCTTTGTCATTTAGACCATTTAACAGTTGTTCACCAATACATCTTAGGTAGTCGTTCTTTAGTGAGAACGCTTCAAGGCCAAACTGATTATGTCGGAGTTGTGTCAATATGTTTGGTGTGCATTTTGGGAGGCCACATATTGTTTTCTGTATTGCTATGATTTTTTTGTCTAACTTTTTTAGTGTAGGCATTGAGTATGGTACAGTATAGAAACTATATGATATCCCAGGTCTGATAATAGTGTCTATCATGTTGATTTTCTGTTTCATAGTGGGTGGGCAATTTGTAAGTGCGAGGCATTGTTTGTTGAGTTTTGTAGTGGTAACATGTGTTTGGATTTTCCATTTTAAGGAGGGTACCATTTGGGCTCCTAAGTATACATATGCTTCATTCTGATGTAGTACTGGGATAGCTTGCTTTCTATAGTTAATATTTATGGCTTGCATTTGTGCTTTAAAGGTTGTGGGGTTCATTTTTGATTTATTGGGGCATCCGGTGACTGCGCATTTGGATACTCCAACATCCATTCCAGACCATTTGCAATATCTGTCTATTTTATTTATTTGTGTTTGCAGGGATTTTGGTTTGTCGGATAATGCTGCTAGGTCATCTGTATATGCGGCAGAATTGATTGTGATTCCTGACGTTCTTAGTGTATATCCATAGTTTCCACGTTGTAGCCATCTCAGTAGGGATTCCAAGAATATTACAAAGAGATATGGGCTTAAAGTGTCGCCTTGGATTGTGCCTCTTTGTATAGGAATTGAGTGCGTTTTTCCGAAGTGTTCTCCAATGAATGAGGTTGTTGATTGTGAGTAGATATTTCCAATAAGTGTAACTGCATCAGTCGGATATCCAAGGTCAATCATAATTGCAAGTAATCTTGCATGATCTATAGATCCAAATGCATTCTTAAAATCTACATATAGAATGTATATATCTTGATTGGTGAGTTCAGCGTCTTCAAGAGCATCGATTAGTGTTTGTATTTATCTAGCAGTGCTGCGTTCAGCTCTAAACCCTTCTTGGCTGTTGTGTAATATGTTGTGTCTCTCTCCATATGTGGACAGGATTGATGTTAGTGTACTTGTATATAATTTGTAGATAGTGTTTGCTAAGGCGATTGGTCGATGGTTAGTTAGGATATAGGGGTTTCCTTTTTTATAAAGTAGTATAGTTAAGCTAGTTTTCCATAGTTCGGGAATTCTTTTCTGTCTGTAGCAGTATTTGAAAAATAGGTATAGTAATGCATGGAATTTCTCAGGCATCTTTTTTAGTATAGAGTTTGGAATACGGTCCGGTCCAGGGGCTTTGTTTTTACTTAGTTTTTTGAGGCACATGTCAAATATTTCTTTATTAAAGTATGTCTGTAATGAGATATCACGCTCCCCTCTTTTTTCTAGTATAAATCCGTCTACGTCGTTCCAAGGGTATTGTCTAACACTGCACATACAAGTATCTGAATGTGTATGTTGGTAGTGACATAGAGGTATTGTTGGTTTGTTTATTTTCACTTGCTCTCTATATATTTCATTAGCAATGTCTTCCGGGCTTGTAAGGATGTTGCCTTGTTGGTCAATAATGCAGTCCAGTGCATATATTGTATCGTCTTTGAAAACCTTTTTATTTATCTCTTTAGGATTTTGTCATATAATTGTCTGTATTTGGATATGGCCTTCCTTATACATTCTTGATTGTATTTGGTTGTAATTTTTTGGGCCTGTTTTTTGGCTTGTCGTGCTAATAGTGCTATTTCTATGATCCAAATTTCTATTAGGTTGTCTTCTGCGGGTGGTTGTGGTATGTTTACATATCTGTGGGTTTGTAAGCTATGGATTATAGGATGGCTACGCCGATTAGCGGTAGATTTTGCTATGCGTATGGTTTTACGGATGAGGTGGTATGTTGATAGGTATTGTTTCCATGGTTTTGCTAGCTCACGGGGTAAGAATCCACCTTGTTGTGCAGTTCTGGGGGTAAGTTGGGGGAGAGGTTATGCTTTGCAAGTTTGTTCTAGCGTGGTTGATATCTCTTGTGTTAGTGTATCAAATGTTTTACATGCTTCAAACCACTGTGTGTCAGTAAGATTTGTATTATTTTTTAGAGTATTGGTAAGCTGTTCTATGATTATTGCGTTCTTTTCAAAGTAGGCGCTATGGAATTTTTCCATGTTGTCCATTGGTATGGGGTTTAAGATTTTGACTCTGTCGTTGTTTGTTATTTGTGGTGTTCTGCTGATTAGTGTATTGTCTGGGATATGTAGTTGAAGTGGGTAATGGTCTGAATTTAGGTTATTATGTGTGTGTGTTATGCAAGAGTATTGTTGTTGATTCTGGGTGTTTATGTAAAATCCATCTATTAGGCTAGTTTCTGTATAGTTGTTTCCACCTTGCCTTGAGAAAGTGGTGTTGGTGTGTATGTATGTCATTTGAAGGTAGTCAGTGTATGTTCTCCATTCAAAGTCTATATCCTGGGGGGGTGTAATATGATCTCCATTTGTTCGACCAATAAGAGCAATATCTCTATTGAAGTCGCCGATTAAAATATGGGTGTGGTTCTGGTGGTTTTGTATTTGAGTTGTGATATTTGTTTGTATTTCGTGTATAAGTCCAATATCTTCCGGGTGTGAAGGCATGTAGAGATGTATGAGTAGCCAAGGTTGGAGTGGATTGTTTGTGATTTTTATAATTTGTAGATAAGGTGATATGTTAGCTGGGATAGGAATTTTGGTTATGTTGCCAGGGAATGCATATGTCTTGTTAATGAGTGTCAGTAACCCTCCTCTAGTATGTCTGTAGGGTCTTCTTTGTTGCATACATCTGGTAAGTCCTTGTGTATTATTGAATATTAGTTTATAGTCCAGAAATAGTCTTTCAATATATTTCGTTGATTTTGTAGCTGTTATTTTGGTTTCTTGTATAAAGATGAATGCTGGAGTGATTTGAAGTTCCGTGGTTAAATTTTGGATGCTAGGGAGTGTAGTGTTTAGAGATGCTGCGTTCCATGTGATGAAAACTGTGTTGTTTTGGTTATTTGTTGGGCTTTGTGGTATTGGAGGGGTGTAATCATTAAGCGGTGGTTTAGAGTATTTAGGAATGGGTTCGAAACATCTTAGTGATTCATTAATTAGTTTATGCGGGAGAAAGGGGAATTCATTTTTTAGTATTTGGGGGGTCACAGCTGTGTGGTGTTTGTGTATGTTGTCGTAAAGTTTGTCTTGGATTAGGTCGGATGGGTTTATTATGTTTTGGTTATTTTTTTGAAATTGAATATACTTGTGTTCGGTGGCAGTGTGGCGCTCTGGGGAGTTTTGTAGAGCTCCTAGTGTGCGTAGTAATTTAGTAGTCCAAAAAGTGTGTGAGTCTTGTTGGCTATTTGAAGAAAATATGTAGTTACAGGTTTCAATAGATGGGCTAATTGTAACTATGAGGGCATATATTATGTGTGTTGGAGGAAATTGTTGAATTGTTTGGATATAGCGACATAAGTGTGGATATATATTATTGTATTCATTATAAAGTACGCGAGAGGTTTTTACGAGGGGAGCGTATGTTTTTGTAAGATGTTGGTATTCTGGTTGAAATTTTATGGTGCTTGGGATAAAGTACATTTGTTCTCTTTTTTGTATGCTGAGGGATGATTGTGCAGTATATTTGGCATAGGTCCTGGATTTTGTTCAATGTCTCCACATAATAATAGGAGAAGGGTTTTATCCATATTTTCCTTTGGGGTTTTTTTAATAGTTCTTTCTTTTTGATGTCGGAGTAATTTTTTATTCATGAGTAAACTTTGCTTTTGTAAGTGTGTTAGTGTTAGTATTATAGCGAGTTTTTGTGGGTGTTCTTTAAGAGTTGAATTTTTTAATGTATTTTTTTTGGTATTTGTCTTTTTGTGTTCTTAAGTGTGTAAGAAGAGTCATTATTTGTGTTTTGCATTTTGTGAGCTAAATATTTTGTTATTTGGTTTATCAATGTCTGCATATATTCTTCTTTGTAGTTTGTATGATTGGTGTGTTTCAAATTTTGTATGATAGATTGTTTGTTGTTTTGATTAATTGGAGTTATATATTTTATTAAAAGTATTTGTGTGTAAGTGCTTGTTTGGGTCTTGGTGTGGTTATTATTGTAGTTTTGGGCTCTATTAGCGAGGTTATTGTGCCCGTTTATAATTATTTTTTATATGTATTCCTGTGTGAGTGTACTATATGTCTGTAGGTGTGGGTGGATGTTTGTACAGTTTTGTGTGTGTTGTTTGAGGGGTGATTTTATGTGTGTTTTTGTAGGTGTGTGTTTTTTGTTTTTTCTTGGGTGTGTGGAGAATTATGTATTTTGTTTATCTGTGTGTGTATTAGATTTTGTGGTGTTTGGTGTGTGGATGTTTGTGTTTGCACAAAAGACTAGTAAGTGTTATGTGTTAATGTTGAGAAGATGGCCTGCTAAGTGAGCTCCACGTTTTCTGGTGAGGAGGGTTGCAAGGAGTTAGGCTCAGAAAAGGGTGTATGGCAGTAAGTGAAGGCTGGCCTTACTGAGAGTCCACATACACTAGATCTGAGCTCAAAAGTGTGGGTTACGGGAGAACGTGTGTTGGAGAGGACTCATAGACATAGATCTGGATTGGTAGCCTAGAAACCACTTGAAGTGTGTAGATCTGTAAGTGTGCGTACTGAAACGAGCGGACCGTGTGTTGGATTACAGATCGAAGCATAACAAGATTATTCAAGGTAGATCCATGACAAGATCTAGGTCGTTGAAGCAGTAGAAACGTTGTAGCCCACATCAACTTCGGTGCAAAACTCTGATCCAGTACCAGTAACACAACAATATTGAGAGATCTATACACACACAAGAATTGCGCTTTGTGCGAGCAAGAGTACCCCAGCTTCCTGTAACCGTAGTAGTCCGAAGATTGAGTCTTGTGAGAGAGCCCGTAGTACCAGTACACACAAACAGCATTAGCCCGGCATTCAAGCGACCTCCAAACGCCGACGCAGATCAAGAGCGCAGAGGCCAAGATCCATGCTACAGAAACTCCGATCAAGACCGCAACAGACAAGATCTAGAGTGTAGATGTCCTACCATAGAAGGCACCCATACTGCAGCGACCAAGGACAACTCTGCAAGCGCACACCAATATCAGGCTACACTTTCTAAACCCATCTCTTTCTTTTTACACATTTACTTGTTAGTAGTACTAGTAACATACACCTTATCACCTAGATCTAGGAAGATCAATACACACGCTGCACACAATTCGACGCCCAGTTTAACCCAGAGTCAGATCTGAAACAAAGTAGCAGCACCCATCCGAAGCCACACACACTAAACCTTGAATGCACACTGTTGTATCTCACGAATAGTACACTTGACAGAAATCAGCTCAATACCGTAATAACTGACAAGCTTGAATTTGTACACCCAAATCATATCCCAACTAGTAACATAGCCTCAACACGCATCAGAGTCAGATCTAGCTCTTTTTTCTCACACTTATGTGTTTTCTCATACTCACACTGTTGGAAGAAACTGTGTTGTTCGCAGTACAGGACAGAAACCGAAGCCTGCATCACGGTAACAACCACCGCGCCTACCACACAGATACGCTTATCTTACTACCCCCTTTCTCATCTTAGACTAGTTGTCTTTTTGTTGACTCATATTGTTGAACACCTCCATATTAGCTGCACCATAAACTCTAGATTAAAAGCTACACATATTAGAGGATGCACTCACATCAGACACAATAAGTATGTTCTTAGAAATCCTACAATCACCAAATGCCACATAAAAATATTTACACACACACTAGTCTTAAGACCTGTAGAATATAGACCAGAAATAATAGAGTATATCATATCGAAATTGAAGAAGACCACACCAAAACAAGAACAACTGACGAGTACAGGACCAAAAAAGCAGAGCAACACATACCCGGAACAGATTGGAATCAGAATAGAGGACTTGAAGAAGACCAGCACAGGATCAACGAAGCAAGTCAACACCAGATCGGAACCAGAGGAGAAGTCCAAATTGGAGCAGGAGCCCTAAGCCATATCAAGGAAAGTTGCGCCTCAAACTGACTGCAACAAACACGGCACACACCTCCAACATCAGCAAATACACGTAAGAAGCTGGTACAAGAAACAAAGAATGCAGCCTATCAAGGCCCAGGTAAGTAAAGTACCTCATCAATGCATTTGGAATAATACACGTCTGTGCATCTTCAACCGGAAACTCGCAGGCATAAAACAGACGATTTTTTCCAAGCTGCAAAAAGACGCACAAATCAGGTTCTTCTCTCACCCCTCTCCATGCAATCTTCATAGCACTAGAGTAGATTCGGTACACCACTATATTCTCTCATATCACAATTTCCTTATAACAACCTCTACAAAAATCCTAAGAACGAACATAAACAATAGAGCTACTAACAGCATTGCTTCAGTACACTAGAAACCTGAGTTAGTGTTGCAGGAAGAAAGGAATAAACCAGGAATAGACCACGATCACCAACCACAGAGAACAACCCACGAAAAAACAAAAGAAGAAAACCCTAGTTCTAGTACCGTCTACAGGGCAACCCCGACTCCGGAGCAACACCGCAGGCGACTCCTCAAGCCGTCACAGCAAGGCATCCAGCAACAGCCGGAGCAACACTGCTGGTGGAATCCCAAGCAACCACCGACAAGCCCAGAACTTCCACAACGAGACATCCAACGGCACCGAAGGGACAACAACAAAGAAGAAAAGAGCAAAGAGAGGAAGCTCCGCTGCCCACCTCAGCTCCGCTCCTCCCTGCAGCTGACCAAGCCCACTCGCTCGCAGCGGCACAAGCGCCGCTACATCCTGCAAACACACAAGTACCGCCACCCTTTGCAGCAAAACAACATCAACAACTCAAGACCTAGGCGAGAAGAAACACACTCAAACTCCCGAAGACAACAACAAGTGAAGAACCCACCATCCCTGACTTCATCTAAAACCCCCTCTCTCAGTGGAATCGCCTCGCCCTTGGTATCGACCCCCAGACTTGCAGTACCAACACTAAACCTAGAGCAACAGTAGGACGCTAGACTCTTTCCGCACCCACTCCCCCCCGACCAAGAACCCGTTATCTTACTGCCCTCTCTTCCCCTTAGACTCTGTTGGCTCTACAGACAGGATCCCAACGGCCAGAAGAAAAAGACCTATCCAAGCAAGATGAATTCGAGGAGAACTTCAGAAGTTAAGACGATACGAAATCCAGAAACCAGATCACAGGAAGAGGGACTACAAGAGGACCAACCATCAAGGAACGCGAAGAAGAACTTGGCCACATACATGGATGTTGAATCCCCGGACAGCACACCTCATAGAATCCACAACATGAGGTCACAGAGAAGAACAGAAGAGGAGAACAGCACAAGTAAGAAGAGCAAGTTCACCCCCAGTGAAAAAGGTAAGTCCTTCTATGAACCAGAGCTCACTAAGCCCAAGTTTTGGATGGGTTTCAAAGCCATGGAGGCCTTGGCAATTGAAGAAGGTGCAGAAGAACTATTTAGCGGGGAGTCGGCAGAAGACATGATGACAAGGGGAATGAAGGAGGAAGACGCCTTGGAGGTATGCAACGCTAGGACGGCCTTCCCACAAATCCCGCAACTACTATACCCCATGACAAGGAATGGAGTTGAAGGCCAACACTACAACGTCACTCAAGTGCCTTTCGACATCAAAACTAGTGAGAGTTCTAGTCTCTCCCTTGATTTTCATGTTGCTATCTTCTTTGAAACTCCCAAAACTCCTATCATGAAAGATGTTGTAAAGAAGATGGTTGAAGAAAGACTTAAAAAAATGGACATTATACTTGGGATAGACCTTATTGACCCAATTGACATCCAAAGTTTAAGCATTAAGCATGGGAAAATTAAAGGGGTATGGGCAGGAAGTGTTAAATTGCACCTCCTTAAACCAGAGATTGATGGTCTAATGCTACTCAAGGGCATTAAGCCCTTTATTCTAATGATTGATGGTGAATATGTAGTTGGAAAGGTGTGTAAGACATACCATGGAATTGCCAATGGTTCTATCCTCTCCGTGAAGGTTAAGTGTGACACTCTAGTGAACATCTCCGCACAAGTGCTCTTCAAGGAAGTACTCGAAAATAGCTTTCATCGGGGACAAGAGTTTGAGATCACGGGAGTACATAAGGTATTTGACGAATCCCATGCCTTTATCATGGCGACCACACCTCAACAAGTGGCCAAGATATTGTTGCACCATATAACCATGAGAAAGGAGGTCGTGCAAGCAAAACAAGTCCTTGACACAAAAGGACCAAAAGGTATTTTCGAAACTAAGGCTAGAAAAGATGCTTTGACTCTTACTCTTTCCCCACTCCCTCTCCGTTTGGACACACCACACACCACCCACGAAATCTATAGAATCATGGGAGGTGCTAATGTGAGGTCTATTTATTTCCACCGGTCCGAAGGCAATAATCACAATGGTAGTGCAAATGTGCTTTGTGCTAACCCAATCATGTATAGAACCTTTGTGAAGAAGACACATGTCATTGGAGGAAATTATGTGGATTTTGCACCACACATTAGAAGCTTAGAAGGCCTAAAACCACCAACCGAAGACCAAGTGAAGGCTTTTGGATTTAGCGACATCAATACCGCCATTGTCAACACAATGACCACCTTCAACATGCAAAGTGAGGTCATCACCAAGAAGGACATGATAGAATTATTGGAGGAGAACAACAAGAAGCTAAGGCAAGAAAATAGGGAGTATGCGGACAAGTTACACGATGACTTGAAAGAAAAGATGGAGGCAATTGAGGAATCCATGCTTGCCACACTCCAAACCATGCGAGCTATCACGGGGAAAACCAACAATCCAAGAATTGAGTCAAACATGTGACCTCCCAAGACCGCAGGGAAATACATACCTATCTTACAATATACTCAAGTTCACAATACTTTATTGACACTAGTATTAAATACGCAATAGCATACAAGTATGTGAGAACGATATACACATACCGTATTAGACACCTCACCCAATACCATGATAAATATAGTAGACTATACCATACTACATACTATACCAAACGCTGTATTTTTTACTGTATGCAATACAAAAACTATACAAAAACACTTACATACCTTAGCCACAAACAAATACCAATACTTGCACTACACAAACACTTCCAATGTACTAAACAATACTCTCAATACAAAATACAACATTATACCAAACCTTGCATTAAGAAATACCTACACTGTATTAAAAATACGGGAATATACATATCTCAAGCTCTATACACAAAACTTAAGCCGACATTATATCCCATAACATACAATACAGTACATAGTGAAAATACCAACAAAAACACTAATACACACACTATTTATTACATATACAGGTACAAACACTGGAACAAATACTGATACAGGTACTGATACGAATACTGGACCGAATACTGATACAAATACTGGTTTAAATACTGATACGGATACTAGTACGAAATCTGGAATGAATATTGGTACAAATACTTGTACGAGTACTGGTACGAATACTAAGACAAACATTGACATAAATACTGAGACAAATACTAATACTAAAACAAATACCAAGACATATACCAATAAAAACATACGTGTGAAGACCAAAACCAATACAACCACAACCAATACAACTACACATAATAAAATAAAAACAAATCCAAAAATAAATGAAATGGATAAAATTAATCAAAGGTATAGATTAAATATACAAACAAAAAACAAAAGTATGAAAACCAAAATAAATAATAAAAGGAATAAGAGAAGAGATGGAATTAGAATAAATAATAAAAGGAAAGAGAAAATAAGTATCATAACTACATATAACAAAAAAGGAAACAATAATAATGAAAACAATAATGGAAATCTTGTAATAAAGATAAATAAGGATAGAAGGGAATCTAAACCCAAAAACCATCAGAAGATAAGGGAAGAAGAAATGGCTAAAAATAGGAAATTAAAGCAGAGTTAAAAGAGATATTATAAATTAAATAGGAAGAAGATAGATATTTATGAAATTTCAAAGGTTTCAAATAGAGCAAGAAATATTAATAATGAAAGGAAAAAATCGGAGAGGATATGTAAGAAGAAAATAAAGGGTAAGGAAGAAAACCATTATCATAAGAATACATATAACAAGAACATAGCAACAAATAACAATAATAAAAATAGAATATGCTTCCTAAGAAAATCAAAAATAAGGGATGGAAAATTAACCAAATTAGTAATGAGAAATAATTATCATAAGAATACAAATAATAAGAACATAGCAAGGAACAACAGTACTAAAAATAGAATATGCTTTTTAAGGAAATAAAAAATAAGGGATGGAAAATTAACCAAATTAGTAATGAGAAATAATTATCATAAGAATACAAATAATAAGAACATAGCAAGAAACAACATTACTAAAAATAGAATATGCCTTTTAAGGAAATAAAATATAAGGGATGGAAAATTAACCAAATTAGTAATGAGAAATAATTATCATAAGAATACAATTAATAAGAAAATAACTACAAACACCAGTATTAAAAATAGAAAACACTATCTAAGAAAATCAAAAATAAGGGATGGAAAATTAACGAAACTAGTAATGAAAAACAAAATTTCTAGAGTAAAAATAAGTAGCGAAGATGGGAATAATAAAATAGTTCAGACTGAAAATAGAAACTGGAAGATAAATTATAGGGATATTGACAAAATGAAAGTTAGTAGTAAAATTAAACTTGATATATATAAAGATGAGAAGAGTTTGCGATTAAAAAGTAAAAATTTGTTGAGAGGATGTAGGGCGAAAAAAATAGGAGGGCGGATATTTGTCTCGCCGGCCGGTTGGGCGCCGAACGCGCCAAAAATAGACTTACTAAAAATAGAAATTCTAATAAAAGTAAGAGTATATACGAATTTGATTGAAATAAACATCAATATATTTTTTCTGTATATTGATACGTATCTGTATAAATATATGTATAATGGTACGTATACAACTACGTATACTGTTGCGTATACTAATACAAATACTGATACTTACATTAATACAAATACCAATATGAATACTAGTACGTATACTAATACGAATTATAACACGAACACTAACAAGGATACTGATACAAACACCGAGACAAAAACCGAGGCATATACTAATACGAACATACGAATAAATATTTATATAAAAACAAATTAAAATACATATACACACACAAAGACAACAACACACCATCAACGTAACTCATACAGAGAAGAATGCCGATCTCCAAAGAAGGCCGGCGTGAATCATAACACATACATATACATACACATACAAAAACAAATACATACAATCAAAAACACACAAATACCAAAGCCACATTCAAAAACAAAAAACTTTAAACAAAACAAAAAACCCATCTACTACAAACTACTAATATTAATTGGAGGAGACATAGAGACTAACCCAGGATTTATGCCGAACGTATTAAAAAGACACCCCACTTCACACAAAAAGAATGCCAAAACATATTTTATACCAAATACCATAAAACTACAACCCGAATACAAACACATCGTCCAAAAATTTGCCCCCCTTTTCAAAACAATACATATATTACATCAACAACATAATAACGCATACCCACATATCGTCACATATATAAACCAACACAACGAATATCCTCCTTCCCACATTCTATATGCCCTAGCCATCACTATACACCCAACATAGACCTCTGCAATCAACTCCTAAACACACAAAATTAAACCATAACCCAATGGACCAATACACTCCTTCACACTCTACATAATCTACAAAACCCCCCTGAAAGACACATAATACCCCACATTCTCACACAACATTTCTTGAATCTAACTAAAACATCATAACCCACAACACATCGATAAACAAAGAACTATATGACTTTATACACAACCAAAATACACCCTCAACAAATGACATGGTAAAACAAAGATTTTCCTACCTCCCTAACACTATCATAAATGAGGCACTAAAATGCCTAAACCCCCTCCCGGAATACACTCATCCACCCCCACCACCAAACTACATCTCACCACAAAACCATAACCCACATACGAACAACAACAACACAAACATAATAACATCGAATGACTCATCCTTAAACACTGCGCTCCCAAATCTACAAAACATAATTATACACACTAACACACCACCGGCTCTCATAGTCATACAAGAAACAAAAATATCGACCACAAAATCCACAAAATACATACAAAGACTATTTCCCGAATACAAATTTATTTTCAATAACACACATGCCCTAACACGATGCATACAACAAAGAAGACCATATACACCGCGCCGAAGGGGCCTCCTCACCCTCATACACAAAAATTACGCCTTTCCAGGCAATGTTAAAATAATCCCCACCCCAATGAACATATCCCCATACCTCCAAATTATGGAAATCTTCAATCATCCATTACAATCATGGCTAATCCATCACATATACATGCCATCCCACTCTGAAGACATTAGACTCACCGAGGACATCAAAACTAACATCACCACCCATATCACCAACAATCCCGACCACAACCACATCTTATGTGGTGACTTCAATAGAGACGTTGCCCTCATAGGTAGACAAAACGGAAACCAACACACACCACCACAAATAATAGACCTACAATGGAAACAATTTACTGAAAATCTAAACTTCAATTATATTCCCACAAACACTACATACTCTAGACAAGGAGGATACAACTATAACAACTGGAGCCTAATTGATGGATTCTACGTACGTGCAACTAACCATACCACATTTACTTCCACATCAAATAATAACATTCATCTCAACTCCGATCATACACCTATACAACTCCACATCCCAAACAACACATTTATAAACCGTACACCAACCAACGCAAACAATGACCACATATGTATCCTCAACCCCATCCCACAAAACAACATAGAATTATTCAACACAAAATTCTTTGAGGAAAACTCACTACGCATTGACTCCCTAATAAACGAATTGGAATCAAATAACCATCTTTCCCAAACACAATGGCAAGAAGCCTGTCACACCCTAGATACACTCATCAACAACATATCCAATACAATTGAACAAACTTGCAAAGTCCAACCCATACCACAAATGACAAATCGAACATCACAACAAGGTAGATATTTACCCCGGAAACTATCTAAAACATGGAAACAACATCTAACCATTTACCACACCATACAGAAAACCATAAGAATCGTAACTAACAACCCCCAATGGCAAAACCACCCTATTCTCAACAAACTCCAAAACCTTCAACACACACAAATCCCTAATCCACCCCCCATACACCTACCTCACGACACATGGATAAATGACATAGCATTAATTGCAAAAAATGCCAACATACAAGCCCGAAAAATCACCATCAAACATATCCAAGAAAACATTCGAAAAGCCATCTCCAAATACAGACAACTATATGAAACTAGCCCCAAGAAAATAAACAGAAGAATATTCAAAAATATGGAGTCCCCACCATTAGACTGCATCATCGACCAATATAACAACATACTAACTAGCCCAGAAGACATTGCAAACGAAATATTTAACCAACAAACAAAAAACAACACACCTACGGTAAACACATGCAACTATCAACCGGACCACCGCACTACATGCACATGCGCAGTACGACAATATCCATGGCATGACCTAGATGGATTCACATTAGAAACAAGAGGAGACCTGGAAACCCCACTACACACATACCTTAAACAAGCTACATATGACACATGCCTGCGTAACCTAGGAAATAACAAAGCCCTCGGACCGGACCGCATACCGAACTCTATCCTAAAAAATATGCCCTTAAGGTTCCACAAACTACTAAACCTCTTCTTCTCCCATTGCAACAAACAAAGACAAATCCCCGCTTCATGGAAAACAAGTGCAACGATCCTACTATACAAAAAAGGAGATCCATCCATGCTACCGAACCATAGACCCATCGCACTAGCCAATACCATCTATAAACTATTTACGAGTACATTCACATCAATACTATCATCATATGGCAAAAAACATAAAATACTGCATGATAGTCAAGAAAGATTCCGCGCAGAAAGAAGCACCGCTAGACAAATCCAAACAATAATAGCCGCATTAGAAGATGCACGATTTACAAACCAAGACATATTTGTATTGTATGTCGACTTTAAAATGCCTTCGGCTCTATTGACCACGCTAGACTTTTAGCCATAATGACGGACCTTGGATACCCCAAAGACGCCACCGCACTAGTGGAAAATATATACTTCGAATCCTCAACTTCCTACATAGGAGAACACTTTGGTAAAACTAAACCCATAGCCATCCAAAGGGGAACAATACAAGGAGATACCTTAAGCCCATATTTATTTGTTATATTCCTGGAACCACTACTTAGATGGCTAGATAGAGACAACAATGGATACACATTCGGGACATCACAAACCACCATCAACTCCACGGCATACGCGGATGACCTTGCGGCCATAACCAACAAAATCAACTCCATAAAAATACAAATTAACAAAATAGACAGGTACTGCAAATGGACAGGTATGGATGTGGGGGTCCCAAAATGTGCCATCACTTGATGTCCAAATAAATCAAAAACAAACCCCACCGCATTCAAAGCCCTAATACAAACCTCTAACATTAATTACCGAAACCAACAAATACCCGTTCTACACCAAAACAAACCATACACATATCTAGGAATAAGTCTCGTCCCCTTTCTAAAATGGAAAACCCAAATTCATGCCACCACCACAAAATTAATCAAACAATGCAAAGAACTAGTAGCTTGTCCGGCCACTATGAAACAAAAAATAAAAATGATCAACACAGTTTTAAGACCGGGCGTGGCATACAGCTTCTACGCGGTACCATACTCAATGCTCGCCATAAAAAAACTGGACCAAAAAATAACTACCACACAAAAAACCGTATGCGGCATGCCAAAATGTATGTCTAACATATTTATCCAACTTCCACACAACCTCTTTGGACTAGAAGCCTTCTCACTAAAAAACGCATACCTTAGATGCATAGGAGAACAACTCCAGAACGCTCTAAATGATAGTGGCAGACTTGGGAAAATATACAAAGGCCTAACACATCACATCCTCGCACAATATGGGGGGGCAGAAAACATACCTAGAATAAAAAAGACAAATTGTACAAGATCACCAATAACACGTACCTTCTTCTTACTAAAACACGTAGCAAAAGTCCACCTAAAAAGCACTCTCCCTAACTTTCTTACAGAACCAACAACACTAGAAAAAGCCTGGACTCTTGAAACACAAAACCATAATACACTCAACACACAATTATCTCAAAAGTTATTACAAAAACTCCTAAAAAAAATATCTACAAACTAAAACAAATCTCCGTACCCAACGGAACACACATCATGAACAATGAAGAATTTAAAACCTACCACTTCACCCCATCAAAACTTATTAAAAGTGCCCTAAAAATTGCACGACAACTCTTTTGTCACCCAATATATACCCCCCCACCCTATACACATACCAATACACATACATACTCTCATACAATTAGAGACCCATTCATCACTATAAACAATGACATCACCCCAAGAAATATCACCACACAATCGATCCACCCTCCCCACTCCCACCCACACCACCCCCACCCCCCAAACCACATCCTTAAAAACCCCACCACCTATCCCATTAACAACATCATACACCACGAATACAAGGAAAAAATAGATAAAAACCAAATAGAAAATAATTACACTAGATATCTATGCCAATGGACTCACAATAACCACACTTACAACAAATGGCTCCCCCAAAGAAACCTCTTCCCAAGACACAACCAAAACACCATTTCACATAATACATATAAATTGACACAATATTATCAAAGAACTCAACACAAATTCTACACCGAAATTATCCAAGCTCACCACCCACAAAATCAACCCCAAGACACAAGGTCCGTTACCCTACCCACAATAATCCCCCTATTAAACATCTACACAATGGAATGTAATCCCGAAAACGACATTCTCACCTCATCTAACACAATCAAAATTGACAAAGACCAAACACACCTATACGAAGAAGATGGACGACACCTCTTTACCATCCCAACCACTAGGCTCACATGGTTATGGAACCAATACAATACTAAACTACAAAACCCCCACGAACATTGAACCAACAACCCAACCGTTCGAAACCGAAGTAATTTGGCTATACCAAAGATACAAATATAGATTACCAAAAAATAACCCCCTTAAACTTACACAATATACACTACCCATACCTATACTTAATTCACTAATCTCCACATTCAACATCCAACACTCATATTTCTCCTCTCCCGTCACATGCCCCACCAAACTCAACAAATTTTACTCCCCCTTTGAAAGAGATAAAATATTCGGATCACTAGGCAAAGCCTTTGACCACAAATGGATAGGTAATGGTATGGTCCACCCCCACAATGAAGAAGAAACACAACAAGCTCTACATTGGGCCCGCCTCGCGGCCAAACATGACCCAAACCACACCTCCACCCTAATCATAACCCCAGACAAAAACTGGTACAAAAATCATAACCCACACTCGGGCCCCTTTCCCGATACACACATCATCACAATATTCGAAGCGGATTCAATAACACATGAAGAACCCACCATCCCACTAGATCTAAAAAAACCCAGAATTGAATCATCCACTCTACAAATAATATGCATCCACCACCAAAATCAAACTCTAGGCACACAAGAACAACTAGAAGAACTCTCCTCCATAGCAAAGACTCTAAACGTACACCGGATACTCACAAAATTGGCCCCACCAACGCCAATGCAAACACCCGTCAACAGAAGCAAAAAATGGTCAAAACTACACTACAATAACAATACACTAAACTACACCTTAACACCCCCACCCCTCCCGGAGTATCAAACTAACACCCCACCTAAATTTAACCCCAAATATAGCTACTATACTGATGGCTCCTTTAAACCGCCAGAACAAATTAGCCCGGGATCTTGGCGCAGAGAAAAAGCCGGCTATGGAATATACAACGCTACGAAAGAAATCAAACTAGCCAAAAGACTACATGGACTGCAAAATATCCTCGGAGCAGAACTAATGGCCATCCACAAAACACTAGAAATCGTCTCTACAAAATACAACAATGAACCGGTGCACATATTTACAGATTGTATTAACGCACTATATTTATTAAACACCCAAATAACACATCCTACCCTCCATAATAGTCACCCCGACCGAATCATACTAGAATCAATGGTCCAAATGATACTAAAAAGAGAACAAATCACAACCCTCCACAAAGTCCGAGCCCATGCTAATATTGATGGCAACGAACAAGCGGATAAACTTGCAAAAGAAGGAAGAGAAAAATCACATAAAAATGCCAAAGACCCACATGAACACGCCCATGCCACCCCTTACTATTTCCAAAAAGAAGATTGGCCCTCCAAAGAAGACACCCCCGATAAAGGCCCAGTCAGATTCCTGAGCAAATACCTCAAAAAACAAGACCTACATAACAATCTTGACACAATCACAGACAACTTTCCTATCATAGAAAAGTGGACTAACAACAATGACATAGACAATGAACTCTCTACAAGTTTTTGGAAAAACCCCATCATCACCGATTCACAAATAACATGCCTTATCAAATTCCATACCGGTCAATACATGGGAAACGCCCGTAAACAACTCTTCTTTGGAATAGAAAGATTTCCATCCATAACATGCCCCATATGCCCCTCAACGGACCCCGACACATGGCTACATGTTCTACTCAAATGCCAAAACCACCACATACACTCCCTAATTGTTAAAAGACATAACAAAGCGGTATGGGAAGTCCGAATACTTATCACCTTCTACAATAAATCGAGATGTTTTATACTAATGAACGCCGGCACTTTTAATAACAATCCACAAGAAAATACGGTCCCCCCGTGGCTACTCCCATGCTCATGTACGACCCAAAGATGTCATTGCAACGCTAGGCTCAAACCGGACATCCTTTGTGTCAAAGGTTTACCATACAATGACCCACCACCCGATAACGTCAACCAAGACTACACCATTCAATTTATTGAATTCACATATTGCAACGATAGATTTTCCCGGAAACAATCCAAAACAAAATAGACAAATACCAACCCCTTATTGACGACATCATCGCCCTCGGATGGAATGTCGACCCCCTTATGGTAATCACATCCGGCGCTCGGGCCACCACCTTTATCCCATCTATGAAAACTCTAGAAGACACCTTCAAGATGCCCATTGAAACAATTAAAACATCCTTTAAAAACATTAACACCATAGCTATCTAACATGCCATGTCCATTCTTCTACATAAACGCAAAATCAAAAACAACCAAGCCCTCCCCGATACACAGGACCCCTCCTAAATTCTCCCCCCGCCTTGATTTTCATGATTAGTTGGTTTTAAGGTTTTTGACTACTTGCCTGGTTTGTGGTTAGTTCCTTGGCTAGTTGCTTGGTTTGTGATTCGTTGGTTGGTTGGTTGACTTACGGTTCTTTAGTTTATTGTTACATAGTGTCTATCCTCGAGAGAGGGAAGTAGTTCCAGCTCACTAATTCCTTGTCCTGTGGGCATGGTCTTAGTAGTGGAACGAACAGACTCTTTATTCACGCCGGCCTCCTTCGGAAACCGGCGTTGTTGTTGTTGTTGTTGTTGTTGTTGTTGTTGTTGTTGTTGTTGTTGTTGTTGTTGTTGTTGTTGTTGTTGTTGTTGTTGTTGTTGTTGTTGTTGTTGTTGTTGTTGTTGTTGTTGTTGTTGTTGTTGTTGTTGTTGTTGTTGTTGTTGTTGTTGTTGTTGTTGTTGTTGTTGTTGTTGTTGTTGTTGTTGTTGTTGTTGTTGTTGTTGTTGTTGTTGTTGTTGTTGTTGTTGTTGTTGTTGTTGTTGTTGTTGTTGTTGTTGTTGTTGTTGTTGTTGTTGTTGTTGTTGTTGTTGTTGTTGTTGTTGTTGTTGTTGTTGTTGTTGTTGTTGTTGTTGTTGTTGTTGTTGTTGTTGTTGTTGTTGTTGTTGTTGTTGTTGTTGTTGTTGTTGTTGTTGTTGTTGTTGTTGTTGTTGTTGTTGTTGTTGTTGTTGTTGTTGTTGTTGTTGTTGTTGTTGTTGTTGTTGTTGTTGTTGTTGTTGTTGTTGTTGTTGTTGTTGTTGTTGTTGTTGTTGTTGTTGTTGTTGTTGTTGTTGTTGTTGTTGTTGTTGTTGTTGTTGTTGTTGTTGTTGTTGTTGTTGTTGTTGTTGTTGTTGTTGTTGTTGTTGTTGTTGTTGTTGTTGTTGTTGTTGTTGTTGTTGTTGTTGTTGTTGTTGTTGTTGTTGTTGTTGTTGTTGTTGTTGTTGTTGTTGTTGTTGTTGTTGTTGTTGTTGTTGTTGTTGTTGTTGTTGTTGTTGTTGTTGTTGTTGTTGTTGTTGTTGTTGTTGTTCTTCTTCTTCTTCTTCTTCTTCTTCTTCTTCTTCTTCTTCTTCTTCTTCTTCTTCTTCTTCTTCTTCTTCTTCTTCTTCTTCTTCTTCTTCTTCTTCTTCTTCTTCTTCTTCTTCTTCTTCTTCTTCTTCTTCTTCTTCTTCTTCTTCTTCTTCTTCTTCTTCTTCTTCTTCTTCTTCTTCTTCTTCTTCTTCTTCTTCTTCTTCTTCTTCTTCTTCTTCTTCTTCTTCTTCTTCTTCTTCTTCTTCTTCTTCTTCTTCTTCTTCTTCTTCTTCTTCTTCTTCTTCTTCTTCTTCTTCTTCTTCTTCTTCTTCTTCTTCTTCTTCTTCTTCTTCTTCTTCTTCTTCTTCTTCTTCTTCTTCTTCTTCTTCTTCTTCTTCTTCTTCTTCTCTTCTTCTTCTTCTTCTTCTTCTTCTTCTTCTTCTTCTTCTTCTTCTTCTTCTTCTTCTTCTTCTTCTTCTTCTTCTTCTTCTTCTTCTTCTTCTTCTTCTTCTTCTTCTTCTTCTTCTTCTTCTTCTTCTTCTTCTTCTTCTTCTTCTTCTTCTTCTTCTTCTTCTTCTTCTTCTTCTTCTTCTTCTTCTTCTTCTTCTTCTTCTTCTTCTTCTTCTTCTTCTTCTTCTTCTTCTTCTTCTTCTTCTTCTTCTTCTTCTTCTTCTTCTTCTTCTTCTTCTTCTTCTTCTTCTTCTTCTTCTTCTTCTTCTTCTTCTTCTTCTTCTTCTTCTTCTTCTTCTTCTTCTTCTTCTTCTTCTTCTTCTTCTTCTGTTTGCACAACGTGAGTAGTGTTGTGTGTTGTTGTGTGTTTTGTGTTGTTGGGAGGTTTGTTGTTATCTTTTTTAGTTATAATGTTGTTGGTAGTGGGTAGTTTTTGAGTGTATATATTTGTATGGATTTTGTTATATGTGTTGAAGGATGATTCTTTTTTGGAGTATGTATTTTTGATGTATGAGATCTTTGTTCTTGTATTTCCTTGAGTTTTTTGTGTTTTGTATTTGTATTGAGTAGAATGTCTAATACAATTGTATACCATGTATATATTGGTATTTCTATGTACGTACATAGTGTAAGTGGTACGGTAGTAGATTTTTCTATACTGTAGTCTACGGTAGAGGTGGAGGTAGATGTAGAGTATAGTAGAGGTATGATAGAGTAGAGATATTAGTGGTGGTATGTTTGGAGAAGTAGTGTAGTAGTCTATACTATATTGTATTCTATAGTAGAGTAGGGATATGAGGGAAGATCTACGTTGTAGTGCCTTGAGATCTTTGGGGTCTACGAGTTTGGCTGTGGATTCTCTAGTCTTGGTTTCTTCATGCGACTATTGACGTCCTTCAATGATGAGAGAACAAGGGTCAAGTTGTCCTCAAGGTTTAGTAGTTTTTCTGCCAATTCTTCGTGTCTCTGATCAACATAGTCTCTAGTTTCTTGATGTAGCTTTTTGTTGCTCACTTCCACCGCTTTCTCCACAATGTCTACAATGTCTGCGATGGAGAGGTTGTTGGAGGGTCCTTCTTGCAATTTAAAGGTTTCCACCGTATTAACAATGGCGGTGTTGATATCCCCGAAGCCAAAAGACTCGATCAATTCTTCGGATGGAGGTTCCACTCCATTCAGGCTTCGACGGTGTGGAGCGTATTCCACATAGTTTCCTCCCATCATGAGAGTTTTGCCCACAAATTATTTATAAACAATAGGGTTGGTGCAATGCACATTTACACTCCCATTGTGACGGTTGTTAACTTCTTTGTGAAACCAAATGGTGTTCACATTAGTAGCTCCCATAATCTTATGAATCTCACCGCTAACATCCATGGTACTCATGCGGAGGGGGAGTGGGGATAGAGTCAATGTCAATGCGTCTTTTCTTGCCTTAGCCTCTAGTATATTGCTCCCGATGGGTTTGGTGTGCTTGACTTGTATGATCTCTTGTTGTGTAGTGACTTGGTGGAGTTGAATCTTGGTCGCCTGTTGGGGTGTGGTGGCAATAATAAATGCATGCGTGTCCTCCATATACTTGTGCACCCCTGTAACCTCAAATTCTTGTCCTCGTTTGAAGCTGTTAAGTACTATGTCCTTGAAAAGGGCATGAGCCGAGGTCCCCTTCAATGTGTCACTTTTGATTTTCACCGATAGATTAGTGTTACGTGAGATGTTGTGGTATGTCTTGCATACCTTGCCAATAACGTCATGCCCATCAATGTTGAGGATAAAATATCTTAGGCCTTTGAGTAGCATAATTCCATCCATCTCGGGTTTGAGTAGGTGGAGCTTAATGATGCCAGCCCATACGCCTTTTTTGCCCCCTTGCTTAAGACTTAGACAATGGATCGCTATTGGGTCTATCAAGTCTGTTCCAAGTGGTATGCCCATTTTCTCCAATCTTTTGGTTACCATGTCTTTCACTTCACCATGCATGAGGGGGGATGAGGGGAGTTCAAAATTGATAGCAACGTGGAAGTCATGTGACATACCTGTATCATTGTTGATGGTGATGTCAAATGGGAGTTGAGTAATATTATAGTGTTGCCCCACTAATCCTCTTCTTGACATTGGATAGAGCTCCTGTGGCACATATGGGAAAGACATTCTTGCTTTACTAGCCTCCTCCGCTTCATCCACCTTAAAGTCTCTTGAGATCAAGTCTTCCACCAATTCCCCGCTATACCGCTCCATATTGCCTTCTTCCATGGCAAGGGCTTCCATGGCTTGGAACCCTAGCCAAAACTTGAAGTAAGAGAGAATAGGAGTTGTGAAAGAAGACATACCTTCTTCTTCGGGGAAGCATCTCATCTTCTTGTTACTGTTGATATCTTCTCCATGACTTTTGTCCATAATCTCCTTGTATGTCATCTCCTTCTCCAACGGTGCTTCTATGTCCATAATATCGCCAAGCTCCAAGTTCCTCCTAGCGCTCCCAGCCATGGTGGCACTGAAACAAGAGAGTTGGTTAGAGGGACTTATCTGTTAGTTTTCTTGTTGTAAGTGGCGCTTGGCTGCTCCTCGGGGCCTGCCTTTGGTTGATGTAGCTTGGGGTTCTTGTAGATATAAAGAGATGGGGCTTACATGTGTATTCGTTGGAGTTGGGGAAGCAAGGTTTCTTTCCTCTACTCTCTCCTGCTGTCTTGTGCTTGGTTGTGTTGTATTCCTTGAGCGTGTTGTCTCTCTTGTTGAGGTCGCTTGAGGTTGTCTCTTGATACGTTTTGAGTTGATTTTTTCTGCATCACCCGACACTTTGCTTTTCCCCAATATCACCCAATCCATATCATTTTTGTTGGGGAGAAAACTTACCTTGTGTGCGCAAAAAAGACGCTGTTGAAGAAGGGGAGGGCGCTTTGATTCGGCACCGACTAGTTTCGCCTTGTTAATGGAAGTTGGAGGGTCGCTGGGGGGAGTTGGGAGGTCACTGCTGTATGTTTTGGGGGCTCTAGGGGGAAGTGGTGGGTCGCTGTGGACTATTGGAGGGTCTCTAGAGGGGGTAGGGAGGTCGCAGTGGAGTATGTGAAGGTCGTTGGGGGGGGGTAGGAAGGTCATAGGCGGAGGTTCCAAGGTCGCTGGCTTGGACTTCGCAGGTCGCAACCGCAGTTAAGAGGGTCGCAGGGAGGGTCTTTTTGGTCGCTGCGGCGGGAAGCAACTTAGTTTGCAGGGCGTTTTCACTTAGGCTCAGGTCTGCGGGGTGGGAGGTTGTATTGAGGGCGGGACAGGGAGGGTTTGGAGTCAGTGAGGAAGAAAGGGAGTTATGGGAGAGGGAGAGGGACATGGTCAGGGGAGGAGTAGGGAAGAGGGAGAGGAACAGCGTAGGAGAGAGGGAGAGGGTTGAAGTTTGGGAGGGGTTCAGGGAGAGGGGAAGGGGCAGAGTCGAGGAGAGGGGGAGGGTCACAGTATGTGAAGGTTTCGGGGAGAGGGTCAGAGTCTGTGGAGGATTTGGGGGAAGGGAGAGAGGCAGGGTCGGGAAGGTGATCAGGGCGTGGGTTCGTGAGGGTTTAGGGGGGATTTGTGAGGTTTTGTGTGTGTCTGCAGGGGCTGGGGTGAGAATGTTGCGGGTCGGGATAGTGATAGCGGAGGTTTGTGGGGGAAGAGGGGGAGGCTATCGGGATTGGGGGGGGTGCTTTTGTAGTTCAGGGAGGAGGCTGAGGTGATATTGATGCAGGTTGGAATGGTGAGATCGGGGATTTGCGGGGGGAGGGAAGGGAGGGCTGTAGAGGATGAGAAGGGGACTACTGAGATTGGGGGGGTGTTGTTGTGGTGCAAGAAGGAGGCTGGGGTGGGATTGATGTGAGTTGGGGTGGTGAGATTGGAGGTTTGCGGGGGGAGAGAAGGGAGGGCTGTAGGGTAGGAGAGGAGGACTGCCGGGATTGAGGGGGTGTTACTGTGGTACAGGGAGGAGAGAGACGAGTAGTGGCTGTAGAAGGGTGGGGAGATGCTGCAAGCTGTGGGAGGGAGGGGGCACATGTTGCGGGGGGGGAGGGGACTATGGAGGAGATTACGAAATGACGAGGGTTTAGCGATAGTACTCACGTGATTTGATCTTGTCCTTGTTTGTTCGCGTTCGTGTTGTCCTTGCCAATGTACTACGATTGCGTGCTTGCTGTTCTTTGGTCGCAAATCTCTTTCAAGTTGTTTGACCTTGCTGTTGATGCTTTGTACTCCTGTGCTTGTGGCGCAGATTGTTTGTGGGTGCGCGTGAAGTAGCTCCGGTTTGGTGTTGTAGGGTTGTTGATTCTCCGTAGTTAGATCTAGATCTGAGACAAAAATCCAGCGCTTCCGCATGCAGTCTTGAGGTAGATCTTTGAGACTTGTTATGTTGAATTCCACTTCAGAGGTTGTTCTGTAGTGCTGAACTTCAGATCTGGTGTACAGCTCTCTTAAACAAGTGATGTTAGAATTGTTGTGTAGAGTGTATGTGTGCTTAGCAAAACATGGTGACAGTGTGTGTGTAACAATGGTGAAGCAAGGAAAGGACAGAGAAGTGTAAGGGAGGTAAGAGGTAGCCTGATGTGGTGCGATGTTGATGCCTTGCGGTGACGGTGGCGCGGTCTTGTCGTCAATCTTGTTTGCTTGTGCACCTGTGTCGGGGAGGAGGAGGGAGTATGTGGAAGGTAGCAGATTCAGTTAACCTATTCTCCGACCTGGGATTGAGTGACCTTGTGGGTAAGATTGAGACTGCCAGATCTGTGCTCCAACACAAGTGTCCCTAGCTTCAGATTCCTCACCGCAAGATCTTGCCACCAACTCTCCACCCTCAAGCCACTAACCCTAGATTTGAAGAGTTTTGAGCCTTGTCAACACACATACTCTACGTTCCACACCTAACCACATGCAAACCTCTCAGACTCACGCAGGCTCAATCAACAGGGCCAGCCACCTCCTGCTGAGCGTGATCTAAGGTTTTGCAACTAAGTCCCTCTCTTCTCCCCTCACCAGGAATTGCGGAGCTCTACTCAGTGTTCATCGAAAATAATAAAGAGCCAACATGAGGGTCGCGTACATGCGTACAAACAAGGCCAATTTGGTGCCAAACCCGTATCCTATCCGCTTGGGTTGGGAATGAAACGTGGCAACATGTTGTATCGAGTTGGTACCTAAACCGTTTGTTTACCCAACATTTTAAACTCTCATTTTACCTTATCCATGAACCATCTTTCACACTAAGTTCCCATTGCGTTCTCATCCCGTTCCTGTAGAGTTCACAACACGTTCCCTTAGAGTTTCCAACGCATTCCTTTATGATTCCCATTGAATTTTCAACACATTTCCTATGAGTTCCTCTAGGGTTCCCAACTCGTCTCCAAGGCATTCCACAGGCATTCCCATGTGGTTCCATAAGCGTTCCCTATGAGTTCCCTATGAGTTATCTATTAATTCCCTATGAGTTCCCTATGAGATATCTATTAATACCCTACGAGTTCTCTATGAGATATCTATTAATACCCTATGAGTTCCCTATGAGTTCCCTATGAGTTATCTATGAATTTCCTATGAATTTCCAATTTTATGGGCGTTGGCTATGGATTTTTGTTGGTTATGGGGAGGCTTACCTCTGTACGACAAGAGGCTCACTCATGCAAGTGCAAAGGATTACTTGTTATGAAAATGATAATGGTGACACTAAAAGTCATTTAAATTTTGCCAATTTTTTTGGAAAAACAAGTGGTTTGTCCCATCACTTGATAGGCCAAGTGAACTTAATTTGATGGGGGCGGTGCCGAAGCAGCACTTTTGAAGCAGGCCAATTTTTCTGATTTGCACATTCATTTAAAAAATGACATCGTTGGAACAAGAGATTCCTCTCATCTTTGTGAAAAGTTCATAACCTAATATTAATTGAATTATATACTAAGTTCCAAAATGTAGTGGTTTGGACACAATAGGAATCACCGAGGTGATACATGGATACCATCTAGGTATTACATGGATAGTACTGGTCAAATCTCTTGAATTTTCCAAAAACATTGGACATTCTCCATTGTAAGCTGATTATTCACGGAACTGACCAATGTAGAAGGTAATTTTGTATTTGCTAATCACAGATTTTCATTTCGATTTTTTTTGTCATATTATAAAAATATGGATACTATAAGAAAGATTAAGATGTAAACGGGTGAAAATACATCATGACATTCAACATTTACACTCCTAAGTGTGAAATATGTACATATTATATTTGTAAATGAATCCTTATTATTTTATATTTTTCTATGTAATAAATTCTCAATTCTAATGCAATATTAATTGTTGGCTATTGGAAACTATATTCATTTAGAATAAACACTATATCATTTTTCAGGTTTATATCACTACAAGATGAATATATTTTGATATAATCATTATATAATTTTTTTGCTGTATCACTTCTATACAAAACTTATATTGAAAAATATTGCATACAGATTTCATATCGTTTTTGTATACAAAGTACTCCATATAAAGTTATACATTTATGGGTACTACACAACATCGTTAGATTTACCATGTCGTTTGCCTCTCTTTATATACACATATATACACACAATATGACAATTTTGTTAGATTAAAACTGTATGATTTTTTGTATATATTATCTCCATCTAGTTTTTATATCAAAAAATAATAAATATAAATTTCATATTGCACTTATACAATATGAAATCAGAAGGCATTGAGAGGATATCATTTTGATCAAGAGTTCGTACACAATGTATATAATTATTCTATGCAAGTTGTATAAAATTCACTTTACACCTAAAAGAAGTGAAACTCCAGTCTCCCGGGGGGGGCGGAGTGAATAAAATGTCTATTCCTTCCACCAGTAAACCAAACATAGGTTTAGTAGCATAGAACTACTCCCCCTTCTCTAGGATAGACTTTACATACAGAATAGAGTTTTCCTGAAAATCACCAAAATACATTGGATAGTTTGTCTTATGTTAGTAACTAGGACCACATGCACATGGTGACTTGGCTAGGGAAAGGTGTGGGGGAACTATTGGTCAACTCTTTGAGCACTTAGGGTACTATGGGGGAGCTTTAGCTTGCATGGGGGTAGGGCCCAAGAGCATTGATTACCAAGCATCTCATCATAGCAGAAATAAAGGGATATGAAATTCCTCATGCTCTCGTTCTTTTCCGTTTTTAAATCTCATACTGTCTGGCACCATATTCCTCCTGGCTTGGCTCTTGAACATTGAGTTTTCGAAGCACTTTCAGGAAAAGTCTAACATAAATTTTTTCATTTCGAAACAAGGCCCTCGGATTATCCCGAGTAGGCCACGTCATGTGCTTCAGGTAGGAGCCTAGTACTGTAGACCTGTCACGTACGATATGAATGTACGATACCGTAAGGGAACATAGCATCATCCCATGCACAATAATAGACTGCCAAAAAAATGTTGTCTAGGGACGGGGAGCTTCCAATGGCCGCTGCTACTTTTCCCTCTAAAAGTCCCCCCTTAAAAGCAACCCAAAACTTTATCATCCATTTCTTCGTCCATCCCACCTCGAAACTCGCATCGATTCTCATCCAATGAACGAACAGAAACCTTCCCTCGCCGCCTCATCCCATCCACCATCATTGCCGCTGCCACTCAACCCAAGGCCCTTTCCACCTCCATCCCCATCCATTCCGACGAGAAATCCCCCGTCGTCGTCCGCTCGGCAACGAAAAGCCCTCCGTCGACGAGAGGAGCAAACTTCCACCCTCCACGACGACGAGGACTCCGATGCTCCGTCGTCGCGGGGGACGAGAAAGCCGGGCGGCGGACGAAGCCCTAGGAAAGGCGTGAGGGAAGAGCATCCCAAGCGCGCACTTTAGCGCACTTTATCCACGGGATTGGATTTTCGAAGCGTGAGTCGGATCGCAGCTTTCGAGTGTGCGCATCGGTCCCATGCCCATGCCGAGCCAGGTCCAACTTGCGCAGCAGCCGGGGGTCGCTTTTGCAGGGGCTTTCGCTCAATTTGGCCGTCCAACTTGTGCGTGATCCGTATCCGCGTCCTCGCTTTGGTGGGTTTTCTAAGATTTGCGCCTGAATTCGAGTTCTGAGGTTTGGCATTCCGTTCACGAAGTGGATTCGCATTCCGGTAAGAGGTGCTCCCGAATTCGAGGTCTGGGGTTTCACATTCGACGAGCCCTGGTTCCTTTCCGTGGCGAGATTTGCGTTCAGGGGTTTCACAGCGAGGTTGGAGTGTGGGGTTTTGTGGGTTTGGGGATTTGGCTGCGCGAGGGTTTGGATTTCGAAGGTGGGAGCCTAGGTTCTGGTGAGTTGTTCTCTGTCTGTGGTGTGAGTTGCGGCGACGTTGGGGGATCTCAGAGTCGCCATTCAGGTGCTTAACATCGTGATTAGAGTGACTGATCTTTTGTGTTCGGGCTTAGAACTTGGTCGCCTGCCGACATGTGGTTCGAAGGGTTGCAGATCCATGAAATTCGGGAATGAACAGTCTCGTAGTGGCAACTGAGTTACTGATGGATCGTATGTCTTGCTTTAGATCTTGCTGAAGGGTGAGGAACAAGGCGTATGTGGTTTCAAGTGATGGAGATATCGCAAGCGTTTCCTAGTTTTTGCTTCAGTGTTTACAGGTACTTTTTCTCACTCGGGATCCTCCTCTAGACGTCTTTTCAACTTAGGAACTGGCCTTTGCATGTTACTGTACATGTAGTTGGAGTTACATCGTTGTTCATGTGTTATATCGCAGGATATGGATGCATAGGGTATGATGAATTTCATAATATTTCATCATGGTACGGGGATTAGATTCTTAAACTGTGAGGAATGCTTAAACTATAAGCCATGTACTCTTGCATCTGTGTTATGCACTTTAGTTTAAAGTGGCCAGACCAAGCATTGAATGAGTCTCAGTGGCGTGAGTTGGAAGTACTGCCTGGCAGCTTTCAATTACCGACACCTTAGGAGTATAATCCGGACCCACTTTTAATTTTGGACTATAAAGTGCATCAGATGCTGTAAATGATATCAATATCCTCATATACATCCCCTATGTCACATGTGTCCATCTGTCAGATTCAAGGCTTTATATCCGGGTTTACTCAATGCTATGGGAATGAGATTTTGGATTCCAAGCATTGTTTTATGAGTTTAGAGTGTCACATCAGTTGTTGCGGAGAGACTGTAGTTTTGTGGTGATTCTGAAGTGATGGTGGTTGGTGTTTATTCTAGGATGTAAGACACAACGTTACCTACAGGAAGGGCCATCTGTTTTTTTTTGGGGGGGGGACGGATCGAGAAAGGGAAAGGCATGAGGTGAAGTGGAGGTGAAGGAAGTAGGGACAGATGATGACAGGTATAGTAGATGGAGGGGGAGGGGCGGCGTCCTGTGTTAGGATTTCCAGTGACAACGCCAGCGACGCCAGTGACGACGACAGTCACGTGTTTGCCGACCTAGACACTCGCAAACGAAAAGGGTGAGTCCGATTCTAAGCAAGCTTCTTTTCTGGTTAGCGCTCTTCTTCTTCTCCTGCCGACATCAGAGCTTTTTGAACAAGATACCCCCTCTTTTTCATTTGGAATTACCTCTAGATACTTGTCACTTCATCTGGAAGGAGCAAAAGACGGCTGAATGCTCATCAGGGTTGGTTTCATGCTAAATTCTTTCTGAAAGACGGCTACAACTACTTTGACTTGAGTTTAGACACCACCGAGCTCTAGTATTGATCTAAAACCGGCTTGAAGTGAGGCTTGTCCTCTTACTGTTGTCACGTTCGAGGACTCAACTTCTGGAGTCAACCGTGCGCAGGTTATCATTTGCCGCACCAGACGCCGTCGAGTCCTCGGACCGAAACAAGCGAATAAAGCAAGAGTCAGCCTCCGAGTACAGTGGCTTCTCCTTTGACCCCCAGCAAGGCGCCACATCCGCAGAAGAAGCTCCGGAGCTGGACACGAGCTTCGACAGCCGATGCGACACCAGCGCCTTCAGCTCCGGCGAGGAAGGCTTCAGCCCACGCCCGGACCCCTTCACTCAACACAAGCCCGGCGCATTCAAGCAGTCTCAGAGTAATATCAGAGAAGCTGATTCCTGGAGCGGAGAGCGCAATCTGCTGCAATTACAACTCGGGAGTTTCATCAGGAAGGAGAAGCTGAGACTGGAGTCGGAGTCGGAGAGCATACACTCGCTCTCCACTAGCGGATACGACGGCGTTGAGTCTGTGCCTGGTGACAGAGATCACTCAGGGAACTTTAGTGGTTCCGGCTTGTCGGGGTATTTGCGAGGGAGCAACTCCTCTGCGGCGAGCAGTGACAACACGGGGTACTACTCGAGCCGGACGAGTTCCATTCTGTCGGCTGTCGCGAGGAACAAGAAGAAGGATGAGGTGCGAATTGACGCGGGGGAGCGAGCGTCTTTGACGCATATGGTTCACGGAGTATCTTCTTGGCCATCTATGTCTGCCGCGCAACAGGTCCTCAACAGGCACGCGAGTGTGCACCAGAAGTTCGTCCTTTCATCAGGCCGACCTAGCAACGTGACAGGTCTGTGAATCTGCTGTGCCAATCTTGAACTTTCATCTTAAATTATGAAGTGTACTGTATCATGATCTGATTGTCATCTCTCTGTCAAATCCGTCCGTTTGTAGAGTCACCCCCTCTTTCCACTTTCCGACTCCTACATAGTTATTAGATCAGGAGAAGAGCTTGGTGGTCCTATCCTTCAATCAGTCATTGGAAGAGCATGGTGGTGTCTAAAGGAGTTGTGGTCTTTCAGAGGGGGTTTTAGCATTTGATCACCCTTGATGAATATTTAGCCATCTTTTTTCTCCTTCCAGATGTTTCAATTAGAAAAGGAGGGGGTAGCTTTCATAAAATGTTCACCTGACGTAGACCAGTTTCGTAATCTGATTGTCTTGCTTCTCTCTAGTCCATGGTTTTATTCTGATGTGACTCTCTCATCATTTTGCAGCTGCACGGGAGGACGCAAGAGGAAATACAATAGACCGAGACTTTGACGATTACTTTGCGAAGCTGATGCTCTAATTTTGTGGCACTATATATACTTCTCTTTTTTTCATAATGTTTTACTCCTTATCAAGTAGTGTAGGTAGGTAGGTAGGTAGGTAGGTAGGTAGGTAGGTAGGTTGGTGCACTAGAATATCAAGTAGAGCCGGATATTCTCAAAGGGGACACACTCACTCATCTGAACGTATGTTGAACGATGGCAACACCAACAATACATTGAAGAAATTATTTTCAAGTGGGTCATGAAAGAAATCATGTAATGTAGTCGAGGAAACTTTCTGTTTATGCCTAAAATTAGATGAAGAAAGGACTACGTTGGTGCAAATTGCTGACACTACTCTTGAAGCGACAAAAAGAAATTGCAATTTTTTTTTTACCTTTTTCCATCGAAGGGTAAAGCTTTCGCTTTAAATATTCTGTCATTTTTACAGGGTCAGGTTTGGTTTTAGTTAATTGCCGAATCAATTGGGAAATTAGACTTTTTCTGAAAGGGAAAGGGGTCACCGTGTTTAGTAATTGGGACCACATGGATAGGGTGATTTGGCAAGTTGGAAAAGGTATAGGGGAACTATTGGTCAACTCTTTGAGAACTTAGGGTTATTGTAGAGGAGCTTTAGCTTGCATTGGGTAGGGCACACTGGGTTTGTGTTTGATTTGGACCTAGACATGATCAATACCTTCTACGACTATTTGGAAGGCATTGGAGAGAAGCCGTACGGCAAGACTCTAACCGAATGCTGCTACAAACTCTTGGTAGTGGTTGAGTCTCCTAGAACCGCATATTCAAAGGTGTGCTGAAAGGTGTCGTCGTTGGCGAGCCTACTTGTACAGACTATAAAACACCATGAGTATTTTAATGGAAGACTATAAAACACCATGAGTATTTTAATGGAAGATTCAGAGGCTCCAAAAATAAAATAACGGCTTCCAAAAATGATTCAATTTTCCACATTGTACCAAATTGCTCCACAAGTTTGGAATTCATTAATCTACAGTTCACAATGTACAATTACCAGTCAATAATAAAAGCACAAACTTGCAAATCTTACATTAATGGGACAAGACAATGAAAATTTACATCTTGGAAAATGAAAAAATTCATTGAGACGATAGTTGTGTTTCTTTTTCAATACTTTGTCGGGCCACCTTTAGAACAGCTAATACGTGTTGAAGAATACTATCTATGAGGTTCATAATGACATCTAATGGTATTCCATCCCACTCCTCTGCATCCTTTTCCACAATTCTAGCATGCTATTGGGTTGTGTCGGTTGGGATACAAGCCTGTGCTTTAAATACTTTGTCGAGCCACCCTTGGCCTTTAGAACGGCTTGTACATGCTGAGGCATACTATTTAAGAAGTTCAAAATTACATCTAGATGCCGTCGTGTCAAGGATATGCAAAAAGACCTACGGTTATTGTGCATGTCAACCTTTTGAGGAAGGGATTGATGCAATTAAAAGCTTGATTAAAAGTTTGATGGATTGCAACGGTGTCGAGAACGATTTGATGCTTTGGTGAAGAAGGGTAATGTGGTTGTCATGGATGAGGCCGTGACCACATTGTGCAAGCCATTTGACAAGGCTCAAAGGAGTCTCCTGGTAGATCTCTTCTGTTATGACATGTTGCCTCCTATATTCTACACACAAAAGCGGATGCAGAAGGAGGGGAAACTAGTGATGCATATATCCGGGGACATGGAGCTGAACAGTCTTTAAGACATTGAAATTTCTTTGTGTTTTGAAGAATTTAGTAAGGAAGTGAAAGCTCGGGTTGTGAACTTCAATGCTCAGCAAGTCCAACTTCTAGTCGAAGTTGATTATCTTCTTCACTCCTCAGCTCCCATGTGATAATGTTGTCCTAAACATCGTTTTTATCACAACTAGCGACAAGTTGTCTGTGATTGCAGTGATGCAAACGACACTAGTAAAAGTAATGCTTTCATGAGATTGGTCGGTGTAAAAGTAGAGAAATTGTAGCAAGAAAAGTCCGCGGACATCACAGCGCACCAAGGCCAAGAACTTGCTTCTAGTATTTCTCACCTGGAATCCCTTGAAGTTATGTGTCTTCTTTTTCATCAACTCCTTCTTTACTTTGTAATTCATTTTGTGAGGTGGACAATATCTCAAGATTCGAGTTTCATTTTGCTTAAGGAAATATAGAATGAGAACATGCTCAATCTCTCACAAAATTTGGCATCTTTTTTTCAGCTTGTTGGTTCTTTCATCCCATTACTACTCAAATGGAGGTTTGCTATTATTCATGATCCTTTACTTTTGGTCGTTGCTTATGGAGAGTATCTATTGATGGCTACCCACTAAACATGGCAACACACTCGAAATTCATAAATAATCCAATTTTCATCTAAAAATATGAAAAATCACTTGGGTTCAAATTGGCTATCATTATAAAATAAATGTATAGTTCCTTCTTCTCTCCATATTTGCACTTTGCTGAACTGTTGGTTATGGGGGGGCTTATCTCATGTTAAAACCATCCAACTTTTATAACTTCTAATATGTTTTTCTTCAAATATCAACCAAGTAAAAATTAAAATCATCCAAATTTTACATCTATATTCTTTATTATGTTTTCATCCGAATCGGCTTGTGCAATTCGTGGGCCTATTGTACCATAAGAAGACATTTTTCTAGTACAAATAACATAGTGGCACATGTCACAGTTTAAATACTACGATTGTAACAACAAAAATATTACAATTTGTTTAAATTCCAACTCTTGCTTCATTACATGTCACAATTTATTATAGTAGGCCATTCAAATAGTCCTCCGTTCTTACATAATATTGTGGTGATAACTCTTTGTGGTGTTTAATGAACATATTCTATATCCGTGTCAATCTTTTCAACACATCAAAGTTTAATTCGATAACCAAAGTTCTAAAAAGACATCACACATATCCCAATTTCAATAGTATCATAAGATAAATTTTAATTCAAAAAAACCAAAATTTATCTTTTGTATAAGAAAAATTTAGTACAAAGAATCGACACCAAAAAAAGTCAATACCGTTGATAAATTCATGGTGAAAAATAATATTAATTAAAAATACAAAAGTCATTTTAACTTTTACTTTTTACTTACTTTTCGATGAAAACGCGACTCGATGAGGTTCATGAGAAAGAGCACAAGAAGTCGACGAAGGACATGAGAGATCGACGGCGAAAATGGACGAAGAACAGGGGAACGCGACGAAGAACATGGGAACGCGGCAAAGAGCCTCGAAGGGAACAGGACGAAGAGAATGGAACGCGACGAAGAACATGGACGAAGAAGCTTCGAAAGAGAGGAGGTTGCTCGCCGGAGTGACGGCCAAGCGTTGCAAAGAAAGCAGCTGCGGTGTCTGGCTATGGCGAACTACTACTGCTACTACTTCTAAGCTAGACACACCGCAAGCCTCCTCTCACTCTCCCCACTTCCTCCCACTCAAAATCTCACTCTCAATCCACTTTTGAAGGCTTCTTTCCGCACATTCCTTAGGGTTTCCATCCCTCTAAATTCACCTCCCACCTTCAGACAGGGTTTATGCTCATTTTTGCTTTTTTAGGGTTTCCGGTTCCTGGAAATGATGTTCTAATTTTCCTGGGAATTTTCTGAGTTTTAGGGTTTTTTTTTTTTTTTTTGGGTTTCTGAGATGGGACTGAATTAGGGTTGGTTGGTGCAATGGGAGGGAATTCGGTGGGATTTGAGCTGAGAGGAAAGCCTGGAGTTCATGGAGCAACGAGAATGGAGGTTGGATGAGGTGGAGGTTGTTGTTGTTCTACGGGGTTTAAGAGATATGAGAAGGTTTAAGAGGCAGAGAGATGGGCGCGGTTTAGGGTTTTGACGTCCGGGCTTTGGAACTTGTTGTTTGGAAATGGTGGAGGAAAGTGCTGTGAGCCAACGGCTCCAAGCACCAGCAAAAGGCTTCTTCTGTAAGTCCTCTCAAATGTAACAAGTTTTAGGTCTCTTACTTGTATGTGTTCTAATTTGCTGAATTATGTCATGATTTTGGTAAAGCTGATGGTTCAGATGATTTTTAGGGTTATTTGTATAGTCACCTGAAGTTATTCCTCATGGTACTACTCTTCCCTCACTCTTTTTAGCTATGGAAGAGCTTGGAGGTCTCTCATCTCAAGTTAAGTAGTTTTCGCTGCCTTTGAGAAGGAGGAAGGAGGGGTCATGAATCTGAGCCTGCCTTTTTCCTCTTGAGCTGATTGTAGAGAACTAAAAGTGGTCAGAACTCATGGTATCTTCGCCTCGCTTTCTATTGGTATATCACATCCAAGTGACGGTTCTGTTGCTTGGCAGCATGGAGGGAGTTTGTATGGGGTGCATTCGCCAGTGGGTTTGGAGAGACACTAATGCATCCGGTAGACACTTTGAAAACACGCATTCAAAGTGGCCAATCAGGAGTCATTTTGCAGGTATGACTGAGTTAAAGATCTTTGAGTTATGCATACATTATATATGTTCTAACCGAAGCATTGAGGTTTTCATGCGAGATCTTAATGTGCTCGGGCTTTGGCAGAAGCAGAGCGACATCGGGCATGCTCTTAAGAACATTGTGGCTATGGACGGTGTTCGGGGTAAGCTTGATTCTCACATGGTTTGTAGTAGCATTGTATGTTTTGAATCGCATGTAGTATTGTGTGTAGCATTGTATGTTGGAGAGTCACGTCGGATTTTTATCTTGCATTGGTGTTTCTGAAGCTTAAATTGAATCTGGAATGGTGTGACGTGCAGCTCTCTACAGAGGTGTAGTACCAGGTTTGACAGGCTCAATGGTGACAGGCGCCACATATTTTGGGTTTATTGAGTCCACCAAAGACTGGCTGGAGGATGAGCGGCCCAATCTGGCTGGTCCGTGGGCGCATTTTTGTGCTGGGGCTACGGGTGTGACCTTCAAAACCTCGCCTTCTTAGTGGACTTGTCTCTGGTTGCAATTATTACCGATTTTTAACCCCTTAACCCTCTTCACATTGAACATAGAATGATTACTTCCATCCATTTATTTATTGAAGATTATTGCTACTTACATATGGAGGTGATTGAAATAATTTTTAGTGTTACTGCAGATTTTATTTTCTGTTTCTAGTATGAGCATTTAGGGGTGGTTCTTTTGGGTTCTGATTTTGGCTCTTGTCAGTTTGAAGAGATTATGTGACTGCTGTGTCTGTGTTTGATCAGGTGATACTATAGGTTCAGTTGTGTACGTTCCATGTGAAGTGCTCAAGCTGCGGATGCAGGTACTTGTTTCATGGATGGCAAATTGGTGTTCTAATTTAGCGCTAGAAAGATTCCTACTTCCGTCTCTTAAAAATAGAAATCTCTCTAGAAAAAAAATGGAAACTTCTCGAACTATCCCATGCTGTAAAACGAACCTTCTTCATAGAAATGATTGGTGGTTCATTCGAGGTTGGACGTTTTTGTTAACATGCACCGGTTGCAGATGCAAGGTAGTAGCCAAGGTTGGCACCAAAGACACGAAGTCTCTTCGAGAGTGTTGACGCCAAGTTTGCAGTACTACACGGGAATTTTGCATGCAGGACGAGTGGTGTTGAAGTACGAGGGATTTGCTGGTCTATATGCTGGGTAAACACTCTACATCCCACTCTGATTGTAGATGGTCAGCTAGTTACTTCATCGTAGCCTGTGGTAGCTCTTCCATTTAGGAATATTTGAAGAGGATGCTTCCAAAGCAGCTTAGAACCATTAGAACCGAACTATTGAAAATGAAGCAAGTGGCCATCAAAGGGAAGAAGTAGACATGTGTCACTGCATGGCCTATTAGACAAGGAATCAATCATTCCAAATTCCGAAGAGGCTGCCCCATCATTGGTTCTAGAATGCTATGTTACAATTAATGATCGGCCGCGTGTGTATGTGCAGGTACTTGTCAACCCTTGCTAGGGATGTGCCCTTCGCTGGATTTCAGGTGAGGCCTCCTAATTGTTGCCTCCTTGGAGCTGCTTTTCAGTTTGTCAAGGCCTTGAAATACATGTGTGTTTAGTTTCAGCACGTTTCCAGCAGTTACCAAACAGTAGTCATATCCTGATCACCTCTTGGTTTGATTTTTTTCTTTTTGCTGTTATAGATTATGCTTTATGAGGGCATGAGGAAGGCGACCGTGTATGGACGGAGGAATTGGTCTGTGCTTCCCTCTGGAAGCCCCAAGCATGAGTTTAGTTCGTGGGAAGAGCTGATTATGGGAGGAACTGCAGGAGGTAGTCTCTCTTCACTTTTTCTATTGTTGGCATATCTTTCTTATATTTACCGTCTTGAGTAGTTATTAGTAGTGCATAATTGTCTTGTGTTTTCCACAGAATAAGTTGAGATTTTTCAAGGTTTCATGACCAACCTTGTTTCATTCTGCTCTGTGTGCAGGTCTGAGTGCTTTCCTGACTACTCCCATGGACGTGTTGAAGACCAGGCTTCAAATCCAAGGCTCTCGCATAAGGTCGGTGCCCTTTCTTTTCCTTTTCTTCAGTGGCACTCATTAATTATTGTTTTTTAATGACCACTTGCTTCATTTAGCATTAGTTTGTCTCAGGAAATCTCCTTCTCAAAAGATTCTTGTATTGAAAGCTCTGCTCTAGCATTGGTTCTAGAATGGTTCAAAAAACTAGAACTTTTGGCCCCCTTCCAGGTAAAGAAATTGAGTTATTTGCATAGTCACCTGAAGCTTCAATAAGATACCCACTTTTGAGAAGGCTGATCTCAATAATTAAGAAAGAGAAGAGAGGTCAAAACTCAAGTTAGAAGTAGTCAAGTTTTAGTCGCGTGGAGAGGGCACGTTGTACCATAAATTTCACCCGCCTCTCTCCTACCATAAATCTTAGATGCCTTTTCCTAGTTGAGTGGATTATAGCTGATTGCAAATAGGTCTCTCTTCCGTACTCCGATTTTTTCCTCAGATACAAGGGCTGGTTTGATGCGTGGCACCAAATCTGGAGGTACGAGGGAGTGAAGGGTTTCTTCCGAGGAGCAGTGCCCAGAGTGTTATGGTTTGTCCCTGCCTCTGCAGTGAGTTTCATGGCAGTGGAGAGGTTGCGCAAGGAGTTCAACACCCAAACCCACGTGCACATCGACTCCGAATCTGCGAGCTTAGCTAAGTCCAAGCAAGAGGCTTTTGACCCTTGATTTTTCCCAGGTTCGGCACACTTTCTCTTGAATTCTTTGGCGTTGGAGACGTTTGCAGTGGTTGTGGAGGAAATTTAGGCTTTTTGGAACCCGGCACTTGTACCTACAGAGTTGTAGAACTGATGCCTTCCTCTTCTTTCGCTATTGGTGAGAGAGGGGAATTATATTGAGTCACTGAACCCTCGCCTTTGCTGTGAATATTCTGACGTTTTGCATGATTCATGGCTTTTTGTGCATTTCTCTTGACTTATCACATCCTAGGACCAATGCTAGGGTGGCCTCTTGGGTATTTGGAATTGCTATTGAGTCTCAACAGTGATTCATTTCCTTTCTAATAAGGCTAGTTACTTCATTTTCATTTGCCTCTTCTCGTTTGGTTCTAATTTTATTTAGGAAGTAGCCTCCTCAAAGATTCGTAAATGGAAGGTTGCTCTCGAATTGGTTGTGAGTAGTCTTGCTATATCTCCTGTGTTGTTTCTTGTAGATGTACCTTGTAGAATCACTTGTCTGATGTTTAAATATAAGGCTTAATTTGTCAACACGGGTTTTGTATACCCATGGTTCGTTAAAGCACTGATTTTATCCTTGTGAGAACAAAAGTGTCTATTATCATTGCTCATTAAGCTTCAAATGAAGCACCTGAGAAAAATTTGCTCAACCCTAAGCCATGCATTCCTAACATAACATATTGACTTTGGTCCACCACTAGAGCAGTGTCAGAATATATAGATGTTTGTCACCTATTCTGACATCCTTTTATAAAAATCATGGTAAAATCATGGAAATCATCAGACTCTAAAATCGATGGTATGGTGGTCTTCCAATAAGGGACCTTTGAGGAAGATGATTCTTACATGAAGCCGTAACCATTTGAACCATAGTGGAAGTGCCCAATGAAAATAAAGCAAGTTGCCGTGAAATGGAGGGACTACCTGTGTGTCAGCATGGGCCAATAATACACAATTAACTGTTGTTCAGATTGATCAATACTTCCAACAAGGGTTGCAAAAATCCAAAAGACCAACCTCACATTGATTCTAAAAGTTGTGAATTTCTATTATGGTCAATATTTATGCTATTGTTAGTTTTATTGGGAGTTCTTAGCACCTTGGCAGTTTTGTACAAAGACTTCTAGATGAAAATTCTGAATATAATTTAAACATTTCAAAGTATTTTGAATATCACTTTTGTATTCAAAACATACTCTAGTTGAAGATACAATAATACATGCTAATCACATGAGCATAGAAAATGACTCTAGAGAAGAGAAAATGAAAAAACTCAATTGGCAATGTAGAAGCTGCCAATTTTACAAATATGGACCTTAGCTATGCAAAGACATTCTCTTCTCAACATTCGTGATTCTGGGATATATCATGCTTCAAATTTAGAATGTTTAGCATGATCCTTACCATGGGCCATCAACATATTGGATACTTATGAATGGTTGCACTTCCTCATTTGTAAGCTCCCTAGCCCAAGGAACACGATCGGTTGTGTTGGAACCTGGTCCAGTACATCTGTACTGGCCAACATATGCAGTGCTGCATTACCAAGGCAAATGTTTCTAAATGAGTTGAAAAACTAAGGCCGTTAGAAATCAAACATCTATTATACACCTGACTATGAATTTGCATAAGATTAGAACATGTCACATAAGACCTTTCACACGGCTATCTAAAACTAGTTTATATTTTCTTCTACAACAGGTTTTGCATTATAGTCTGATAAAACTTAGTTAGAATTAAGAAATGGTACATAAAACTAAAAATCTTTGAATTGCTCATCAATGAGGATTTACTCAACAATGACAACGGTAGCAAGAACCACCAATGTAACAAACATCTATTACTTAAGCATAGATAATGCAAATGATATGTTTCTTTTTGTCATATTAGCAGCAATCTCATTTTTGAATGTACTTAGATTCTATAATAGAAGGGTCAAAACAGGTTACCTTTCGCGCTCTGATAAACCCCAATCATACCACCCTTCAGGGATGATGTTGGCATCCATTTCACAGTAGGAGTACACAACTGTTGAATATTGACCCCATGTACGGCCAAGGTAAGGGTTCCCGGAGCCAGTGATTATGCAACCCAAGAATGAGAATCCAGATGACCCCATCATGATACCTGGATAGTACTTTCCTTGTGCCACTAGCGCGCCTTTCCCCTCCTCCGCAACTGAATGCAACCAACATCTCTAGGAACAACTCCACAAAAATAAAACCTTGAGTGAGAAATTCAAATTTCTTCTTCTAAACAGTGTGATTTTAAAATGACATAAAATATTACAAATTCAGAATGCAATTTAAACTCATAATTTATTTTTATATGAAGACTATATTCATTATGTTAGCTGTTGTCACATTGACAACTGAACTAACGCTCTTGGATTAATTTGTAGTTATTTCCCTCTACTCATGTGATAAATTTCAACATGTCTTATAACATGTACAGAAAAGAACCTACCCAGAGAAGATAATTGATGTTAAAAAACTTGAAATGCACTTTGGATTTGCATGTAAAAGGTCTTTGCACAAAGCCATGTCCACGAGAGAGAGATTGTATTTGGACGAACCTCGAAGAGAGATCGACCGAAGCCGAAAATGAAATCCTCGGATCCCTCGATGAAGCACCGGTAGTAGTAATGCCGCCCTTCGTGGTCGTACAGTGTGTCCTGGTAGCCAAAGAAATTGCACCCGTACAAGAACGCCATGTCGCCGGAGATCCGGAACGCCGCGGCTTGCATGTTCACTCGCGTCGGCACCGGCGGCCCCGCCGAATTCTGAAACAAGAATCATTCAAATTATTAAATTCCAATCCATTACGATGAGCTCTCAGCTTTCAGCGACCATTACGTTGTTTCTCTACTCATGTGATTGGAAGCTCACGCGCATCTACACGCAATAGAGCCGATGGTGAGAAGGCGACGCAGCTTGTATCGAAAACCTGAAAAATGTTCATAGTCTCGCTTCGGATTCACGCGTTTAGAAAGCTTTGCGTCCAAGAGCCAATGCTACCGAAACCCGCCGGAAAAATTGAAAGAACATAGAAGGCGCGCCTTCTATATTCGTTCAATCAATCGGCGCGTCTCAGCACCATCAACGCTTTCGCGCAAACCTTCACAGGTTTTCGATACAAGCTGCGTCGCATTCTCACAATCGCCTCTATTGCGTGTAGATGCGCGTGAGCTTCCAATCACATGAAACAACAACACAATATGCACTCACCTTGAAGGAGATATCCCGCGCGATGAAATGGTCGGCGTCCACCACCACCGACGCGCTCATGAGCGTCCCCGCCACGTCGGCCGTGTCGTTCCACGTGATGACTGTCGTGTTGCGCCCTTCGCCCTGCAACGTCACGTACGGCTTGGTCGCAGGAATTACCACCTTCTCCCTGCACACGCACACATGACACAAGAACATCAACTCTCATCTCACTCACTCACTCTCAAGCACCAATCCACTTACGCATACACTCCGCTGGTGACGTAAATCGTGATCCGGCGCGCGTTGCCGTTCGGGACGTGATCGACGGCCGCCTGCACGGACGTGAAGTCGCCCGTGCCGTCCGCGCTCACATTCAGCAGCAAGTCCTCGCCAGAGTCACTGGCGCTCTCCCTAGAAATCGACCTCCACGTCCGGAAATACAAGTCGTCCTCATCCGCGTTTCCTGCTGTGAAGATCACGAATAGAAACGCACATACTTCCATGAGTCGACGGACTGCACCTGCCATCGATCCCAATCGAAACCTCGCGAGGTGCGCCGAGACGTGAGCTTCTCTTATGAGATTCTCGAGTGTTTATCCTCAAGCGATCGAGGACTGTTTATTAACTTACGCTTGGTTAAATCCTTCTCCAATCGCACAGGAAAGGCGTGTGAGACCAACGCCTGGATGTTAGAGAAATCCACGTTTTATGTGGATGACGCAGAACATAATCTAGGCAGCCGGTACATTTGGCATTCGTGTTAGGCCCTGGTAGAATCTTCACGCAATTGGCGTTTCTGTTGCGATCATAGGCCAACCACAACGCCAACCTTCTCTTCGTGTTCTGCTTAACTCCTAAATTTCAAAACATATCATAGAATATCATAGTTAAGTGGTTGGTGGATTCGATGCGCGCTGGCGGTCTTGGTGAGTGCCACAGCGTGAACGCTTGAGGTGAAACTGTCTCTACATATTTTTTTACACGAACGTTCGATGCTTTTGTCCATTTCGAAACATGCCATGGTCGACCACGTCTGGACTTGATATTTGAGGTGGGCACAAGGTTATTGTTGGAGCACCTTTATATAAAGTTCACCGTATGGAGCAATGGACAGGTCAGTTTCACAACTTCAGAACACAACCAACCTGGAAACAAGAGTCATTCATTTTCTTCTACTAATGCATTCATCCTTGCTGTGGTACTAAGTATGCATCATGGCATATCTTGTTTCTGTTTGCATCTGCTCTTGAACCAGCCATTGATTCAAATTCATGAGGCTTCGTAGGTTGAAAATATTACTCCTTAATGTCCTTCTTTCTGGAAACTAGGCACACGCACAGACCAACAAATAATCATGGACAATGCACAGTAAAGTTGATATGCTGGTAGCAGCATGTGGGTGGAAGCATGAAATGAAAACAATAATCAACTCGTACTGACTCTCACAGATCAGGGTTAAGTTGATAGGGAATCGACATGAAAGGAGGACATCATTGTTTCCTTGTACTGCCCACTACACTGGCAAGTGCCAAAAGGACCACACTCACAAGGCAGGGGATTGTGATCATCAACAGCGCTACGTTGATGTTTGGAGTCGTCACAGAGGGCACACAAAGACTACCGTACTTCACCAGAAAGGCGCCCGCCACGCAGCCTGCGCTCAGCTTCCCAAAATACTGCAGCTCGCCCTGCATCCATTCCACAACTTCGTCAATATGCATGCTCACATCTCCTCAGAAAGTAAGTGATCATGAATAGCCGAATGGAAGGACATGTTCAAATTCACTAGGAAAGATGTGGAACTCATCTGTAAAGTCAACTGAAGTTTCAAGGTGATAAACCCTCTCTCCTCACTCTCAATACTTATTACATCAACAGAACAGCTTGGTGGTCTTTAACCTCGATTCGAAGTGATCTTAGCCGAAGAAAGAGTTTCAAGCATGAGAATTATTGGCTGACTTTCTCTCCTTTGAGGTGATTGAGAATAACACAGACGCGATTTTAATGCAATTCAAAATGAAAAAGAAAAGCGAATCGCACTGAAACTTCAGATGACGGTACGAATAACTGTAATTCCTTCCGCATTACATCTCAAAAAGTAAGAACGTCATCACCTTCAGAAAAGAAACCACAGCATGACAGATTCAAGAAATTTGTCAACAACAAAAGAAAACCCCAAAACCTAAATTCCAGAGTGACCTATGTTGGGCAGAAGAGACTTCAATTCCACCAGATTTCACATTCCGAAGTCCTGAATTCAATCAAGTAGAAGGAATTTACAAAAAAAGAAAGGCAGGGATTCTGCATACTTGCATACAACGACTAAATTTGAATACAACAAGGCCTGAAATGCAGGGTCGTGTTCTCACCGGCGGCGGAAACTGAGGCTCCTTGGCATCGTCTCTGCGCTCGTCGCCAACTGAAGCACGAGCACGGCACGCCTTCGACCTCAAACGCGCTCGCCTCTGAACCTGTCCACCTACTGCGCTCCGACTGCGCAAAAATCCACCAAATTGGGTCGAGTTTGCGGCAGCGATCAGGCCTCGAGAAGAGCAGGCAGCTTTCGCGAGACGGGAAGCCAGAAGTGGCGATGCGGGCGCGCGAAGCACCACCATCTCCGCCATTTCACACAACTTCGCTTCTCTCCCTCGTTGGTCTCGCTCTGCCTTCTTGTGGCATGGTACCCTTACCTGGTCTCTCTAGCATTATCCGGGTTTCAGACTGCCGGGTCTAGAATAAATAAGTGGTCCCAAATTTTATTTCTGACAATTAGTTGTAATGCTACAACCTGCACTTCGGAGGAGTTTGGGTAAGCTATTTAACTAGATGAAGTATAACGTAGAGCAATATCCTAGAAACACCTATCAAATATCATTTGAGAAGGTGGCTAAGTTTATGTATTAGGGTTAGTCAACATTCTGGCAAAAATTAATCATCTTTTTCACATTTACTGGAAACAACCACATTCTTCTTGTAACTTTTCAGCTAGACTTAGTCAATATCGGAATTGTTGGCTTTGACGATTGATTCGACAACCAGAGTAGTAGTATAATTCATTCTGAGAGGGATATCCTATTGAAACTTTGAATGGCTTACAAATAACTCTACTACAACAATGATAGGATAAGGGATGCAATTCATTCATATATATCTATATTTATAAAAGAATACAGGATGACAAATGAACACGCCGATGAAAAATCGCAATTATGGATGAAAACCGAGACGTAGTTAGGGTTTGCAGCAGCAGTAGATAAGGTATGGTGGAGCTCCTCTTTCCTCTTCCTCGGTTTGAGCAGGCCTTTCAGCCTCAAGTGCCTCATGATCGATTGGTAGATGCTCATTCCGTTGCTCAAGCGTACGGGCCATACTACACTCTGCCACCCGCTGCCGTTCACGATCACGGTTTCCTTCTTGGTCATCATTGCCAAGTGCTTGTCGCCGTTGAGCACGCCCGAGCCGTTGGGCAGCATTATCTGCCTCACGTTGAGCCGCACTCCGATCCGCACGTCACTCGTGATCAAGACGGTTTTTTTGCGACCGCTGGCTCTCGTTGATTACATACATCTGAATATGACCCATCAAAAAATATATAATCAAATTACATATTTAAATTTTCACACATTATATGTATTTATATGATTTTATTTTTTGCTATAAAAAGTAAAAGGCAAAAGTAGAAGTAAAAAGTAAATGATAAAAATGAAGATATTGACCCATAGTCTCCAACGGGCCCATATACAATTCATCAATGAAGTACACATATATTTGGATAATGACCTAATTCCATTAAGATTATAATAAAAATGCTCATCTATAGTTGAATTTGTATGATAGTAGAGTGTAGGTCCATCCAACGTGCTTCCATTCCCTCCCTGCCATAGGTGCAAAAACGAACGCTCCTCCAAATTTGGTTGCCAACACGCTTCGTTTTCGTGCGCCTGGATCAAGACAATACCCTACACTACCTTATCAATTCAGCTGCAGACATCCTCAATCCTTACAAAAGCAACAAAGAAATTGATGAAGATGTTGCTTGAAGGTGATGCTTGAAGCTCATCTTGATGTTGGAGAGAGAGAAGGCGGGAGAAGGGGTTTTATTTTGAAGGTTGCTTGAAGATGGTGCGGCGCAAATACTTGAGCTCGGCGATGCTCTCCTTGATGTCCTCCAAAGAGCGATGCTGCTGATTCTTCGAAGGCTGCTTCTCGGCCTCGCGCGGATACCAGCGCACACAGAGCACGCCGATGCTGCTGACATCCACCAAAACGTGAGAGAATTCCGCGGCGAGCGCGTGTGCTTGTGCACAAACTCCAGCACCTCCTGCTCCGCCTACGTCTCCGTCACGGAGCTCGCGCGCACGCCTTCTGTCAGCCTGCTCGCGGCGTGGTGCTCCCGGCACCACTCGCCCATGCCCTCTAGCACCTCCTCCGCCTGCGAGATCACAATGTCCGGCCCCTCCACCATCCGCTCCAGCGCAAACTCTAACTACGTCTTGATTTTCATCCATAACTACGATTTTTCATTGGCACATTCATCCATCGGCACGTTCATTTGTCATCATGTATTCTTTTATAGATATAGATAATACACGGATTGCGTCAGGTGGGACCTATCACCTGTCATTGGAAAGCAGATGGGGGCTCTATGTGGAATCTCAATAAATTGGTTGCTCAAGCCTTTAGAAGATGGTGGTGGGATAAAACCTGGCCCCTATTTTTTTTTGGATGGAGGACCTATTTAAAGTAGAGACAATCTTCTTCGAGTAATTCGGGCAGGCAAGTGTGAAATTTGCTCCAAAAAAATCTAAAGGAAGCCTCTAGACCCTTATATTGAAGGGGCCAGAAAAATGAGAGGGTGCCATTAAGACAAGGGCCCACCTCCCCGAAATGGCTCGAGCAACCAATGACAATGGAATTTTCCTAAAGTCACCAAAATACACTCGATAGGTACCCCAAATCTTAGGGTCATATGTTAGAAATCGGGACCACATGCACTTGGCTTGGGAAAGGTTTGGGGGAACTATTGGTCAACCCTTTGAGAACTTAGGGTACTATGGAGGAGCTTTAGCTTGCATGGGGTAGGGCCCAAGAACATTGATTGCAAAGCATTTCATTGGTGCAGAAAAAGGCGATATGAAATTTCCTCATGCTCTCTTTCTTTCCGTTTATACATCTCATACTTGCTCCCTACACATGCACCCAAAAAGCAGGTTTTAGGGACCTGACCCCTTGGAGCACCTTCTAGAAATCCGTCCCCTACATGCTGACCATACGATCATGTAAGTTCGGGATGAACCAAATTCTAAACCAAATTCTGAATCATGTGCTTCGATCAACTGTCTAGCACCATATTCCTCCTGATTTGCCCCTTCAGGAAGCACTTTCAAGAAAACTCTAATAGATCCCACTAAATCACCCCGGCGAGCGTTGCACCAGGGCACAGGCTCGGCGGGGTGATTGCTTCGGCTCCCAAGCTTGCTTCGTGCCTACCCCAGCGCTCCTTGCCGTTCCCGTTCTCCTTTGGCGTTCCCCTTGCACAACCCAGGGTTTCGGCTAATCTTCCTCGCTGTTCTTCCCCGTTGGTCTTCCTCGCTGCTCTTCCGGGCTCGCTCTTCTTCATGGCCGCTCTACCCCGCCTGATCGCCGCCCCGTTCTGTTGCTCGCCGCTCCGCTTGAATGCTTCAAGCTTCCTTGCTCCTCTTCTCTTCCCGATCTGTTGTCTCCATCTTCGTCGTCCTCCCCGATCTGGTGCCTTTGCCCTCCTTGTCCTTCCCGCTTCCGCTGCCTCTACCCTCGTCGTCCTTCCGATCTGGTGTCGGTGATGCTCGTGGTCGTTCTTCGTGATGTTTGCTAATGTTTTTTCTTTCTTGTTCTTCTTCTGATGTTCGTCTTCTTGTGATGTTCGTGGTCGTTCACGATGATGTTGTTTGCTCTTTTTCTTTTTTCTTTTTTTTCCTAGTGATATTCGTGGTCGTCTGCTCTTGGTGGTCAGTGATGTTGTTTGCTTTTCAGTCCACAGAGGCTCATTAACACTCGAGCGACATTCTTGTTCTTCGAATGAGATTTGCAAAATTTTGTGAAACGGATGCAGAGCAAAAAAGGTGTCACGATGTGCTCCGGAAGACGAACTGATGAGACGAACAGAAACAAGCCAGCACCTCCCCAAAAAAGCACACCAAGATAAATGCTACGATAGTGTAAACATTCAGGTTTCAGAAGGTTTCATCAATTGGATCACCACAATATTGGACAGTTTAAAACACCAAGGCATAATTCATGCATAACAACACTTGTGTGAGGGCAAGCTAAATTGAAACCAGGTCTGCATTCAAAGATGCAAACAAGTAAGATCACACCTACAAAACCTCATAAAGTAACAATCCAAGCTCTTGATCAAATTAATTTTTAGCCAAAACATAAGCCACTTGATTCTAGATGTGGCCACAACTCAGAGCTACCAAATCATAATAAGAGTCGCATAAGATGTCCTACCCTGTCTCCGTAGACACATGTCCTGTCTCTATAAAGGCCTAATGACAAACCGAGCTCTACTTCAACTACCAAAACATATCACAAAAAACAACTACATACAGCAGCTGCAGTTCCACACGGCGACGATGAGAGACAACAACTTTTGTCCTGCAGGCGATCAAGAAAGACAACAGTTGCGACTTCTTCGTGTGCTCACGTTGAAGCGCTCATCGAAGTAGCATTGGAGCTGGAGCGGTGCAAGAAGGAAGGACAAGGAGGGCACAGGCAGCAGATCGGGGAGGACGACGAAGATGGAGACATCAGATCGGGAAGAGAAGAGGAGCGAGGAAGCTTCAAGCATTCAAGTGGAGCGGTGAGCAATGGAACGGGGCGGCGATCAGGCGGGGCAGAGTGGCGATGAAGAAGAGCGAGCCCGGAAGAGCAGCGAGGAAGACCAACGGGGAAGAGCAGTGAGGAAGAACAGCCGAAACCCTGGGTTGCTCAAGGGGAACGCCTAAGGAGAATGGGAACGACAAGGAACGTTGGGGCAGACGCGAAGCAGGCTTGGTAGCCGAAGCCATCACCCCGTCGAGCCTATCCCTCGGTGCAACGCTCGCCAGGGTGATTTAGTGGGATCCACTCTAATATGTGCGTCTGCTTTAACCCCTAAGGTACCAAGGCAGTTTTACACCAAAAACACTTCAAAATTAATGGATTCTAGTGCAATGAATAAAGAAGGGAACAAAAACTTTCATTTTTAGTTCTGACCGTAGGATCTCAATAAAGGCTTATTAAGTAATACATGTACAAAATTTCATAAACTTTGACCGCACGGATTGAAAGATTATAGTGTTTGAAGTTAAGAAAATGGTTCATTTTCTTCCCTGCGTTTAGTGGATCAGCAGACTTTGACTTCAGTTGGTGTCAAAAAATTTCACTACACAAGGTCTAAATCTATTACCATCTTGTTAAGCATGATGTTAGCTCCTAACACACCAATTTTTAGAGGTAGAGACAGGGTGTAGCATATTCAAAACAAGTGTGCAAGGAGTGGAGGCTCGAAATTTGTTAATTCACACTTTCATTTTTTTTGAACTTAATATGTTTTCGATTGATAATCCGAATGGTTAATAAGAAGGTTTACATTACATATTGTTGTGGAAAAAATAAAAAGTGAAAAATATGAAGATCTCTAGGTTTTATGTGGAAAAGAAGAAGTTTTTTTGGTACCTTGCCCAACAATGAGTGACAATGTGTGAAAATGTTTGACTTGGGTTGGTATGCTATTTTTTACTAAAGACAAGAACTTTTTTTTGACAACATGAAGGGAAATAATATTACTTGGGAGTACCGAAAATCTCACTTTCAATAGAGTGTCCTATCAAAAGTTTTTGGAGGTGCCCAAGGTGCCCGCCCTCCCCATTTGAAATTAAAAACCTTATAACTTTTTCATCAAATGTCCAATTTAGGAAAAAATTGTTTTCCCACAAAGGTCTTGGTAATGCCCTTCTATGGTAAGAATTTCAAAGATGAATGTTTGAAATTGACAGCAAAGGAACCTGACCGAATTTCAAAAAGCCCGTTTTTGACACTTGGTCCTTTAGGGGTTAAGTTTGTTTGATTGCCAGTCCAAATCAAGCGTCTCGGAATGCGAGTCAGGCAGAAGGCTGTCGCACATGATCGCCTGAGGAGGGGGGCGCAGCCTGCCAGGTCGAATTTCAGGTCGGATGGATGTGCTGACCCATCCTTGGGCGGATGGATGCTTGGTGCATGGGTAGTGCTTATGACTTGGCAGGTTTTTTTATCTAGCTTTGGTCCTTGTGCCCGCCGTATTTGGGGCAGCCCAAACCAAACCTGTTCGCAGTAAACTCAACCAAGCTGCCTCTATACAGAGGGATACAGAGGGGCAGCGCACAAAATTTTGAATCTGCCCGTTGATTTTTCATTTTTTTCCCACAACCCAGCGTGGCTGCCCACACGCTGGGCTGTGGATGAGCTGCGCCCCCTGCCCAGGCAGCTCGCGCGAGCCCTCTCTCCCGAGCCCCCAAAGAAGCGCCGCTTCTTGGCTCAACGGGACGGGGGCGCAGCCTGGGCGGCGGGTTTTGGTTGCATGTGCGTGAGCCAAGAAGCACAACAACCAACAACAACAGCAACCATATGGGCGTCCCAGTATCACCCGAGTAGTGGGAGGATATCGTACCAGTATCACATAAGTATCGCATAGGTATCAATCGAGCAGCACTCATTTTTGTTTCCCTGTGAAGGCAAAACAAGAGAGCGAGTGGAGTGGGAGGGAAGAGAGATGGAGCAGAGGCGGCGCGAGATCTTGAACGAGGTCCTGATGGCCAGGTTCGTCTCTTCGTGTGGCAACTCTTCCTGCAACGCTCAACGGAACGGGATGATCATCTCCAAGTTCGACCGCTGCTGTGGATGCTGCCTCTTCGCTTCCACATCTCTTCTCTTCTCCTTTCCTCTCCACCACCATGCACGCGAACAGGTACGTCATGTCTTGCCACTTCGAATTCCTTCCCGCCGGTGTCTGTGCTCTTTCTTGCTTGTGCAGGATTCTAGTTTGTTTGCTCGGGCGGGAGTGCAGCTGAGGAGGTAGACTTGCTTTTGCAGAATTTGTGATTTGTTGTTTGTTTGTTTTAAGAGCGGAGTGCAATTGAACTCAGCATTGCACACTTCACGCACTTCTGCAGGATTTAGGATTTTTGATGGAGTGCTATTGAATAGGTGAAATGTAGTGTTTACAAACTTCTGTACGATTTAGATTCTTGTTCATTTTCTCTGGCTGCCGTCGAGGCGGATCAGTGCAATGGAAGAAGTGACATCAGCGTTGCACATTAGGTCTACTTTTGCAGGATTTAGGATTCTTGTTCATTTACGGAGTGGAATTGAGGAGGTGAAGTCAGCGCTGCACTTTAGGCCTACTTGTGCAGGATTTAGGATGCGTGCTTATTTTCATGAGCATCAGCCTGGCTTTCGTCGAGCCAGGTTACAATTGAATAGGTGAAATATTATAGCACATGCTTAGGCGGGAATGGGATTCTTGAGCGTCAGGGCTGCCCCTGGTGAAGTCAGGCATGGCATCGATTTCTTCCTTGTTTCCTTTCTGTGAGATGTGGTGAGAATGCTATGTGCCTTAATATCTCTTTTGAGCTTGACGAGCTCTGGAATTTCTTATGATTTATGAAGGTGGAGGATATGTACCTGCGTAATGAGTGCGTTCTTGAATTCCTCTGACTTTAGTTGAGGTGAAGCTTGAGCTGCGTCGTCTTGCACTGTCAAGTTCGGTTGCGCTCTTGAGCACAGTGTTGCTGAGAAGAGTGTTGAGATGTTTCAAATTTTAACCAGGTTGCGAGCTCTATCTGTTGTTTGAGCATATATTTCATTGATGCTGTCTCTTCTTGTAATGATTTAGTGATCGGCTTTCATACCAGCCGTTCGATTCTGTAGTGACCTTCAAGGTAGGCCTAATGTGTCCATTCTGGTTGCAATTGAAGCGTTACTAGGTCAGGTGGATTCACTTCTTCACATGAGCACTGGTTTACACTATCTCCGTACACAAAAGCGTGATAGAAACAATTCGTGTATTTTGAATTCTTCTTTCAAGTGCAGGTCGTGTCGTGCCACTTCATTTCAGCTAAATTAGTTCCAAGTCGTCACAGAGATTGTCTCGGATAAGATGACATCCGGAAGATCATGTTGTTTGTTTCACTTGATGCACACATGGAATTGACTGACAATCAGAATGCACTGATAACCAGCTTGCTCTGAATGTTACGTGAGCGATTTTGAAGTATTTGGTGTCCAGCTGTAATGAAAGTTTGACCTAGGGCCTGTATCGCTGAGGTTTAAATTCCTTGATTTTTTTTCATTTTCCTTCCATTTTCTTTCTAATAAAGAAAATGCTGTCGTTCAGTGAATGAAACGATCGGTGCAGACTATCGTCATTCATTGATTTTGCACAGCTTCCTGTTATTGCCATCTGCACGCCTGATGGTGTTCTGTGGTATGACAGGTGTCCCCTTACACATGCTCCTGGATACCATAATTGGTAGTGATAGCAGTGCTTTAGACAACGTGAAAGATATGAAGAGAGAGAACCTTTTTCAAAACATGCGTAACTTCTCTTCCGTAAACTCCCTGGTTTGTTATTGTTGAAGTCTATGAGCAGAGATTGGCTAATGCACGACAAGAATGTTGTATTACGGTGTATGACTGGTTCTTTGAACTGCTGCCAACGAAGAAGACTTTGCACATAATCCATAGGTGTCACTACTTGTTGAAATGAAGATAAGCCATATGCTGCATCACTGAATTTTGTAGCTAGAAAAGCAAGACACTTAACAGAAGTAATGAAACCATCAGCATTTGAAGGAGACCCCGTCGGGTGGTATCTGGTGGAATGTAGTGTAGTTATCTGGAATTATCTGAGCATTGCGGAAGCCAATTTGGAAGAATACTTCGGTGAAGAAGATCATGTCTCCCATAACCTACTTGTACATCTCTGAGGAGGTGCTAGGTGAATGTCAAACGTTTAGGAGGAAGTGGAGGCGGAAAGGGGAAGGAAGACGAAGCTTGGATTTCTTGTAAGACGAGCAATAATTGCTTTTCGTGGAGATAGGACATAATACGTTCATTGATTATGCTCTGAGGGCACTGATGGACAAAATCGAAGTATGCACCACATTTGAACAAGCACAACGCACTTGAGCTGGATCTTGGAAGATCGTGATGGTTCACATCATGTGAAGATTAAACACCATCAGACTAGATTAATATTAGTTTATCTACTTTGAAATAGGACTGCGCAAGGATGGGAGACAGTCCACGTATTCCACCTTCACACTTCACAACTATAACAAATTCTGCCAGGGATCTGATCTACAGAGGGTTTGTGGGAGGTCAATTGTTATCCGTTTCATGCTTGGGCCCATTTGGTACAACGCTTACCTCCTCGGCCACAATAGCTCATAATTTTACAGTGGGAGCTATGAGTGCTACCTTCGTTGAGAACCAGCGAAAGCACGAGCTTACTTTCAGCACTCTGAACAACCAGGTACTCGTACTTCCTTATTGTTCATGTAATATCTTGGATTATTTCGAGCACACTGATAGTAGAGCTTATTGTTTGTGATGAATATAATATTCAATGTTTTGAGCAGGTCAGTTGCACAACCAACTTCTTGAATTTGGGGTTTCCAAGCACGACAGTTGCTGTATCGGCTTCGATGTCGGAAGGATCTGCTGATGGTTCCGTCAATGTATGACATTCTGTAGCACTCTTAAACCTTGTCTCTCTGTTTTCTCAACATTTACACACATAATCCCGGTTTGTTGGGCAAATTTCTTTTATATCTGATGTGGCAAGGAAACTGCACTGTGTATTGCTAAAATTACAATTAAAACATCTGCTTCAAGGTTCTTCACAAGACTAAAGAGTTGTTACTTGCTGCACAGGTGCAATATGTGCACCCAATGGCTGCAATGAGTGCGAAGGTTTTTGGCTCAAAAGAGAGACCTGAAGCTGAAGTTGCTGTGAATATGGGTTCACTGAAATATTTTGCTGGTGGAAGATTTTGCATGGATGCACGGACGAGGACCTTGGATGCTTCTCAAGTTGGTAGGTTTTCGATCTTTCTGAATTGCTAGGGCATCCAAAGTTCACTATAATATTTCGATCATGATACCGTATAAGTTCAGCATTAATGTGAGTCCCTTTAAATTGCCTGCACGTTCTTTGCTTTCATCGCATCGAGCTTTGTTATCAACCCGACTGAAACTACTCACGTTCATATTACAGCTATCTAATAACACGCTGTGGACAGGTTGTGGCTACCGAGATGGGTTCAACACAGCCACGGTGTTGTATGATCCGTTCATCGACAAAAGCATTGACGGTTACTTCACACGTTACATCCAACCACAAACTCAAGTGGGTGCTCACGTCACTTTCCTGCTTGAGAGGAGACTGAAGTCGGTCCGAATTGCAGGGTCTCACGTGGTGGATTCCCAAACTACGGTGAAGTGGAAGTTAGACGACGCTGGCATCGCCGCTGGTCTTCTTCAGTACTCTCCGAACTCGCAAGTCACGTGCGGGCTCGCTGCTGCAATAAACTTCAGGAATTTGAGGCAAGCTCCGAGTGTGGGATTGAGCTTACAAGTGCTCCCATCTTGATGCACATGACAAGTTTGCACATAGGGTAAGGCTGGTTCGGACCAATTCAATCCCAGAGATCAAATGGAATCATTGAAGGCTAATTCCACAGAATCCTTGCAGTCAGATGCAGGAGTTACCTGAATCCTTCCTGGGAGTGCTCACATCCTGCTTTCATCATGATTTCGCTGAAAAGGATTGCTAATTACTCCACTTTCCAGTATGTACAGCTCCTCATTGAATCTCCAGACGTGATATTAGAAGGCGTGGCTCAAGCACAAGGTTCGTTCCCTGCTGTAGATTTATTCACCTCCGGATATAACTTAGATTGATGGGGTTAATTCTCAGGGCCTGTTCTACGCTTCTAGTTCTCATTTCCTGCTCAATTTCATCGTACTGGCAGATGGATCGATTCTTTTGACATAGATATGTGACACAGTTTTAAATAGAAGGCGAAAAACGAAACTTTCTGAGGCGTTTGTGAAATATAAACAAACGTATCTCTTGTATAGTCACAACCTCGACCTCCTGATTATATGGTAAACACTCGCAGATCGAACTCCACGCTCACTACTTTTACAAAACTAACACCAAGGAGGAAGGGTTTGTTTTTACATGGGAAGATTGGTCCAAGTCCCTGGAGCCGGTTGTTTGCTTTCAACCCAGTACTTGTTCCCAGTTGTGTGAGCAAGAGTCCTCTTCATCAATGCAACGCCCTCCTTGTCTTGTGCTCCCTATTCCAAATCCAAGGATTTCTTTTCTTGTTTATTCATGGAGTTTGAAAGACCCAACTCAACGGAGAGAATTTGAGGTGAAGAAGAACAACTCCGGTCTCCGAAGGAAGTTGGAGTGAATAAGTGTCGTTTCCACCACTAAAGAATTTGAGGTGATGTCTTAATGTTTTCATTATTGACCAACTCCACATACCATTCTTTTGAGTTATTTGTTCCATTAACATTAAGAATAGGAAAAAATTCTCATATTCAAAGCAATTTATGAATGATGATATCAATAAAAGTGAGAAAAGAAGTCAAAACTCACAGTATCTTTCCCTCACTTCACAAATAACTCTTTTGAAAGATCATTACCATTGCTTACTTTTTGAAAGAAGCAGCAACCCCACGCCAGACACATCTTTCCCAGGACAGTTACGCCATCTGTCACACACCTAATCATCATGCAAACCATGTCAAGAGAGGCCTATGTTCAAATTTGAGTATGCGCTCTAGTTTTCCTGAGGAAAGAAATGAATAAGGAAGGGTGAGGTTTCAATCAATGGAAAGAAAGAGATCATGAGGAGTTTCATGTTCCCTTATTTTTGCACGAATGAAATGCATGGCAATGGATGCTCTTGGGCCCAAGCTAAAACTCCCCCATAGTACCCTATGTTCTCAAAGAGTTACCAATAATTCCCCCGCACCTTTCTCAAGCCAAGTCACCCTCTTTATGTGGTCCCAGTTATTAACAGAAGACCGTTAAGTAGGGGGTGGCATGTAGGGTGACTCCCTTTCACTTTCAAACTCCCCCATAGTATCCTAAGTTCTCAATGAGGTGACCTATAATTCCCCCACACCTTTTCCAAGCCAAGTCACCATGTCTATGTCGTGATCCTAGTTACTAACATAGGACCATAAAGTAGGAGATGACATGCAGAGTGACCCCTTTCACTTTCAGTAAAACTCTGCTATCTAGGCCCTAGTGGTCTAAGTACTAGTAGTATCTTTAATAGATTCTTACCATTCATGCTACACTAAACATCGCATTTAGTATAGTCACGCAAATAGTGTAATTACCCTACTACACTATTTGCAAACAAGTTCACGATTAGTGTTAGCCGCCAACATCATTAATGATGCCTCAATCAACCACCTACTAGCCATCATGTCTTTATTCTCTATGTTGACTTTTTTATTTCCCACCTCTCCCTATCCCCAATCAATCGCCTACCCGCCGTCATGCCTTTAGTCTCTTCCTTTACATCATTAGAATCTCTGAATGCCCATAACTTACTCAAATTTTCTTCAAATTAAACATATGAGATTTTTTTTGACATCTATAGAAAATGTAGATGTCAAAAAACATCTCATAAGTGTAATTCCCATTCTTTTTGAGTGACTTATGCTCCTTGAAACAGTGTTGTTTTTCATTCACTGTGGCAAGCTTTTCATACACTAATTGTGCACAAGTTAAAAATATATATATTCCAATTTTTACTGCCATTCACATATAGTGTAATGTTTCACATTTAGTGTATTGTTATGTCATTACACTAATTGTGATTCTTACATTTAGTGTAAGAGTTCGTATTTAGTGTAGACTACACTAAATACAATGTTTAGTGTAGTTAATAAGACCAATCTAATTCTTCCTCTTCATGAATATGTCTTTTTTTTTTTAAATCTTTTGTAAATATGTCTTTCTTTCAACACAAAAATGAAAAATGGAGGTTAAGAAACTTTTTACTTCAAGAGCAAAATGGTTCATATATGCCAAGGTTGACAAAGGTGAAAGGAATAAATATTTTTAGAAGTTCTAAAATCTTTTGGTGATTAGTTTCTTTAAATTTTAAATCGTGAAAAAGCTTTTCCTCAAAGTCCTACATTGATAACACTCTAGAATTAGTTGTAAAGTAGCCTCTTCAAGTTGGGTTTTTCGAATAATCATTGGGGTTGCATGTGTGGATGAACAAATCCTTTAATTGTCCCTAATGGGTGTGATGGACATTATAGATGTGTACATCTCTAATTTTAATCAAACATATTCTTAATACATTCCTCACAATAATGTATTTATTCTTTGTATATGCTCAAATTCATATATTCCAACAAATATGGGGCTTATCGGATGGGAACACATGGACAATTGCATATTTATCAAATCAACTTTAGGATCATTGTTGAATTACAACAATGACTAATTTAATTTCTACTAAGTCATGCCCACTCCTACCTATCTGGACTAGTCTTCTCTTTGATAACAACTTGCTTCATTTTCCTTTGCCGCTTTGAGTTTGGTGCTAAACTCATTTTGAAATCCTCCTCCTCAAAGCTTCTTAATTAATAGAAGACCATCTAAAATGGTTTCAAAATGTTACATAATCTAAAGTAGATATTAAAATTTAATTAAATTGAATTCAAAGGTCTCACTACTCTTACCACTTCCGAAGGTGTTGGTGATGGAGGAGTAGGCCCCAGATTTGGAGGGTTGGGTAAAGACTTCACAGCACAAGAAGGCTCAATATTGATGCCACACAACCCAAATGCATTGCTACTATCCTTCAAATTGCGTTGCATGCGAAGGTATCCATTTCTCCTCAGTACTTGCCCCATGAGTTTTTCACTATCCAGTAGTCAAGGTTCTTCTCATTTCCATATTCCACGGCCAGGACATTGGTCCACGTCAGTGCCACAATGTCCAGTGAAAACGCCCTGAAGGATAATCTAAGTTGGTCAGTAGCCATAAACAAATTTTGATACAATCATGCCGAAGGAGAATCAAGTGCCCAATCTAAAAGTAGAAGTGGTACTTCAAATCTTGACTAGATAAAGAATAAAAAAGCAATAGAAATTCTCCATGCGCAACTAAATTGTTCCATTGATTGTAAGGACAAAACTTTTATTTTTATTTTTATAGGTATACAATTTAGCCATGTCCTAGAAGGCTCTCGTGGTTCATTTCTGGTGTAATATGTTATTGAAAAGGATATTTTTGCTATCATATGCACTTGCGTACCCATGAGGACATAAGTGTCATACGCCATTGCTCAAACAAGGCTGAGATAGAAACCAATACAAAGAAGGATACACAAGGAGAGTTTTTTTCCAAAACTCGTTTTAAATAGAATTGATAGTGATAGCCATCAATAGTGACTACTTTTGTGTTTCTCTGCATGAACAATTTGACAAAATTCAACGTCAACGTTTGAGCTACACTAAAATTCATGTTTAGTTTAGTGGTACGAATAGTGTACTTACCCTAGTACACTATTTGTAAAAAAGTTGACAATTGGTGTTAACTACCAATGTCATTAATGTAATGTTCACTCACATCCCAATCAAACCCCCAATCATTCTAGCCCATGCTTCTCTTCATTTGCAACTTTCAAATGGTCATAACTCATTCAAAACTTGTCCAAATTGGGCAAATGAGGTATTTTTTAGCATCTACATTTTCTGTAGATGCCAAAATCACCTCATATGTCCTATTCGGGTTTATAATGAATGAGTTGTGGCCAATTGAAAGCTGCTGATAAGATACTCTGACAACCCTCAGTTGTTGGACCTTTTTTTATACTTCTACTATTGATACACTAAATGTGCACAAGTGAAAAAAATTATGCTGAAATCTTTACTAAAATTGACAAATAGTGTAGTAGTTGACATTTAGTGTAGGGTTTTGTCACTACATTAAATGCCTCGTTTGCAATTGGTATATGGGTTTCCATTTAGTGTATACTACACTAAACATAAATTTTAGTGTACTTGTAAAGTCATCCAAAGTTCAATAAATTACTTCTTTAGCTTATCACTACACCGTTCCGTGAATATAGTATAGACTGGACTATTTGAAATTTCATACACTAACTGAAAATTTACATGCAATCGGTGACTGACACACACTTGCTTGAGAACAAGTACCCAATCAGAACTTGGCATGCACATGCTTTGATGGAAATTAGTGTGAGTGATCAACATCAATAATCCCTCTACACTATATTCAATGTTTAGTGTAGCAATTGGCACTTGCTTTGCAACGCACAAGTCCAACCATTTTAATGTAGTTTTTATATTAATAACTATATAAAAAAATGGTAACATGATTCACCACACGGATGATTGCGCAATTAAGTGCACGGTTGGCTGCAAAAATTTTGTAGTTCACTACACGATTGACTGCGCAATTAAGTGCATGGTTGACTGCAACGTCCCTGTACACTAATAATGTTCATTAGTGTTATGACACCAATAGTGTGACTACCCCTATGACCTAACTTTCACTAAATGCCAATTTGTTTACATTTAGTGTTTAATGTAAAAAAAACCAGCCTAACAAAATTTCTCATAACTTTTGCATAACGACAAATTTGAAGATGTACCGTATACCGATGGAATCTCCTTGAAAAAACACATAAGCTAGTCAACTCACTCAATAGAATTGGTGCAAAATTGATAAAGATATGTCTCCTCAAACTTTCAACCAAAACTCAAGAAATCTGCCCAAAAATATTCACTATGACTTTTTATTTAAGACGAATTTGAAGATGGGAAAGCTGCCATTGGAAGCGTCTTTTCAAATCAGTTTAGATAGGCACCAAAAAATCTCAAATTGGACAAAAATTGCCCCCGAAATCATCATTTGGCATGTGGCGAGATTTGGGTGACTTGCAATGAGTTGTTACATAACCAACACTAAATGTCAATATGTTAAAATGTAACAAGGGCAAAAGTTACATAAATTGGCAATTAGTGTTTAAATTGACATTTAATGTAGTTACATTAGTAGGGTAATCGACATTTAGCGTTTAAGTTCATAAATAGTGTTGCGAACACTAATGAACATTATTAGTATAGTTCGCTGCATGGTTCACTGCGTAGAATATGATTTTAGTAGTATAATAGAAGACACAAACTTGGTGGTATCTTAATATAGATTCTTACTTTGGGTGAAAAAGCTTGGTGGTCTTTAAACTCAAGTTAGAAATAATTTTAGTTTCCTTTAAGAATGGAAGAGAGATATTCTTAAACTATAAATCTTAGCCACCTGAACCACCTTTCTATAAAATTTTGAACCTATTTAGGATTGGTTTTAATAACTTAAAAAAGACATATCTTATGGCATCTTTGCCCCATTTCACAAATAACTTCATGGAGAGACCTACCTTATTGACATCACAACGGCCATCCTACGCCATGTAAGGGTAATCCTTCCCCGTGTCAATGCCCCCTTTTTTCTATGATGAAATCAAAGGCGTAGTCCATGAGGCCACCATTACAACCCTGGTTGTAATTCCGGTCGCAATCTACGAGCTCTTGTACTGAGAGTGATATCGCTTCTCCGGTGCGGACTGCGTTGATGCCCTCCACAGATCCAACTGCTGAAAACGCCCAACAGCTCCCTGATTTGATTATCAGAGTTATGATTATCAGGGAGCTGTTGGGCGATGTCAGATCGATGGTCACCTTTCACTAAATCAAAACAAGGTCAAGAGATTCACCAACTATTCTACATTAAAAACACAATGCAACAGCCCATAAAACCTGCATGCTTACAGATTCACAACTGAATTTTACACAACGCTTTTATTCTCTTTGAGCTTTTAGATTTTAGAATGACGTAGACTTGGTTTCAGTTGTCAGAAAACGAATTGCAAATTTAAATAGGTTCCTAGACATTTGAACTCCTCCAACGGGCGCTCAGACTATGCTTGCAATTTCGGAGCATCGTATCTTGCTCGATTTTAACTCAATTCTGGGACTCACAGAAAACTCCTTTACAACTCCAGCGGCTTCAATCTACAATGCCACACCTTAAAAATCCAGCACACGAGAGAAACACCGCAGACGTCGAATATTCTCGAAGCATGTTGTATACATTACAGAACAGCTCCAAACGGACCAATTGCAAGAGAGCTCAACTACAAAATGTTGAGAATTTTCGGAGAATTCAAGAAACCTCACCGCAGGATCGGAGTCCTGATCCTTGACCTTGCAAGAGATCATTGAGAACTGATTCAAGAAACCTTACCACGGAAGCTAGCCTAATCCTTGGCCTTGCCAGAAATGGTTGCGAATTCAAATAACCTTCAGGATCAGCGCCCTGTCCCTTAGCCTTGCTAGAAATTGCTGAGACATTCAATTCAAAAAGCCTTACCGCAGGAACCGACCTGATCCTAAGGAATTATGAGAATTCAAGAAACCTAACCGCAGGATCGGAGCCCTGATCCTTGACCTTGCAAGAAATTATTGAGAACTGATTCAAGAAACTTTACCGCGAGAGGCAGCCTAATCCTTGGCCTTGCTGGAAATGGTTGCGAATTCAAATAACCTTCCGGATCTGCGCCCTGATCGTTTGCCTTGCCAGAAATTGCTGAGAATTTAGTCAAGAAACCGGCCTGATCCTAAAGATTTATGAGAATTCAAGAAAGCTTACCGCAAGGTCAAGGATCATGGCCGCCGCGCGCCAATCCACACTCTCCGGCGCCACAACGTCTGCATACCGGAACAGCCCGGCGCTGCGCCTCCGCCGCATGCGATTGACAACAGCTCGCGTCCCCGTGAACTGCCTCCGAAACTCCTCATTCGTCAAGTCCGTGAACCGCATGAGCCCGAGCGCGTAGCTCGAATTCCTCCTCACCTGGTGCCACCGGACATAGTCCCGATTCTCCCTCCACTGGAACCGCCGGCCCGCTGTGCTTGTGCGCCCACTCGCAGAACTGCTTACACAAATCGAGCGCATCCTCGAGGTCCGCCTTCACAGAGCTCGTGCGAAAAAGGACGATCGCCAAGGCGACAATCGACAGGAGCAGCGCCATGAACTCAAACTTCGCCATCGCTGTGCAAGATTCTGATCGCAAAACTGAAACTTACAAAATAAAACTGAGCAAGCGAGAGTGGGAACCTAAATGCGGCAGAGGGAACCGAAATGCCGTAGAGGGATCCCAAATAAGACAGCCGGAGCTTATTTGCGGCAGTGGATGAAGCAGTCACTATCTATACCCGCGGTAGACTTTCACAGTAACATGAGCATGTGGGCCTGCTGATGTGGCGCTTTGATAAAGGACATGCCCAACTCTAAGGCCAAGTCAAGAGGCCGACATTCAAAATTTCAGCCCAAATAATGGCGAGAGGCTAAATTCTTGGGATAAAAAAATACATTAAGGTCGGGAAGATCCATATGTGGCCTCCAAGGGGGGTATAATCACACTACAGCAATGAATTGAGGAAACATGGTCTGAAATAGTCTTTAGAATAGATGTGCAGTGAGTTACAATGATTCCGATGAGACCGTTTGCGTACAAATCGGTGGTGAGCCTCATTTTTGTGAAGTGGGATCACGATGAAATCTATTCCCTCCATAGATGATGTTTTTTGTGATCTACTACACTTGAAGATTCTTTTGAGGTTTCGTGAGCTCTCGGGTCTTAAAGGGGTTGTAATGCTATAAATTGAAGGAAGTTGATGGCCTCTTGAAGGAAGTTTGGGTTGGCAAAAAACGGCAACCCAAGTTTGCACTCGAGAGGCCGTTGCTCTTTAAAAGTGGTGCCATGTAGGCACAATGGAGGGCAACAATGTAGCGACAATGGAGGCACAAAGGACGGCACTTTGGACTTTGGCCTTTGGTGTGAAGGCCGAGAGGTCAAATTTTGGCAGTCTCGTTGGTGGAAATTGACGGCCTCTCGACCTTGGTCTTGGTGTGAAGTGGTTCTAATATTTGTTAGCCATGCAACATATTTGCAATAATAATCTCCACAAAAGAAAAATATCTACATTTAGAACTGTGAGCGAGAAGCTCAAATCCATTTGACTTTAGAAAATTATTTATTAAGGTTTTATCATGAAGTAAATCCTTTAAAGTAAATCTTTTAGACCCCTATCATTGTTAGTAGAATATTTGATTACAGTCCTATGTATTCATACCATCCTCTAACACTTGCCTTCCTTCTACCTTGGCATTGGTTTGGTAACATCAAAGTGACCACTTACACTGAGCTTTATTGTGTTTACCAACAACTAGGGCATCTGACTTTTATCATAGAATACGATTATTTTAAGTAATAAATAATGAAATCTACAAACAAAAGTGTCTTTCTAAGACGTCATGTTTGCATGTGACATTTGTAGAGAACCAAATTCATTTTCTTCTAAATGTACATATTAAGATGTGGATTGATACAAGAAACATTTAAACATGGTGGATATAAAGTAATATGAATACTCTCAAGCTATTGTGGAGAAAATGCTTTTCAAGTGGGTTTTCCACATATTTGTATGTTCATCTTTTATGACATTTTCATCTACCGAGTGAAATTTTCACAAGTATGATGTTTAAAAGTTATCCACGAATTCTACAAATTACCACAAGTAATCCAATTTCATCTTTGTTCTATTTTCAAAATTTGTTCGTGTTTTTGTCACTAGCTTCGATTGGATATTACAACACAACTGGTTGAGGTGGATAGATGCACAAAATTTCAATTAACAAGAAATCTGTGACCAAAAATATCCTCAACAATGATATTCAAATTCACTCACACATTGTTCTTTGCAAAAATTAATATGTGATTTGGAGTTATAGAGCTCTAAGAAAAATCATGAATTCATAGCCAAATATATTATTCACATTGATGCCACACACTACAAGGTATTCCATACTCATAAAAACTATTAAAAGTTTGACTAAAATTTGTCTTCAAGAGACTCTTCATTGTTATGTTATATATTCAACATGTGTTTCAATTTCCATTGATTATAAAGGAGCATTATCATTTATAATCAAACGTGAAAAACTTAAAAAATTGATTAAAAGATATGTATATATGTATACTTCACATATTGTATAAAAATGCAAAGCTATTAAAATTTTCCACGTTTATTTATGAAATTTTTAGCACGATTCCATTCATTTATGAATGTAGTTCAATAAATAAAGTACAAATTAATTCAACATATCATTTGGGGTTATATTATCTTGAAGAACTAGCAAGGCAAATGGCGTTTATACCTTGCATGAATTTTGAACTGTGAACCTTGCATAAATATTGAACTTTTCTTTCATGTTATGATTGATTCTTCTATGGTGCTATATTCCATGATATATTCATATCAAAGTCTAAGGGCTTTATTATTGGCAATAATAATTAGCATTTGAACATTCTTAATGTTAGAAATTGACTTCAATAGTTTCTTATCAACTTGGAATTTTCAATGTTGTTGATTTTCTTCAATAATTTTAAATCAAAGTTTTACAAAGCAGCAAGCCATGTCTCAAAAAATTTGCTTACATCAAGAAAAACTTCAAAGTGCTAAAAATAAAATTTTACTCTCATAATTAAGATCCAAACTTTTGCTTACATTGAGCAAAAAATAAAAATACCAATAAAAAATTTGCTCACAATGAACAACATTGATAATCCAATAGGATAAGTAATTAAAAAGTGTAATAAATAGAAGGATTACAAATCATACCTCAAATATCACTTCATCATATCTATTGTTGTTCTTACGATGATTCTTGTTGTATTTTGTTGTTCTTGCACAATTGCTGTAGAATATAACTAAAGAATATAAATAGTAAAAGGGTTGACTTCGTTGGAAATGACCTATGGAATAGCTACCATAACACATTCCATGTGGAGGGGGAAAAAGGCGCAAAGTGGTGGGAAGAGGTAGGACAATCATGGAATAAAATTGTTGCTCTTGGCACTCTATAATCTCGACCAAGTATTAGCCTTTGAACAATTCCAAGCTCACCATTGTCTAATTTAATTCCTTCATAGACGCGCTAATACATTCTAAGGGCATGTGGTGCAGTGTCTTTGTTCGTATGTTGAATTGGATGTTTGTTGGGCCCTGCCCTTTAGGGAAGGGTCATTCCATTGTGTTGCAAATCGGCCAACTAATATAGCCAGAAGTTCATATAACCGGTTTCACACTGGCACCATTATTGAGCTTCAACGTTCATCTACAACAATCATCTACACTTAGGATTCATATGCCGCCGCACTAGTCCGTGTTATGTCAACTTAGGGTTCATCCGCCGCTACACTGTGTGTGAGGGCCAAGGAGGAGGAGAGAGGTGTCTTAATTGTTGTTGTTGTGTAGAGCTTGGTGTTAGGAAATTATGTGGATATGCGTTATGAGGAGCTTGGAGGAGTTGTGGAGTTAGTGGCTTGGGAAGAGCTGCGGCATAAGGAGCTTGCGGAGGTGGTACAAAGTATTCAGGGGTTTGTAGTTGGGGTCTTGTTTATTTTTCTAAGCTGTTTAGTTTTGTATGTGATGTTGTGTATGTGCTCCGGTTGCTATGGAGTCCGATGCTCAAGGTGCTGGGGATGATGGGCTCCAATCGCTTGTGGAGAGATGTGGAGAGCAGGGGTCGCTGATGGAGGGCCTCCTTGGGGATCATCGTGGTCCGCTACCGAGATCACTAAGGAGCAAAATACTCAGCAGGTACATAGCGTGCGAGGGTTTCTCTCTTGTCTAGCAGCTCCAACCTAATGTTGCACCTTTCCCAATTACTTCCAAGCTTCCCAATATGCGTGCTTGCAGAGAGCACAATGATCTTCCGTCATGCCAGGGTTGTGAATCATTGTGGTGCAATAACTGTGCCAAACAATTTTCTGGTCTAGGTCAGTGATCTCTTTTTCAGAAGTTAAGAAAGTCTAGACGCTTCTGTTGAGGTACTTAGAGGCGTCCTTGGAGTATTAGTGGCTGACACAGTTTTGTGGTTTGCTTTGTGTCATTTTTTAAAAGGGGCAGAGAAAGATTTTGGTAACCCATGGTGCAAAATCCGTAGAAATGATATTTCTTCAGCTCCAAAGAGTTCGCACAAATTGTCAAGTAAATTTGTAGATGTTGGAGCCAATATCCCAACATCAGACGACGGTGGGTGCAATGTCCAACGCTTCCAAGCGCCTGATACCAACAGTGGTTGTGCTATCTGCAAGTAAGTAATGAGAGTTTTGCGCACAGTAAGAGTTTGAATCGTAATAATGCAAGTTTCTCTACTTTTCCTTTTTTTTCTTTCCTTTATACAGCTTTTGGTGATCAATTTTTTTGCGACCCGGATTTGTCATTTTAAAAGCTCTCCTGTGGATTCGGAGTGAAGTTTCAAATTTCTATTTGTGCCAGAAGTGGACTTTGAAAAAGTCCGGATTTGATATGATAATGTTGGTTTGTAGCCAAGTGAGTTAACTGCAATGTTTGTTGACCAGTGTTTAAGTTGTTTCTTCCTTTACTTTTTGGTAATCATGATATTGGACAATAGATCTTATGCACTTCATTGACTAAGATTTTGCAATCCCACTAGTGACATTCTACAGCCCTTTGATGAATATTTTGGAATAAATTTGACCGGATACGTGCTCATTGTTTTGGCAGTGTGGGCGAGAGTACCATGTTGGTTGCATGAGAGATTATGGGATGGATGATGTAGGTTAACCAATTGGATAATTTTTAATGTCGTTTTGCATGTGATATTTATCACCAAAAAGTGGGATTTAAGATGAACTAACATTCTGTCTTATGTATTGTAACTATCCACATCCATCAAGTTAAGTCGTTCATCACTGTTTTGCATGTGGCAGGAGCTGCCAACTGGCGAATGGTTTTGTGATCCTCATTGCCGGAATATAGTGCAAATTCTTGAGCAACTTGTATCAAACAGACCTGAATCGTTGTCTGACAGCATCGTCAGTGAGCTGCTGGAAAGTCGACAACACAAGCAGGGTGCTCTTGAGACGGCGGAGTCTAGCAGCCCAATTTTTGGTTGGCAAATTCTGCAAGGCTCTAATGGTAATGTTGTCAATGGGCGAACACTTGGCTAAGTTGTGAACATTGTTGTGCTGACTCAGGGAGACTATCCAGATGGCCCACTTGCTTCTTGATGTATTGGGGTGAATGTACCGTGTGGGAGTGGATATGGTCTTTGGGGATGGCTTTTTATAGTTGGAATTGTGCAACGCATGAGGTAGGGACAAAATAAAGACATTATGTATTTTGGCTGAATTTGTGTAATATCTAGTTGGAAGTGCTTATCTGGGTGAAAAGCATCTTCAACTTAATGATCAATTATATTCTTCTTTGTTATTGTGCAGTCAAGGTAATTATGAGGAAGATAAGCATTGACATTTTTGATTAATTTTAATTTTTTTTATCAGTGTGCGGTCAGAGTGATTATGTGGAGGACAAGTACTAAGTTCTTTTATTAGTTTTATCCATTTTTGTCAGTGTGCAATGAGGGTAATTATATGGAGGATAAATACTAAGGTTTTTTTATACTTTTATTTGTTTTTGTGAGCATGCAGCCAAGGTAATTATGTGGAGGATAAATACTATATTTTTTTTATTGATTTTATTTATTTTTGTCAGTGTGCAGTCAAGAACATTATGTGGAGGATGAGCACTACGTTTTTTTATCAGTTATATTTATATATGTCACTGTGTAGTCAGGGTAATAATGTGATTAAAGAGCATCTTCACATTTTTGAATAATTGTATTCCTCTTTCTTAGTGCAGTTAGGAATAATTATACATATGGATAAGTGTCCTTGGTTTTATTTTTAACAGTATGTCTTTATGAGATGGAGACAATGATAGTTATTTGTGTGATAAGCATCTACTTGTTTATGATAAGTTATTTTATCTTTTGTAAATGTGTCGTTAAAGAAAATTTTGTGGAACATAAGTATCTTTAGATATATGGTTATTTATATTTATTTTTGCCAAAATATAATTTGTTATTTAAATCCGTTGTAAGTATTCTTTTATATTTTTTTCTTAACTTTGGTGGTGATTTCAGCCACTTCTGACATTAATTTTTTTTTATTTTGCTTACTATGGAGGAAAACTTTTGCAGTACATAAGCTGAGTGATTGAGTTATACTACATCTTCTCTTCTCTACCTTCACTAATGCTTTTGTTACTTGGCTTTTAGATTGTTGTTATCTTCATTGCTGCTTTTGTTACTTAACTTTCAGTTTGTTTCTTGCTGCAATTGTACGGTTAATCTCAAGACTTATGTTTAGCTTTCAAGAGTTTGTTGTGTTCTACGTTAAGTGTGTTCTAAAGTAAGTGTTTCTAGTTACTTTCAACCTTTTATTGTAATTATTTTTAATAATTAGCCCTTTCTGTTTTTTCTAGCAAATAATTTTTTTTTAAAAGTAAATCAAAAAATTTGTAACATGTAGTATGGCTTCTAGCAAGGATAAAATACCTGCCAATCCAAGGTTGGTAGGCATTTCTCACATTCAGCTTAGAATGTTGGATGGTTATTTTGAGGGTAAAATTCTCAATAGATATGGGTCTTTTGATGCTCCAGGCACTAAGTACAAATATATTCATTGTGATTTAGCTGATAAGGAGGAGTTTCAATCAATCACTCTTATTACTGCAGAGGGGTATGCTTATACATTATCTCCAAAATTCAATGTTGGTTTGTGTGTCAGGATCTCAAACTTTAGTGTGGGATATAAGTCTTTGGATTGCGAATTTGGAGACCATCATTTTTCTCTCAAGGTTGGAGTAATGACCTCAATTAAGGTCATTTCTGATTTTTTTTGTTGTGTTGTTTTTCATTCCTACTCATAATATCTCTGACTTTCTTGTTAGGGAGAATCCGAGTGAAATGGGCACTCTTGAGTTGGTAGTCATTAGAGTTCATGGAAGGTCAAAGAAACAATTTATCTTAGTTGTGGCAAATAACAAATCCAGTGCCACTTCTTTTGTTTTCTATCCGGAGTATTACAGTGAGTTTAAGTTTCTTTCAGAGAAGTTTGCAAGTGGTGAGGTGGCAACGTTTCTAGTGAAAAATGTCTCAAGTTCTACATAGGGAGAGAATTGTTTGACCACCACCTATCCAAACATTTTTGTGTTTCCGATTTCGGACAGTGATGTGGTGGAGAGATTGAAAGGTGTTTTTGAGCATCACATTTTGGAACGAACGATTCTCTCCCAATTTGAGGTACATGTAGATTTCTCTCATTTTAGTTTGTTGTTTTGATTTTGATTTTATATTGGATATTAATACAATATGAAGTACTAATATATTGTGAAATATGGATACAGTATGAAGTATGAATACATTATGAGGTACAAATACAATATGGATTGCAAATATACTATATTATATAGATACATTATGATGTATAGATACAGTACGATGTCTAGATACAATACGATGTATAGATACAATATGATCATAGATACAATATGATGTACAAATATGGTATGAAATATATATATGATATATATATAGTATGAGGTACGTATACAGAATGAAGCACATATACAATATGTAGTTCATATATAGTATGAGGTACACATATAATATGAGGTACAGATACAGTATGAGGTACAAGGTGGAGATATAGTATGAGGTACGTGGTTCAAAGATAGTGCAAGGTACAGAAACAATATAAGGTATGATTACATTATAAGGTACGTTTTTAATATATGGTATGTGTATAGTTGAAGGTATTAACATTATGTTTATAATATAATATGTTTTTGTTTTATAGTGTATGGTGTGTGTAGCCTATGTGTTGTTTGTAGAGTATGCATTGTATGTAAAATATATGTTGTAAGTAGAATATTTATTGTGTATATAGTATTTGTTGTTCGTATAGTATTTGTTGTGTATACTTTTGTCTAATGTGTTTATTGTATGTCTTTGGTATATATGTTGCTAGTCGGTGGTTTAGTAATCAAAATTTATGTTGTATGTTTATTTGAATTGTATCTTGTATACTTAATATTTTTTATTTTTTATTTTTTAACTTTTCTTTGTTCATCATATGTCGGGTTGTTGGAAGGTTGAGTGTACCTCAGGGTGCAGCTGTGTTTGAAAACACTTGTTCCAAGTGTCATCTTCCAACTATAACAAAATGGAATTTGGGGAACTATTGTTCTCATTGCAAGTGCATGGTGGAGAATTCTTCTGATCCTAGAGTTGTTTGTAGGATTACTGGAGCTGGTGCTGAAGTTTGGGAAGTTACCTTAAGTGAAAAGTCGATTTCCATCTTATTAGAGTGTGATTTCAAATCAACCAGTGACTTCAAAGCTTCCCAAGGGAGTTTAGTCAAGCTAGACTTGAAGGTATTTTTTCATTAAGTGCTTCTGCTGAAGTCATTGGTTTTACCCCTGGCTTTGTTGAGATCACTGATGCAATATCTCATTTTATAGATGATAGTGTTTTGGCTCAAATTGATTTAGAGCATGATGTGGGATTATTGCAACCCCATGCCATTCGTTGTCATGTAACAGTAGTTGAAACACCTTCTGTACCTTTGGGTACTAGTGAGAGTTGGTCTCCTATCATTCCTAAGGAGGACCTGGATGTGGATAAAGCTTTACAAGAGTAATTTGTATCTCTGTTTTTTTTATGTACAGTTTCAAATTATAATAAATTGTTGATATATGTATAGTAATCATTTGACTCATATGATATGATTTTTTGACAGATTTTGAGAAAGTGTTTTCAAATTTAAAAAATTATCTATGAAGGTTTTTTTGGGTGTATTGAGCAATTTGACGTGCTTATTGAGTTGTTGACAAATTTCGAATTAGTAGCTTCAAATCTTTATCTTTTTAATTATTAAATTAAATATTATTTTTGAACTATTTTTATATTATGTATTACTTATATTTTTTAAGTTTAAAACTTCATAGTTTTCTCTATCTTTTGTATATTAATAATTGAAGTTTTTTATCTTTTTAATATGTATAATAATTATTAATATAATACTTCAAATTATATTATAATTTTATGTTTATATTTTATATAATACAATTATAGAATCATCTTATGAAGTTATATTGGAATATTTCTATGTTTTAATGAAAACCTACTGATTATATAAAATTTAGTTCTAATAATAAAGTTTAAATTTTTAATATTTAATCTTTACTTATGTCTATTCTTGAAGTTGAACTTTGAAATCAAAATCTAAGATGTGCTTATGAGTTTTATTATTATCCTGGAGATTGTCTTTTTGATGCCATTGCTTATTTGACGAATTATAGACAATCTTCTTTTTCAATTCGTGAAATTGTTGTAGATCATTTGGAACATTGTTTATTAGTAGGTACACTAGAGGCTTTGTTGTGCAGAAGTCGTGAATTATAACCATAATTCATGATTGATTTGCATGAAGGTAGAGTAAATTCAGAGTCTGATTATTTGAGCAAAATGGCATTATCGGTTAGAAATGGAGGATTATTAGGTGATTTTACAATCATTTTTTGGATCTCACAGTACATGCAATGTCGAATATTAGTTTGGAACAAACGTAATGGAAGAATAATGGCTAGAATTGGTGAACATCTTCCAAATGCAATCTTTCAACTTTCATTTGGAAATAATCATTATGAACCAATAGTATCATGTAATCAATTAGAAAGTAGTACTATTTTGATCGACATGTTGGAAAAAAGAAAAATTGCAAAGTATGATACATTTTGTGATTTAGAGTCAAGCAAATATAATGAAAATTTGAACAAATGGAATTTAAAGTCAAGTGAATATAGTAGTGAGACAAATAAAAAAAATGATAAATCAAATAATTATAACAGTGAGATTAATAAAGAAAATTCAAACTTAAGTAAACACAATGCTGAGCCAATTAAAGGTTATACAACCAAAAACAAACAAAAAAGATTTTCATGTAATAAAGAACTAAATGATGATTTATTAAATCTAAAAAAATTATACAACACTTATATCAATTATAGCATTGCAAGAATATTTTTAAATCAACATCCAAATTTTAATTTAAGAATTATTCAAGTAAAATTACATTTAAATTACATTCTTGTAAACAAATCACAACAATTAATACATATACAATCAATGAACACATTGGAAATACATCATTCAATGAAAAAAATGAAGAATTGTCTTTTATAAACAAAGAATGTCTTAAAGGATATACAATAACTTTAAAGATTGATTCAATTAATCAAATTCGAAATTTGAATGCTACAATAGTTGAAGTGGAAAAATCTTTAAAAACTTTGAAATGATGATACTTATAAAAATATGATTTTAAATCATAAATCTAGCCAATTTGAGAAACAACTAAAGCAATTCAAATGGAACTCAATTTTATATGCTAGTTTGTTAAAATTGAAGGATATATATAATACATGCACCACTTATGAAGTTGTTGGTAAGTTTTTGAAAACATGTCTTCATTTGAATCTAATAAAACTACAAGTAAAGTTGCATTTAGAATATATTATGTATAAAAAAATAGATTCAAAATATGTATTGAAATGGCCTGATATCATTGATACATTTATAAGTAATACCATTCAATTATTTCCAGACATTCCTTCTAAGCACATGATGGAACAACTTGCTCAAAAATTCCCCACATTGCAGATCTCAATGAAACAATTATCTCAACATTTAAAATATTTCAAGGAAAAATTGAAATCAAAAATTGAAACTTCTACACTTCAAAAGAGTATTATGAATGAACTAAAATTAGATAAAATGCCAAGTGAAAATGGCAAGTACATAACAGAGTATCTTGATAATATTACAGACACACCAAAATATGCATGTTTTACTTGTGGAAGGCTATGGTTTTGTCGACAAGTGAATTATGCATCAATTTTTCTTATCATGTCATTGCCAAAAGCTTATCATATTGATGCTTTGGAAAAACCAATTTTTGTATGTAAAAGTTGTCGTCATCAATTTTTACATAATAAAAAATGGGACATGTCATTACGAGATCACATAACAAACAATGTAAAAAATATGGATATTGTTTCATCATTGAACAAAATTGAAGAGCCATTAGTGTCTCCACGCTTGGCCTTTGTCCAAATATATCAATTAAAAAGATATGGACAATATGGTATATGTGGAAGTATAGTTAATATTCCTACCTATTTAGATTTGATTCAAATTGTTCTACCACGTCTACCGTATGATTCATCTACTATAGTTGTATATTTAAAAAGGAGGTTGGCATATAAATCCATATATATGTTTGGGTTTGTTCCTCCAAATATTGTAATGAAGGCTTTACATGTCCTTTGCAAGACACCATTGTATATAGATGCAAAAGTTTCTATTAAAGAAAATTGGAAAGACATTATGGATTCTTCAATAATTGATGCTTTTACCTTGAAAGAAGAAAATGAATGTACTTCAAACGAACCAATATCTATGGATGGTTTCGAAGAGATAAAAGATGATGAAGGCACAAATACATTGATTCAAAATATTCTACATCCAGAAAGTATAGTTGATGATAATGATTCAATTGCTATTGCTCCAGGTGAAAAATTTTGCCTAATCTTTTTTTTTAAACTATTAATATACTGATTCATTTTATCTTATCCTCAGCTTGGATTTGTGTACGAAAGAATATTTTGAAAGGACGTAAACCAACTGCATTTGAAATCTTAAATAATAAGAACATTGAAAATTTGTTAAAGTCAGATATGGGTTATAAAGAACTTGGCAAAATAAGAACGTCTCCTGATTATTTTGATTGATTAAGAAAAATGTTTTTGCTATGATTAGACAACTTGGTCCTCCCACATTCTTTGTTACTTTTACAACGGAGATTAATTATTGGCTAGAAATTGTCCAAACACTAGAAGAACCTTATAACATTCATAATTGCAATAAAGAGAGGATATTTTAAAATAATGACAAGACAAAAATTGCAGAACTTGTACGAATGGATCCTAGAACATGTGCTCGATACTATGATAAACGGATTGGTTGGTTTCGAAAGCTTTTGAAAAACTGCAATTTATTATTTGGTGAGTTGAAAGATTTTTTTTTAATAACGGAATTTCAAAGTAGAGGCTATCCTCATGATCATCGTCTATTATGGATTGCCGATGCTCCTCGATGGCATACAATCCAATGAAGAAATTGAAAATTTTATTGATAAATATCTGACATCAGATCGCTTTATTCTAAAAAAACCCTTCGTAGTGCACAAGTTCACCAACACATACAAACATGTTGGAAAAAGGGTAAAGCAATACGTCGCTTTCATTATCCCAAATCTCCAATGAGAACGACTAAAATTTTATTACCTTCAGAAGAATGCAAACGAGAATTTTACCATAGAATAACAATTAGAATATTTGAAGAACTAGTAAAAATGGATCTTGGAGAAGACATGGCATATGTTGATTCTTGAATAGATTGAATTTGAATGAAGATGCCTACATAATGGCTTTACGTAGTACTCTAAAGAAGCCTACTATATTCTTAAAACGAAATGTGATTGACATAAGAACTAATGTCTTTGATAAGTTGGCGGGTCTATTATGGCAAACAAATACCGATGCTCAATTTATACTTGATCCTTATGCTGCTCCAAGTTATTGCACATTGTATTTAACAAAAGTTGATAAATCAGTAACTGCCGAAATGAAAGCAACTTTAGAAAATCTAAAAGTGAACAAACTAGTGATGTTGATCATATAAAAAGAATGGGAAATTCTTTTGTGAATGCACAACAAATACCTGCTCAATTGGCTGTATATTTAGCACTATCTATAACTCTTCATCATGCATCTCGTTCATTACAATTCATAAATACCTTTGAAGAAGAATCAAGAGCAGAAATATTGCTTCCATCTAGTGTATTACAAAAATTGGAACCAAATTCAACCAATATATTTTGTAAATCTTCAATTGAGAAATATAGAGGTAGACCTCAATATTTGGAATATATTTGTCTTGCATAATTTATTTCCAAATATAGAATGAATGATTTTAAGAAAAACAATTTGTTCCTCAAATTATAAGATGGGTAAACTTTAATTCACGTAGAGACCCTAAAAATCATTATCGCAAGCAACTTCGTTTATTTTCTCCTTTTCGAGGTTTAGAAGAATCTTGAAAAGATGGCCATGGTACTTGGCATGAAGCTTTTAATTATAAACAAGAATACATAATGTCCATTCATAAGCATTTTGTGTATCAATTTAATAGTAAAGCCAATACAGGGATGAGTGGAATACGCTGCAATCTTGTGTTCACAAATATAGTAAAATGCATATGAATGATTCATCCCTTGACATCCCATTACCTAGATTAGTAAATGAAATGAGTAATCCACTGAATTGCTCTATTTCTACAAACATTGAAGGAGTTGAATCATATGATTTATCCATTGAGAGAAAAGAACAAAAGCAAGCAAATATATCTAGAAATGAAAGTGTTCCCAATTGTCCTGATGAAATTCTATCAGACAATGAATTTGCATCACTTATGCAACAATTGAATGGTGAGCAATGAATGATTGTGGATGATATTATATATAAAAAAATGAAATCAGAGACACATTTCTTCATATTTTAACTGGAGGAGCTGGTACAGGAAAAACTTTCACATTACTTTGCATCATCCAATACCTATTACGATATTATAATAAATTCAATGTGGATGCTGATCTGCTAAAACAAAAGGTTATGAAACTTGGTTATACTGGTAAAGCTGCTTTTAATATGGGTGGATCAACAATTCAATCTGCTCTTGCAATTCCTTTAAATAAACATCTTCTTGAATTAAAAAGTCTATGTGATGAGAGATGTGGCTGCTTTATAAAAAGATATAACCAACTTCGGTTATTAATTATTGATGAAGTATCTCTTGTTGGAAGTTGTATGTTTGCAATGGTTGATAGAAGGCTACGAGTTATCATGCAAGCACAAAATAGTTTTATGGGTGGCTTCGATGTCATTGTCACTCGTGGTTTGTTCCAAGCGCCACGAGTCCGTGATGCATGGATATTGAAACCTGAAAGTATTGGTCTTGATCAACTAGCTCCAAACTTTTGGATAGAAAAAGGTTAAGTGCTATGAACTTATACAAGTTATGCAACAAAAAGACTCACAATTCGTTAGCATCCTTGATCGCTTTCGAACTGCAACTCAAACTATGCATGACATTACATATATTAATAAGATATGCTTCAAGTCACTACCAAATGACATTACATTTCCACATTTGTTTTATACAAATATGAAAACAAATCAGCACAACAAGTATGTTTTTGATAATACTCCCGGAGAAACATATAAATTTGTTGTTGAAGATGTTCCGTCTGAAACATGTCCACCTTCTTATAAACTTTCTAATATATCCACTTCAACTGGTGGTTTGCATTATGAGATATTCCTTGAAAAAGATATGTTGGTAGAAATTTGTGCAGGAAATCATGTCACAAGTGATGGTCTTGTCAATGGGACTGATGGTATTTTCAAAGATTTCACAACCACCCCACAAAAATTAATATGGATAGATTTTGGATCACCACGTATAGGTATTGAAACAAGATTAAAACATATAAATGTTTACCAAGAATATCCTAATATTCACAATCATTGGACACCTATTACACAAAAAACTACAGAAATTCAAATTGGAGAAAATTCTTTACATATTGTTACAAGAATTCAATTTCCCATCCAACTAGCAACAACACGTACAATACATCGAGCTCAAGGCTTAATTCTTGATCGCTTGGCATTTGATTCTCAATATGTGACCAAACATGGATTGAGCTATAATGCTTTGTCAAGGATTCGTTTAAAGGAACATTTGTTTTTATTATATCCATCATGTTCAAAAAAAATTCATATAGATCCATCTATAAGTATTGAGATGTCTCGTCTTCAATCTGAAGCAAAGTATAAGATTTCCATTCCTCTACTAATTGGTCATAAAAAAGATAATATCATTCTTCAATCACTCAATACTCGATCCTTAAATCGTCATTACAAAGATGTTTTGGCTGATCCAAATTTATTGGCATCTGATGTCCTATGCCTTAATGAAACACAAATTTCTTATTTACAAAATAATTTTGAAATTCATAAAGCATTATTACAAAAATGCAACATTTTATCATGTCACAATGGCCATGGAACTATTGTACTTTTTGACAAAGCTATGACTTTATCTAGAAGTCACATAAGTACAGATTTTAATTTAGAATTCATACAAATTTTACTTAATGATAACACATCAAAAGCCATAAATAACATTGCAACTTATAAGCCTCCTGCGATGCCGTTGCTTGATTACCTTGTCGTTTTAAAAAATAAATAAGAATCGATGCCTACAAATTGTCCTACTTTTATTCTTGGAGATTTAAATATTAGTATGTTGGTGAAAAACCTTCTCTCGACAACCTTGCATGATTTCATGATTAGCTACAACCTTCATTTATCCTTCTCTGAAAGCACTAGTGATTAGTAATCACAATTGGATCATATCTGGACAAATGCACTACCGTCACTTTATACCTTCAAATACCTTTAAGTTAGATGCCTATTGGACACATCACAAGCCCATTTATTTGATTTATAAAATCCAAATTTAAAAATACATATTCCGAACATTACTATAAATCTTTTATGATTAGATAGTTAAAAATTTATTGATTCATTTACTTTTATTTTTACAAAAGTAAATAAAAATAATTCTTCAAATTAATTAGTAATAATAGAATTTACAAATCAATTTAGAAAATACATTACTTAACTTCATAATTGTAGTTGTTGTGTTCAAGTCCAAATCCACACAATCATACTTTGTTAAATGACTCTAATTGCATAATCATCAATAAAATACATCAGCATAACAAATTATTGTAAACTTGTTCACTTTAAATACTTGCTAATAGGTAAAATAATAGTTATACTTCTACAAACATGCCTATAATGATTTTCATTCTCTAAATGGGTGGAAAAGAAATGCAATGTCAAATTTGAGATGATAAAATAATAAATTTGAATTTAAATATCATTTTAAATTAAATGGACCAAAGTCACAATCATTATTGAAACTTCACTACATGTATACTTTTTAGACCATCTTTTTACTTAAACTTCATTGAAATAGTAGAACTTATGAATTATAATAAATTTATTTATTATGAAAATTTTAATTTATTCCATACATTTCAAGAATTTGGAAGTCTAAATTTATCAGTTGATTTAATTAAATTATTTAATTTATCATATTGAAAATATTTTACAAATTTCGAAGGAAAAATACCAGGGGGGCCATTGTATCTATCAATATCTTGTTCTGCTTCTATTGACATGATATGTAGACAAGGTTTCCTTCTAATGCAGGTTGCGTTCTTCGTTCAACTTCTTGAATGAAATCCCACGGTTGCAAAGTCTCCTTACCTTGAGGAAAAAATCAATTGGGTATTGAGCATTGTCGCCATCATGGTAATCTTTCGATATCACCTACATTCTTTTAACCAATGTCATTTAAATATAAATTAAATTTATATAATTAACCTCTAAGTTTTGGTGATTGTGAGCAAAAAAACAAAATACTAGGGAGAGTTTTGCCCACAATGAAAATTTGCATTGATAATTGAGTAGAATAAGTGATTAAAAAATGTACAAGTGCAAGGGTTACAAATTGTACCGTAAATATTGCTTCATCATGTTTATTGTTATTCTTGCCATGGTTCTTCTCACCAAATATTTTCTTATACCAAACAAGGGTTGAATGATCGTACATTTAGTAGAATTTAAATATGCATTGCAGATTCAAGTAGTCCTAAATCTTTTCAATATAAAAATCCCACTTTTCAATTATTCATTTTTCTTCTTATAATGATTAGTGCCTTGAAATCCTTTTAATGCTCCAACCTAGTGTTCTTTGTTAATAATTGTAAGTTGTCAATAAAGGTTCTTATGATTGAATTTACAAAAATATTAGTTAGGAATAATTTCATTTAATTATATCAATAATTATTCATTTATAGCCTACATTTTGATAAAATAGATTGTCTAGATCTAATAATTATTCACAAATTGTTTTGATTCCAGGTAGTTTGGAGCTAACTTAATATTAATTGAAGTTATATCACAAAGAAAATCAAATTAACTTTTTTACAGCTCAAGTCACATTTTGACACAATTTAGGTTCTTTTGAAAGCCTAAGAATTGTGTTTTGAGCAATTTTGATGGAGTTGGAGAAGTTCTTTCTTCGAAGTTTTGTTTGCAATATCCATTCTTTGGCTTGCCGTGTGCGCTTTTGTTTGGCTCTACCTTCTTGTTGCAAGCAATGTAAAAAAAGTTGTGGAAGGCAGTGTGGTAAGGGCAACTGTGTCAAGTTTTACAAAACAAGTGAAGTTGGGAAAACAATTGTAGTAAAGGTCTTGTGCAATTACTCTGATGGAGAGTTTGAAGGCAAGGTTTGTCACAAAGAGCTGGAGGCAATGAGATGAGGATGAAGCAGCAAGAGTAGATGCTAAAGACATTGTGTGGTGTTGGAGACATTGTGTTGAATAGGCTTCCAAATGATTGTAAGGTAATTCGATATTGATACTAGCAAGTACGTTGTCCTTGCTAGTCCATATTGAGTTGTTCTACAAATGGCAATGAAAGTATGGCTCAACAATAAGACTGTTTTGTAATTTCTATCAGCCATAATGGAGCAAGACAAGGCACAATGTCTTCTAGTAGTTAATAAGTAGACTCTTTGAAGTATTCTCATGTTCATCTCACATTTGATTTGCCTGCATTTGAATAGTAATCCATGGTGATAGGAGCCACAAGTTTGTTGAACTTCTTATTGTGCAAAAATCACTTAGTTTTTATCATTAACTTGCATATTATGACGTTTCTCTTTATATTTTGCAAAAGTTGTTGTCTGTTTGATTGCACACCAATTCAATATCGTTGCATGTGGGTATTTACCTTTAAACTTTATGTTATCTAATTATTGTGAAAATCATTGGATTTTGATGACCTAAATTGGGGTTTATTTTATTTTGTGTTTTGTTACTTGAGACCTTTTATTATTTGAGCAATATTTGAAATATATACTCATTTATATAGATTTTTGAAACTATTTTGGTTTTGAAGCAACTTCTTTGTGCATGTTGCAAATATTTATATTAGTGTTGGTGTAAGGTAAAAATTTGCGTCTTGCAAAATACCCAAGTCTACCCACAAATATAGATTCATTCAAGAAAATGATGAAGTTTGTCTAATGTTAGTTAATTTGTAGCTAATTATTTCCAATTTTGACTCCCTATTGATAAGTATCTATACTTTTCACTATTTAAGGTAAATAAAGTTTTCAAACATCACTCATAAAGAATTGATTCCAAAATAAACCCAAGGTTTCTAAGTGCCTAGGAGTCTTGCTCTTGTATAAACTATGATATATGGACTCCTAAACCTAAGTCTTCCTAGGCTGATGGAATCTTTCCATTATTAATCTTATTGTTATTTCCTAAATTAATTGTCATTAATAAATCAAAGCTAAATTTAGCAACCGAGCTCATCCCAATCATATTCATCATTCACCAACTTCTAACATGCACGTGAAAACTTAAACAATCACACAATTGTTAAAGTCCATGTATTCATTTTGTCCACATATTGACCTAACTCTAATTTCTCAAAGGCATATGTCACTGTATGCTTTGAATTGAATAAAAACGTTCTGAGCACTCTAATGCATTATCATATTTATCATGTATAAACCTCACACTTATTATTGTTTATTCTAAATGATTATATTCACTTGATTTATTCATCACTTTACACTTATGCATTCAACTTAAAGATGCATTCATTTAATTCAACACTAAGTTCATAAGACTCACACTCTTATGATTCTTCCTCTAAGTCTAAGACTAAATTGGATTTGTTCCTATTTATCCTATGAAGACCTAAATTAAGATTTTGTTAAACGCTCGTATGCATTTTTTTACCTTTCACAAGTAAGATAATGCATGCAGAATTCTAACAAACAATAAAATAAAAACACAAGTTACTCTTACAACACTTGAAAAGCTTCAATGTACTTAAACTAGCTTAAAAGCTGAGACTCACACCTTGCATTAATCTTGTGTGGTGTCAATAAAATGACATCTTGTAGCTTATTTATACTACTAATTCTTAAAAGGTGTCTAATCGCAAAGGTTTTTCCCTTAACTCCTACCAATCATCTAATTTTGTTTTATGCTTGATACCTCTTTACCAAAAGGCAAGTCACTACAAAGGAGTATGACTTTAACCCCTTCTACATTCTATTTCAATTTCATATTGTGAATAGTTAGCTTTTTAGAATTTAAGCTACTTAATGTGAATATTAATATTATAGTTTTAAATTAAGCACAACCCTGTTCACACTATAAATTCTTTAAAAATACCAAGACAAATAAAATGGCCCTATAATTGGTTTTGAGGCTACTTCTTTGTGATTATACATCTAAAGCCATTGATATGTTTGCTCAAGCTTGACGTGTGTGCTTTCTACTTGTATAAATATATATTTTTTCAACTTTTGTACATATTTTTGTTTTGATGATATATTTTCATTTTTCTTAGAGGAGATTGAATTAGAAAGGGATCCAAAGGTATTGAACACTAGAAAATCCACCTAGTAAACTCTCTAATTTCAATTTAAACTGCAATTTTCAATATGTAATTGTCTAATTAATTTTTGGATAGTATTTTTCATTTTCATTGGACGTGTAAAAAAAAGTAATGCCATCTTTTGAAGATATTTTTCAAGGGTGGGCACTTCAAAAACTTTTGCTATGACCTTCCATTAAACATGAGTTTTTAAATTCAAAAGTTGAATATTGTTTATTTGAGATAGTAATATAATTGTATCCTACTATGATATAAGATAATTTTCAATTCTTGTTTAAATTTTTTAATGATGAATAAGCAGAGTGAAAAGCTTTGCAAGAGTATTATGTTTATTGAAGGAATTCAAAAATAAAATCAAAATAAAATATCTATACAATAAAGATTTATTAAGTTGTTTTCAAAAAATATGAGCAAAAAGAATAACAAGTACTATTTAGTAAGTTTTTTTCCTAATGTTGTAACAATTATAAATTCTAAATAAGTACTATCATGAAGAGTTCTTTTAGATAATACAACTAGACAAAAAATGTATTTTTTGGATAATGAAACTAGTGTAAACTATCAATTACAAAGCAACTAGATTGAGTAGATATAACTTTCAAATGACCAATTGTCACAAATTGCTATGTCAATATTTAAATATTTCTTTGAGATTTTGGTTGTAGTTGGGTAATTCTAAAATCTTTTCTAAGGTATAATATTTTTCTAGATCCAACATTTGATGAAAACGTTATGTCATCTTAAACACTTTTCAAAAGAAGGTGGACGGTGAATAAGCGAATGAAGAGGGTGGCAAACAATGTGCAAGTTGCAACATTGCGCGCTGTAGTGCAAAGTGTTCATGACAAACAATTGTTTGATGAAATCCAAACTGAGATGTCCCATAACCGAGTTGTTGCACTTCTTGCTAAACAAGTTGCATTTACTTCGCATAAACACATAGACAACAAAAGGGTTGACTTTCAGAGAAGAGTGGTTGGAAATAAAGTTGAGCAACTAGCGCTACATGATGCATTACTAGAGTATGTTGTGAAGAACAAGAATTTTAGAGAGGCATGCAGAGTCATGTTCTAGTTTTTAGTTTTTCTCAAAATTTGTAGTGTAAAAAAGATTAAGGATACTTTTAAAAATTAGAACAATAATATAACGATAATATTCATACTAAGTAGCTTTAAAAACATAAAAAGACTGTTTACATTTATAACTTAAAAGAGAGGTATAAAAAAGATTAAAGACACATCTTTCCGTAGGGACGCACGTTTAAGTGAAAAGGTGTAGAAAATGAATTGAACTTAAGTGATTGGTAGAAATTAAAGGAATAAAATTTTACCAATAACTATAAACATGCAATTAAGCAATTATGCACTTAGCCAAGTGCATTGATTGGTGGTCGAAAATGATAGATTTCTGCTCAAAACTTTTTTTTTAAATAAAAAATTAGCAAGATTATAGTATCTTTTTTGTAGTGAATTTACGTGTCTCTTGCATTCAACATTGGCCTCTTCAAGTGCACGTAATTGTCATATTTTCTTGATTTTAATATGAAAAAGACACTTCGAATGTCGTCATACATGATTGTGCAAGTGATTTTGCTTTACAAATCTTACTCAGTTTTTATTTGAGATGAATGATAAGGTCATATGCACATTTGACAATGTCCTTTTTAGTTTAACGAGTTAATCATGGATTTGTCCATTGCAATTTGAACCATATAATTGGAAGAAATGAAAAAAATTGCTTTATCTTTCGCTGAGTATAGTGTGGACCAGAGTAGATTGAGCTTCTACACTAATTGTAAATTATACATGCAATCATCACTTGCTTGAAGTCAAACACGCAATCAACATTTGACATGCAAATGCTTGATGTTTTATGTTGGTGGCCGACCATCAGCCTTTGAAGTGACTCATGGAGTTTGACAAGCTTACTAGCAAGCTCGCCAGGTGGGCTTTGTTCCTTCAGAGTATGACTTTGAGGTTGTATATCGGGCCGACATCACAAACTTGGATGCGGATGGTCTATCTTGCAATCCAAGTCCTTTGGAGGAGGATTTGACTAGTGTCAGGTGGCATAGGGATTGTGACAGGGAGTCAATCTCGGGGTGGCATGCACCGGCTTACCTCACCTTGATGTCTCGCTCCGAGTCAACGTTGCCTAATTTGGCAATGGATGAGGAACCGGATAGGGCCCAAGTTATTAGCAATGTGTGGGAAGAAGGTCCAGTCTTGCACAAGCTACAACATGGAACACTTTCCCCAGCTCTTTCTGCTATGGAGCGTCATAGAGTTGGGCACCGAATAGTGAGATTCCGTTGGGTGAAGTATTTTTGGTGTGGCCAGATTGGACTAGGCGCATAGTTCCTAGGCCATATTAGAGGGCTTTGTCGGTACGACAAATACACAAAGACCTAGGACATTTTGGTGTACGACGAAATCATTCAATGTTGCACAACCAATATTGGTGGACCAGCATGTATCAGAAGGTCGCCATGTATGTTTCTCGGTGCCAAGTGTGTGATTAGATTAGATCCAGCTTCAACACATTGTCACCACAATTGCAGCCTTTGACCATTATGGGGCTAAGATAGCAGTCGGTCTTTGGACTTTGCTGGTTCACTTGTCTTGACTCGACGCGGAGCCAGGTATATCTTGGTGATGGTGGAGCATTTCAGCAAGAGGATCGAGCTCTTGACTCTTTTGCATAATTCTTCAGAGTTGGAGGCCATGGCATTCCTCGACCGAGTGTTGGCTTGTTTTGGAACCCCAACTGAGGTTTTGACGGACTAGGGGCGTGAGTTTTTTGGAGCTTTTGGAGCTTTGTGTACCAAGGCCTTTATTGACCATCGTACCACTTCTCGGGATCACCCGGAAGCGGACGGTTTGGCGGAGCGTGTGCTTCAGATTGTGAAGCGGTCCTACAGAAGTATGACATACTTTGGAGTGGCCTCCGTGATTGGGATCTGATGATACCATGAATCGCCATGGTGTACCGGTTTAGCCGACATGCTTCATTGGCTGCTTTTAGTATGTATCAATTGTTGTACGGACGGGAGCCAATTTTTCCAAGTTTTGTTTGGAAAAAGTTGGCTCTGGTTGTGGATTTGGACAATCGAGAGGTGTGGGCCCAATGGCTACAAGATTGAGCGAAGTTCTTCAAGTGGGCCATGCCCATGGCTATGGAGAACTTGTCAATTGCTCAACACCGTGACACCTTACATTATGCTTGTATTTGTAGCGATGCCGACCGACCTCAACTACGACGTTTTTCCAAGAGGGATTATGTTTATCTGCAACGTGAGGCGCTGAGGACGTTGGACATCAATGCTGGGTGCACCATTCTTCGCGTGAAGGATGTGTTGCCCAGTGGCATCTTGTTGCTAGAAGGCAAGGATGGCCGGGAGTGTCGGGAGCATTCTAAGAATTGTGCTCCCGCCATTTACCCAGTGATGGCTCCGTTCACCCATAGTTGGCGGTCTTCCGTGTTTTGTGAGTGGTGAGAAGTAGGGCGCGGCTACCATGTTGCTTTGTGACCATCGCCAGCGTGGTTGGCATATGGCTTGCTTGACGCCGCCTCTTTCTACTCTACCGTCCGGAGATTGGACTTGCCCTCGTTGTCACAGGTCTTCGAGCCACGTTCCACCTAATGAAACGGCTTGAATTCCTCATGGACTTGTCACTGTGTGGTGCGTTGCCATCCAGTTAAAGTTCCTCGTTTTGATTCACATATAGGCAACGTGGAGATTGACCAAGGGATTGACAACAAAGTTGCCTAAGGCGATTAAAGATGGGGATGACATTGCACCCAATCTACCCTCTCTTTGTTACTTCTTTATATGCTTATTGATTCAGCGATGGGCGACATCTTTAAACGGATGCGTAAAGTTGTTGCAACGACATCACCGTGGCGTTTAGTCTTGTTAGTACTCTTAGGTCCTAGCTAGATAAAAGGTCTCTTTATCTGCTAGGGGGCACTTGAAGGTGTATTACGTATACTTGTTTTAGTGTATGTTTTTTGTTTATTTGATGTTAGTTAGGACTCTTGATATAGTTATCGATCTTTCTTTACACAACAAAATCCATATATTCTCTATCAACTACAATTGAAAGTCTAAATATCCATATTGTTGAGATTCCACAATGACATGTTCCAATCACTTAAGATCAATTGATGCACTATTGTACTGAAAGAAAATTTTGTACCTTAACATTACTCATACTCAGTTCAATCAGCTCCATTTACAACAACATCTGCTACATCAACCACCTCACAACAACAAACAACTTTTCCTTCTCACATTACACATTCCCAGACCAAAGTCATCATAGCTACTAGTCTTCATAGCAAATAAACAAACATGGCTGATGTAGAGGGAGTTGACCGTACTTGAGAAATAGACACTTTATTTATATTGGGCCTTGACCTTGGACCCAAAATTATCCTTCTCCTTAGTACCATAATCCCCTCATAAATCAACCAAAACTCACAACAAACACCTTCAAAATTATGTTACATCCAAACACAATCAGAACCCCTTCCTTTTGGTCAACGCTAATGACGACACTTTGAAAATTCATAACGAATTCTCATTTCATCGCAAAAACATGAAATCATTGTAATCCATGAAAAACAAGTTTGTTATTATTTATCATACCATATGTGCACATTGCTTAACTTATCGGTTATAGCGGGGCTCACCTCACTAACTTCCAAGGCCATGGAAGTGTTGTCTATAGTAAAACCAAAAATCACCCTCAAATCGTAGATCCTAGCAGCTGCTCCAAATCGGGCGGCAAACACCTAACATCTACGAAATCGCGAGAAGTGATAAAATCTACAAAAAGACCCTAATATAAAGACCAAATCGTAGACCGCGGAGAGGAAAACACAACAGCCTAAAATCTACATCATCAAAGAAAATACATCTACGAAAATCCCAGAAATAGGCCCAGAATGTTTAAAAGTTGGTATATGGGTCTACTACCATAGATCTTCGCGAGAGCGAGTTAAGGTCACCTTTTAATCCTAGATTTCCAGAGGGACTTATCTACGGATTTTAAGCACAGGAGACAGATCTAGGGAAGAGGTAGAATATCCAGGAGGGATCCTAGATTGGAGGGCGAGAAGGGGGTAAGAGAAGGCGGGGAAGAGGCCGAAGAAGAAGAAGAGAGAAAAGACGGGGAGAGCTTGCTTCGCGTGTCGGCTATGGCGTGATCACGGCCATGGAGCTTGCAGCATCGACCCCACTCGCCCCGCAGCCACCACCACCAGGCCCGCATTCGCGCCTCCGCCAGGCTTACCATCGCCGTCTCCATCTCCGCCGCATTCCGACCATACCTTCTCCTCCCGCACTCCCGCCCGTCCTCTGAGCTCGCCTCGACCTCCATTGCCCTCCCTCCGAGAGCAATTCGTCGCAGGGAGTGCATCTTCGCGCTCCAGCGTGGCGAAATTTTCACGGGGGTGAAGAGTTTCATCCGGCGCTTGTTTGATCAGGGGCGGGGGGCGCGTTTTCCGCAATTCGAGTGTCGTCGCGGGTGTTTTCGTGGCCCGTCAAGCTCCTGTGCGGAGGAATTTCTTGGGTTTTGGACTGTCGGCTGTTGCTCGCCATTGCCGTGTTTCCTTGAGGATTCGCCGCGGAGTGTTTTTCTCGCGATTCCAGCGCGGGGAAATTTGGTGGGGTTTGAGTTTGGAGGCAAGATTTAGACGAGGAGTTTTTTTTTTTTTTTTTTTCTTCCTGGTCGCGAGAGTTTACACTTCGGGGTTTACACGCGCGAGGTAGCGCCGGAATCCAGTCTTTGGCTCATCGATCCCCGTTTCTCGTTCTCCTTTAGGGTTCTGTAATTTGGCCATGGCCCTTGAGAGATGAAGTTGTTATAGCTTCTGTGCATGTAGCGAAAACCAGGATGTTTACGAGGTGATTCCTTTCGCTTGGTATGGAAGGGGCGAGCGCGGAAAGAATGGAGATCGAGGATGTGGTTGTAGCCAATCTTGGGGATAGGAAGGGGATTCTTGGTGCAGATATGGAGTCGAAAGAGAAGAGCCAAGGGGTTCTTGTTGGAATGCTGCAAGTGAGTATTCTTTTCTTGTTCATGTCTAGAGCGGCCATTGGTTTTTGTTCTCTTCTTTCTGCTCACATGGAACTGAGCAGAAGCAGGGAGCTTTCAAGGTTACTCTTCTTGCTGAGAAATCGGTTGTAGATGTGTAATCCCTGAGGAACACATGAGTGCTCTGATATCATAATCACACATGTTCAGAGATCATGGACATGAGGATGTGTGTTCTCTTACTTCCTGGAGTAGACATGAGTGTTCGAGATTAGGAAATGAGAGCGCTCAGGATTTGAGGTTGTCTTTTGGAGTTGTTAAAGTAGTAGCTTTAAGCTTTAAGCTTGAAGAAGTAGAATTTGTTGAGTAATCATGTGAGGAGGTCATGGAATTCAAGAGGGTGTGAGGGTGTGTGTTCTCTCTCTATCGTACCTGTCCTGGTGGATGGTTTTAATTAATTGATCATGCTTTCCCTGCTGTAGATGCCATCAGAAGAAACCAGTACGTTAGTTCAGGACAGTACGGTGGTTCCAGATACGAAGGCGCAAGGAGGAGTGATGGCGGGTGAAGAAATGACTGACTCTGTGATGAAGTCACCTGGTAAGAGGCTTGAGTAGTTTGTAAAGTTTCAATAAGAAACTCTCTGGTTTTTCCATTAAAACCAGCTTTTAAATGTGGCTAATTTGATTTACTCATAAAGATGGCTACAACTGGTTTGACTTGAGTTTAGAGACCACCAATCTTTTTCACATTATAATTGGAAGATAACCAAGCTCTTTTATTGATCTATAGTTTTTCTATCTCAGGCAATTTTTTTCTTCACTGCTATCACTAAAACTACTTTGACTTGAGTTTAGAGATCACCTTTGAAGGACAAGACCTCCGAGCTCTTCTCTTAAGAGGGAGGAAATAGTAGTATGATGAATTAAAAGGGGGAAGCTTTGGATGACTTTACAGATAACTACTCTTGTGCGTTATGCATCGATAGTTTTCATGTTTCTTCTTTTGCTATGAGACTGAGTTTCTGGTTTCATTGCAGTTGCAGAAGGTGCAATTGTTGCAGGCGAGACCCAGAGATGGGACGGAAAGGTGAATGGTAGTGGGAGTGACATTGCGAACGGAAAAGAAGCTGAGAAGGAGGGGCGGAAGGAGGGGCTCAAGACGATGAAAGCTCTGGATGCGGACAGGTTCAGGATCACCAGCAGCATAGCAGCCGGAGTTGCTGCGGGAGTGGCAGAAGGTATAGCAGAGAGCATCGCCGAGACCATAGCCAAGGAGACCGCAGGTGCGAGCGGACATGCCTCCATGGTAGGCCGGGAAGGCAGGTTTGAACGAATGGCCATTGCCAAAGCGGTGGCAGAAGTCATCGCTGAAAGTGTTGCGCAAGAAGTTGCTCTGGGAATGGCAGATGGACTCGCGGAAGCAGCAGCAGCTGCAACTGTGGGCGTCGAACCGAAGAAGCTGGAGGATCCTCCTCAAGGTTCGCTCTCTGCTCCAATGTCCTCGTTTTGATGTTCTATTCTCCAACTCTTCTGACGGATCTGTTGTTTTCCCAGGTTTTACAGAAGGAAACAAAGATGGCGTGCTCTGCGACTGTGCGCTCGTTGCTGTTGTGAGAGTGGTCGGCGAGAAGAGCCCGAACAGAGGCTTGCGCTACCTGATGTGCTCACGGCAAGATCCGTCGTTTTTCAAGAGGAAAGGCAAGAGGAAAGAGTCTGACACAATCGGAAAATGCAAATTCTTCAGGTAACTAACTAACTCTAACTCTAACTCTCTCTCTCTCTCTAACTCTAACTCTCTCTCTCTCTCTCTCTCTCTCTCTCTCTCTCTCTCTCTCTCTCTATCTCGATTGCACAACACGTTTTCTGATTGGTTTCATCTTCAGGTGGCTGGACACGCCGAGGCACACCTCAAAAGAGGACAAGAAGAGTCAGAAGACGCAGCAAGCGGAGGAGGTGACCACGCCTCTACCCACACGCTCGGCTGTCAAGGAGAGTAACTCAGGGGAAGCTGTACCCTCTGAAGACGCTGAATCTACACCTGATTTGCAAGGGAAGCCATCACGGAAGCCGCAGCGGAAGAAGAGCGTCGGAGAGGAACTTGACGCGATGCTGGCTGCCTCTGCAGGAGGCACTCTAACGCGTTCTGCCTTGAGAAGAGGCGCTCCTGAGCCTGCGCAGGAGCCGAGCTTGCAGACTTCGCCCGTGAGTGCTCTTGGGAAACGCACAAGTGATTGGACGGATAGCTACACTGGCCCGGAATCACAGAAACTTCAGGCTTCGTTTCGGAAGAGACGCAGCGTGCGAGGGGAAAGTGGACCGAGCAATCGAAGGAGCACTGGATTTGGCTCCGCGGAGAAGAAGCCCTTGCATTACTTCAGAAGGTCAACAGGGCAGGTCAGTGATCCTGTCAATCTGGATTCGCCACAGCCTGTGGAAAGTCCTGATGAACCGGACAACCGCTTCAAAAGCTACTACAAGAAGGGCAGATCTTTGGAGCCCAAGTCCATGAGTGCCGCTCGTGCTGTAGAGGAGGTGGAAACTGAGAAGAAAACGAAGCCGCAGACACGGCGCCAGCAGAGGAAGCTGCCGCTCTCTGAAGTGTATGGCGCTATGGAGAAGCAGCCGACCAGTAAAGAAATTGCTGGCACGGACGCCAGCTTATCACCTTCGCTTGTGGCTTCAGAACCTAAAGAAGTGGGACCCTGCTCGTCTCCACCGAAGAAGAGGAAGCTGTCGTGGGTTCTTTCAGAGGATTCGGTTGTGCAGGAGTCAGATACTCCGAAAAGAGCCCCTGCCAGGAAGGGCAATTCCCTTGTAAGTACCACCGGCATTATCCTTCGTTTGCTTTTGGCAATAGAGTTGTTTGTAAAGTAAGGCAAGGATACTGTGAGCTTTGACCTCTTTTCTCATTTGAATCTGCCCTAAACGCTTCGGCAGTGTTTTTTTGATTGGATGATATCTTCGTCTGTGTGAACAGAGCGCTGAAAAGCACACCTCGTTGTCTGAGACGCCCCTACTTGCAAGTGCGTTTCCAACTGTCCGGTATGAGGCCAAGTTGCCTGCTGAGGATTACCATGATCCCGATGACCCCTGGTCATTGGAAATACCATGGGCAAAGCAAGTGCACGAAGAGAAGGTGGAGAAGGAGGAGGAGACATGTGAGGACGAAGCAATGGAAGGTGAAGACAATGAAGCAAAAATGCACGTAGAAGAGAGGATAGAAGCCGAGGAGGATCTGAATCCTGGAGGCATTAGTGAGCTAGATAATGCAGCCGGAGGAAAAGAGTCTGATATTCAACCGACTCCCGACACTGTTGTGGATGCAAGTACGTCATTTGTTGATGCAAGTACGTCATTTGTTGATGGTCCAGAGGCGGGTGAAGATCTGAAACAGAGCCATGTAGATACAGACACAATGCCTGATGAGATTACAGCATCTGAAGATGAGCTGCTCCCAAATCCAGATTCATCTATACATAGTAGGAGCTTTGAAATCAAGGATCCACAGCCGACTCACTTGGAAGGTGTACAGCGGAGTGAGGATTTTGCCGAATTACCAGCTCCAGATAAGGGGTTAACACCAGATGTGGTAGTGCCAGAAGATCACGTCGTGGAAAACGCTCAACAATTGGTTCTGGGAGGCATGAATAAGTCCGAAGCTCCCGAGGAGATGTCTGATGAGCAACCCACAGGCGACAAGACTCAGGCAAGTGAAATTAGTTTTAACCCGGTTGATTTCACAATTAAGTTGAAAGCCTTTTTTGTTGCACATGAGGCAAGTTTTTTAACTACTAAGCGTTGTTGGGGGTTGGGTATATTAGATCATGTCGTGATGAAGAGTTGTCAGGGAAGATCATTACAATGTGAACCACCTTATAAGAATCAAGGGGAGGACTAACCAGGGAATTACCGCATTATATCTCTTCAGATGCTGGCTGCTGCTCAAACTGGAGCTGACGAGCATGCAACTACAGAAACTGATCATGAAAGATTCTATGAGCAGCCTGAGACAGCAGATGAGCCTGGGGAGCCTGTGCATGATATTCAGGGGAGTGATGATCCTGCAATTAGTGGGAGCAACTTGATGGCAGATGGTAGAACTGTGGACGAACTGAATGAGCTGCATGAGGCTGGAAGAGATGATGCATCTCCTCATGCCCTGAAATCTCCTGGAGCTGCAGCTGCGAGTGAGAACGCAGGGAATTCCGTATGGAGGTCTGCTTCTGGGAAGAAGACGAGGTCTATTGGTTCGATTGGGGCCCCGGCTGTGACAAGTAAAAGGTCTCGGTCAGTGGGAGGTGGTCCCAAAGGAGGAGGAGGAGGTCCCAAGCGCCAACAAGCAGAAGTACTGCAGTGGGTGGACGTGCCTTTAGATTGGAGGAATGAGAAGTCCACAGGTAGGGCTCCCCTCCTTCTCCCCCACTTTTCTCAAGGGAAGGCTTCAGATACTACTCAGAGTGAAATGCGGCTTTTGCAGTCTATGCATCCACGAGTTAGACGAGGTGAAGTTGACGACTCCTCTATCATCACTGAGGAGAAAGAGAAAGCTCATCTGAATGATCACGCGAGTTTTAATGAGGATAGCACAGACTATGATCATGCGCAAATAACCAATGTAGCTCGACAGGCTGCTCTTCAAGGGAGTGAAGCAAGGGATGGTGATTATGACGGTTCCGTTCCAGCTTCAGCAGCAGGTGAACTACTAGTTGGAGCTGGGCAGCAGCAGGCACTCGCTCCTCCTGAACTTGGGGACAACGTTGCGCAGAGGAGGAAGAGGGGGAGACCGAGGAAGGACAGCAAAAAGCCGGGTGAATTTCAGTATTTTGTTGCGGATGGGCACAAGAATCTTGAGGCAGCTGCTGTTGCTGCTGCGAACCAGTCTACTCCAGAGCCTGAGCTGCTGCCGGTGAGTCTAATAACCAGCCCCCACTTTGTGTTCTTTCGAACATAGAGTTCTTTGTAGTGAGGCAATGGTACTGTGAGCTTGACCTACTTTTTTATTTTTAAATATTAAATTCAGCCCTACAAAACTATAAATATCTATAATCAAATCCAAGAGGAAAGAGGCGGCTAAGTTCATGGTATAAGATGCCCTCTCCTTCTTCCTCTTCAAAGTCAGCAAAACCTACTTTAACTTGAGTTAAGTAGCCACCAAGGTTATTTTATTGGTCTGTTAACTAGTAGGAATGAGGAAAGAGTAGAATTTTAAATCAAAAGATGGGTATTCTGTTGAAACTATAATGGGTGACGTAACAAATAAACGGTGCATGTTGCAGGCTGGCCTTTTGAGAAAGGCGGATGGTGAGCCTAGTTCCACGCTAATTCTTTGCAGCCCAACAATTGAAGAAGGCAACACAACCGTGACAGGATTACATGGGGAGCACAGGGTTTCTCAGCTGGAGAGGTCGGCCAGCAATACAGAGAGAGAGAACGGATTTAAGCCGGAGAGCCTGGTCTCCAGTGAGCCAGAGGAGTGTGGAATCTCTTTGGATGGAAGTGACGTTCCTAGTAATTCCACTCTGGGTCAGTTAAAAATTTCTTCCTTCGCTTAATTTTCATGTAGACTTTCCTAAATCTAGATGTTTTTGCACCGATCAGACTGCTCACATCATCTTGGTATTTCTGACAGAAGGTCTGCAATTGGAAGTCGATGCTCCGCATTGTTTATGCAAGGTGATTCCACGCCAAGCTGTGCTGAAAACGGTTGTTCGAAGCGGTGATCCCAATCAAGGTCTGCGTTACTGGAGTTGCAGCAACTACAGGAAACTCTTCACCAAGAAGAAGAAACCTCAGGCTTCTGATGTTACTGAGGAGAGCTGCAACTTCTTCAGGTACATATTTCCACCGTTGGGTATAATTTTTTCCACACGGTCTCTTCTTACTCAAGTTTTCTAAACTTCTGCTCATCCAAGACCATCTTTTTATAGTCGCCCAAAATTTCACCTCTCTTTGATTCATTATGCTACGCTTCCCTCACTCTTAACAGCTATTAGATCAATAGAAGGCGTCGGTGGTCTCTCACCCAGAATCTCTCGATTGATACATCAAGCTCATACAAGGCTATCAATGCTATCAATAACGTTTTTTATGCACCATTTTGTTGTGGTTGCAGGTGGCTAGACACACCTCGAGTGACTGCCAAGGACAAGAGGGAAGCGCGCAAGGAACGCTACAGGCAAGTGGAGTTGCAGAGACTACTGTAAACCGGCTCTCTCTTCTCTGAATTTGCATTACGTGAACGAGTTCCCATCGTGTTTAGGGGATTCCCAAGTTATCCTTCTAGTTTGTTCATTACAGTGGAGATGCAGCCGGGCCCCTTTTGTGTTGGCCATGTATATGTCAGTAGCCTGAGGTTTGCATTTCAGTTCCAGCCTGAGACATTTGTTCTGAGCAGCCGGGTTGTTGAGCAAGGGCATCATCTTCTTTCCCAGTGTACATAGTATTAGCCATTTGCCAGCTCCAGGGCTTAAAAATGGGTGACTCGCCATAGACACGTCACGTCAGCTTCTGGTTCTGTTGCTAGGAGCAGAACCGGAGTCATTTTTTTTTCGCTTTTTTCTTATCAATGGATGGATGCCTCCAGTCATTTCAAATTTTCATGATAAATCCAATAACGAAGATGTCCTCAGAGTGAGTGTCTGTAAGATGTCCACAGAATGATTATCAGTGGTCTTCATTTGTTACGAAATACAATGGAACAGTCCGTGGTGTCGTAGCCCGCAGTGCGACATCGTCTGCTCGAGCGGGATCGGCGCGAACGGCAGCTCCGGACTTGAACTTGGAGAGGGAGAGGTCGCGCGAGCTCTCCTTCAGCGAAAGCTCGTACCGGTCCATCTTCGCCGTCGCCGTCGCCGCGCTGCTCGTCGTCTGCAGCAGCAGCTTCATCTGGTCGATCTTTTTCTGCGTGCGGTCGATCGTGGAGCGCAGCGACTTGTAGTTTGTGGTGCGGAAGGTCACGATCCAGCTGACACCCTCGCACACGATCGTGGAAACGAACGAGACCGCCACGATCAGCAGCGCGTCGCCGCACCTCGCCATCGCTCCCTCCGCTAAACCCTAGTCCCTCTCTGTTTCTCTGCAAAGATGCATCGTTGCGGCTCAGAAACACCTTCGGTCCCGCAACTTTTACTTTTAGTACACGCAACTACTTTTAGTTTTACTTTTTCGAACATACAACAACGTTTACTTTAAGACAGGCTTTTACTTTTTGTGTAATTCGGTCCCGACGTGGAAATAGGAATCTACTGGCGATATGGATTTGAGGAGTAGATGTGCTCAAGGTGTAACTTAAGTACTTAATGTACTTAATGTACTCTTACTTCAAAAGAAAAAGCATGTACTAAAATAGAAAAGGACTAATTGTGGTGAAGGCACATAGAAAGTAAAATAGGACCTAGCTGATCACCTAAGTTCTATTAAGCTCACTACACTAAAGATGATATTTAGTGTTAACCACACTAATTTTTAAAAAAGTGCTATAAGTTTTTACTTTTGGCAAATATTTTTACCAACTATGTTCACAATGATAACTCTCTTTAAATAGTATTGATAGTTGTGCCCTTGGTAAAAATCTTCTTCAAAAGTAAAAAGTTATTACATTTTCAAAAACATTAGTGTGGTTACACTAACTATCATCTTTAGTGTAGTGGGGTACCCGTGTCCTTTGGACATCTTTCTTGTTGGATAATTTTTGTTGGATGAATTTATTTACTGGGAACGGACGGACCGACATCAAGCTTAGCATATTGTATGGTTGTTAGTACCGCGGCAAGGACAATCATTAATATCTAGGTTTGCAAGGTACAATTGAGGTTAATGGGCGATTATACATACGTTCACATAATTTACTCTTGAAGCACAAAAATTGTATTAAAGTGAAGCAAAATAAACTTTTTAAAATAGAAGTACCACACCATACATGTTGACACACTATAAGACCATTTTTTATACATGTAGTAGGTGAAATAATGATATGAATTTGAAACACCATGTTTCATTGAGTTGGGTTCAATACAAATACAAAATTCTAACACTATTGTATACACCAAAACCCACATCGAGTTCATATCCACAGACCTCCTGCCGGCAACAACAACCTTCACATTAGTCTGTCTCCAGAATATTGAGGGAGAAGAAACAGAGCATGGAAACGGAAATCTCACGAAGAACATCCGCCAGCTTCGCAAACTGCTCGTTCAAATGATCTCTCCTCAACCTCTCTCGACCGGCTTTCTACAGATTTCTAGTAGGCGGCAGAGCATTGTCCTCTCCTGCATCTTGAACTCTGCCACCACATGTTAGGCCAAACTTTCAAACTACAGAGGTTCCAAAAAGAAAGAGAGAACTACAAAATTTCACACCTGAAAGTAGACACAAGTGGAGGCAATTCAGCAACAACACTACTGGAGTGCAATCTCTCAGACGCAAGACCTGCAAAACCACCGTGCTGCTCGTGCATCCAGAAACTTGGGTAGACCACCGCTCAAACCCTCAAGAGTCGAAAAACCCACATTGCTTCGGACAAACATAGAAAAAAAAAACAAAGTGATCACTGGTTTTGCAGGTTGTGGCACCGAGGTCCGAATTGGAGTGGGTTGTTTGTGGGCGAAGAGAACCGGTGCTACTAGGCTCATGAGCGACTGGCCATCATCAATCTAACTTTGGGTGATCAACCGCTCTACAATGGAGCCAAAAACATCGTTGTCTCTGTAAGGGGAGCATCATCTTGTCGCAAACTCTAACTGCGACCGTTTTTCATCGGCGCGTTCATCCAACCTGTGATGATGAATTGGTTTCTTAACCTTAAGAAAGGGTTTACATAAAATCAGTTGCCTACTCTCCTTTGAGCTGAATATTACCGGTATCTGAGAACTATTTAGAGATGATGATTTTATATGAGGAAGAAGGAGGTATTGTGAAGGACTCGTACGTGTACAGGCTATCTTGTTCCTTTCCTTCCAGTTCATCACCAGGTGAAAACACGCTGGTCATCTCCTCAAACCGTTTCAGATTCTTATGCAGGTACCAATCCAGCGTACCGAATCTGCATTCTACAATTCGCGAGGGCAGTCTTCGAAGAAGATGATAGATAAAGCTGGCTATTTCATAAACAAACCATGTGATCTCTGCCATGTCTACAAAAATTACTGCTCTCCAAAAGGAAATGGAAACAAATCAAAGAACAACAACAACATGGATTAGAGAACAGAATCAGAGGACCGAATTATACAAATTTCAGCGGCTACATCAACCTGCATTGCGGGCAATCTAAGTCGTCGAGCTAACCAATGCTAAAACCCGGAAGAAACTCCAGCGCAAGACTCATTCCGAATTCAAAAAATTACAAACGAAGCTGCACATCCTCCGTCAGCGATTTCGCTGGCAAAATCCCTACCAACTCAGACATGTTATACAAACCTAATCGTCGTCCTTGTACTCGCGCCGGTCGAGGTAGGGCGGCTGCACGCCCGTGCCCTGGCTCGTGGTGCACGTCATGGACCCGCAGCCCTCGCAGTTGATGCAGCATGAGACCTCGCGCTCGCCGCCGCCGGGCTCCACCGTCATGTTGCCCGCGCCGACGCAGAAGCAGCACACCTGCGAGCCAGTTTCCTTGCACGGGAAGCACGGCTGGTCGTTCTCGCTCTGCTCCGCGCTCTTCGCTTGCGATTCAATGTCGCTGTAAGGGGAGCATCATCTTGTCGCAAACCCTAACTACGACCGTCTTCATCCAAAAGCTCATTTTTCATCGGCGCGTTCAACCATCCGGGATCGTTTATCATCCTGTATTCTTTTATAGATATAGACTAGACTGTTACCCGTGTCCTCCGGACACAACAATTTTTTGTGTTGAGTCCCCAACTCCCCATCTCCTAGCCCTTTCCCTCCCGTCCCCTGTCCTTATCCCCTTGTCTCCCGTCCCCCATCCCCGTCCCCCCCGTCCTTGTCCCCTTGTCCCCCGTCCCCGTCCCCCTCGTCCTTGTCCCCTTGTCCCCCGTCCCCATCCCTGTCCTTTTATCCAAAACCCTAACTTTTCATCCAAAAGCGTTTTTCATCGACACATTCATCCATCGACGCGTTTGTCATCCTATATTTTTTTATAGATATAGAAGATGAGCTTAATGGAACTTAGGGGGGTATAATTTGGCCTTTACTTTTAGTACCATAACACTTTTAAAGTTGGTTTGTGTTAAGTCCCCACTTCCATGTCCCCATCTGTGTCCCTCATCCCCGTCCCCATCCCCGTCCCCCTAATCCATCGTCCCTCCGTCCCCATCTTCATCCGAGACCCTCCAACCCACCGTCCCCCCTCCCGCAAAATTCTCATTTTATGATCACTTTGTTTCAATGTTATGCGTCATTCTTATTACTTAATTCAAATAAACCAAATATTGATACTTTTGCCATCTTTTTTTGGAGGTTCACATATCCTAAGAAAAAGAAGCTTTGTTGTTGAAACATGACATTTGTAATACTATAAAATAAACTTTGAAAAGTGAAAGCACAAAATAAAGTAAAATAAAAGTTGCAAAGTAAAATTATCTAAAAGTAAAATCCTCAAGGTAAAAGCATGATAATCTTTCCATAATGTAGATAAGCTTGACAGCACGCACTCACGGACGGACATACAGAAACCAATTATATTATTAATATAGACTAGTGGAACCTGTGTCCTTTGGACACAATATTGGTTTGTGTAAAGTCCCCACTTCCCCGTTCATGTCCTCGTCCCTGCCCCCATCCCTTGTTGCCGCCCCGTCCCTTCTTTCCGCCCCCGTCCTTTGTTGCCGCCCCCGTCCCTCATTTCCGTCCTCGTCCCCTCCTTTGTTTCTACCCCGTCCCCTTCCTTATCCCCTCCCCGTCCCCCTCCTTGGCCATCGTGGTGCAGGAGGTTGTGGACCTTGTGCCTTCTAGATACGTCACAGACGAGGGGTCCTTAGGATCCTACGGTATTGGTTACTTGTTACTGGGTACATAGTGTCCACCCTCGAAAGGGGGAAGTAGTTCCATACTACTAACCCATGCCCGGTGGGCATGGACTTAGTGGTGGAATGAACGGACACTTTACTCACGCCGGCCCCCTCCGGGGACCGGCGTTCTTCTTCTTCGTCACAGACAAGCGGATGCGGAAGGAAGAGAAACTAGTGATGGATATATCCGGGGACATGAAGCTGGATGATCGTCAAAGTATCAAAGTGTCTTTGTGTTTTGGAGGATCAAGTTTGGATGTGAAAGCTACGGCTGTGAACTTCAATGCTGAGCAGGTCCAACTTCCTGTCCAAGTTGATTACCTTCTCCACTGACCACCTCTCATGTCATGATATTGTCCTGGGCATAGTCTTGCGTCACGACCAGCGATTGTACAAACGGAGAGTAGAGCTTGCTTTCGGAAGAAGATCTGGATTAGCAGTGAGCGAGTCAGAATTCGTCTCCGACCCCAACGCTTGCCAAAGTATTTCTACTGTCTTAACCACCTTCACAAATTCACCTCTTCAGCGAAGCAGAGAGAGAGACGAAAGGAATATGAACCTCTAGTCACGTACGAGACGACATCCGAAGCAACTGGGCGCTGCTGCAGCGGAACAACTCGTCCCTTGCTTTCTGAGGCCTCATGTTGTGTTCGCCATTGTCACCAGTTGTCTTCGATTGAGGAAAGCAAGTCGTAAAAGAAGTTATCACCGCCAGCCTTTTCATCTGAGCTCACAATCTCGATGATCTGTTGCTCGTAGAGATTGTCCCAGACACCGTCTGATCCTAAAATCACTACACCATTTTTCTGGACTTGAACGTCATCAACCTGCAGAAGGTTACACTAGACGACGTTAGGAGAAGAAAAGAAACGGTTGCAGTATTGGTTTGTGAGCCAAGACATACATGATATGTGTAGTAAAACATGCTGACACGGAATACTGCTCATTTTGCTTTGAATGGCAGAGATATGGAAGTTCGAACCTCGGCCAACTCCAGATCATCCCCTCCGGTGCCGATTATGAAGCCTCAAACCATGGGTTCCCGCACTGAATATGTATTTTTTCATATAATGAACTTAGCTCAAAATCATGAATTTTCTAATAGAAAATCCATTAAAAAATGTGTCAAATAAAAAGAAAATACAACCAGTAGGAAGTTATTCTTATTGTTTCAATCCGCAATTTTTTTTTAAATTCTTGTCTTTTCTGGAACTGTTTTTGGGCGAACATGGTTTTGTGTGTACTATGACTCGGGGACCGTGCAGTGGCCGGCACAGACCCGGCACAGGGCTCGGTAAAAGGCCGTAGTCTTCTTCAAAACCATGATTTCTCGATCGAACTCCACGGTTTCCATTTTTCTCTCAGGAATCCATTTTCGTTCCGACATTTCTCTCACGATTCCACGCTCGACTACTACCTTCTTGGAGTTTTCTGAAAGCCGCATGTCGTGAATAGGACCAGTTTAGGGTTTTACAGCTCGCGTCCGTTTCGCGTAGGGTTTTGCGGCGATGGCGTCGGCGCTGAAGGAGCTGCAGGCGCAGCTGGAGAATCAGGCCGCTGCATTGAACAAACTCCAGAAAGGTTGGTGAATCGGGTGTTGGTTGATCAGGTTTTAGGGTTCTGTGCCGTAGTTTGCATTACAGGCATGGTTGCAAGCATTTCATGTTGTTACTTTCAGGTACGCATAGGGTTTGAATCGGTAGCAATAAAGATCCTCGATTCGGGGCGCAATATCATGGTTGTAATAGTCCTTGCAAGGAATAAGTGAGGGGCGCTATTTCGAGTTTTGTGTAGTTATCACATTTTGAAGACTCTGTTATGGTTTTGTGAGCTGGTTTTTTCTGGATGTAACGTTTCTGTACAGATATAGGAAAAAATCATCAAGTAAGACGGCAGTATACTGTACAGCACGGAGAGAACGAGATGGTGCAGAAGGTAGTGCATCTCTTTCCTTCAAACTTAGCTCTCAGCAGTTCTTAATTAAGCTAAAATCAGAGAAAGGCAGCTAATATCCAAGATAGCTAACACTACTTTGAATAGAGAAGTCTATAGACTTTGAACAGAGTAGTCTAAAGAAGGTTATCTTCTTGAACCTTAGGGTGAGTTTGGAAAGAACTCTAACTTGTAGGTTTTTAAAGAGATTGCTGAGAGTGGATTGTTGCAGGAACTGGAGCTTTTGGACGATGATGCGAACGTGTTTAAGCTCATCGGTCCTGTTTTGGTGAAGCAAGACTTGGCTGAAGCCAAAGCGAATGTCAACAAGCGACTGGATTACATCACCGCTGAGCTGTAAGATTATTCTATGATTTTTAGATTTTCAGGCTAATTTCTATGAATATATGTTGATCTTTTTCCTTTTTTTTGTAGGCGGCGTATGGACGCAACATTAAAGACAATGGAAGAGCAACAAAATGCCAAGCGTGATGAGGTACGTTGATGAACTGTGATCCTGTTTTGTGTAGATTTTTTTATGAATCCAATAAGAACACCCCTTTTCTTTCATTGAAATCACTTCTAAATACTTTTGAAATAGTCCGTTCATAGGAGAGAAATGCAGCTACTATTCACAAACTCTTTCTTCACTCTTAAAAGACAGGTAAAACTACTTTGACTTTGAGTTTAGAAGCCACCAACCTCTTCCATCTATCTAGAGTGAGGAAACAGTATTATAAAATATTAAAAGAAGGGGTAATTTATTGATATTTCTGTTGAGTACTAATAAAATAATGATGAAAGTTTTGTAACTCATTCATGGCGCTTTTTTTCTTTTTTACCAGGTGATGAAAATACAGCAGCGTATACAATCTGCTCAAGCTGCTCTAGCTGCAAAAGCCAAGTAGGAAACTCCTTTCATCAAATGAATAGCATGTAAGTTTCCATGGTTGATATTCTCAAGACTATATCCTGCAAGAGTCTGGATATGTTGCTCTGGTTTAGTATGTTAGATTTTTTATGATACTGATGTCCATAGTTTTGGAGCTGTTGATTAGAGGCATACTAATGTTTAGTGTTTTGACATGAGTATCTGTTCTTTATCTTCTCTTTTGATGTAACTTCGTGGTTGATTTGGTGATTCCCTTCGATTGCATTCTAGAAACAATGCTAGAGGTCTCTTTGGTTTTTCAAATTTTTCTTACAAATCCTTACAAAGATTACTATGAAGAGATTTTATGAAGTTTGTTAGTAGTTGTAATCTTGTTACTCATTATCAAATGAGCTCGACCTATTGTATGGCATTGTTTCTAAGTTGCAATCACTTAATTCAAGTTATTTTATGAATTATTGCTCTTGGGGCTCAATTTTACTTATGGAAATATGGTCTTTGAAACCGCGAAGAACATCATAATAATAGCAATTTGTACCTATGTATTGGTATATTAACCTCTTAAATTCTTGGCTATTTCTCATCGAAAACACTTTGGAATTGTTTGTTTTAGTGCAAAGAGTGGAAAAGAAAAACGAAGTTCATATTTCTATCTCCAACTAGAAACACATGGTCACAACATAAATTGCAAGATTATGTGTTTGAAGTGAAAAAACATGTTTTTCTCAGCGTTTTGAGGATCAATAGGCTTTAATTTTACTTGGTCTAGAAATTTTAGTGTATATTTTATACTATCATACCCTATGCGTTGGTCGGGTTTGTACTTAATTAATTCAAAATGGAGAGTGTCCAATTTTTTTGGGAAATATAAACTATTTGTCTAAAGTGATACCCATGTAATGTCTAGACAATACTCATGTAATACCCAAGTGATATCCATTGTGTCCGAACCACTGTGTTAAAAAATAAAATTGGAGTGTCCAACCGGACTGGCGTGTATGGTATATTATATGATGTCAGTTGCTTATATACCAACTAGAGGTAGAGGAGTGAAGCATTTCAAAAATTAAGCAAAATTTGCCAAAATACATTTTGATTTTTTATAAACCAACTTTGTGTAAGTTACAAATTCAAATGGTCATAACTAAAGTTCATGCTTCTTTTTTACATAGAAAATTTAAATGAAAACAATGTCAAGATCTTTAAATATTTTGAGGAATTTAGATTATTTATCTAGCACCTTGTCCAAAATGATGAGAAAACTTTGACTTGTTTTGGAGTGAAAGTTTTACACTATGGTGTAGGAAAAATCTCAAATTTAGTAGAGTGTAGAACGTTTTTGGAGTTGCTCGGTGCCCACTCTCAACATCTTTTTTAAGATGGCACAAGGTTTTTTCAGTAGGTCCATAATTATATTCTCATGAAGCTTTTATCTTTTTGCATCTTCATACAATATTTGAAGAATTATAAATATAAATTGCAATTATGAAAACTTGCCTGCAATTAGCAAAAGCCCACCTAGAGACTTATAGTCTTTAAGGCTTAATAAACTTGGTAAAGTGCAAAGACCATCTTTCCACTCATGTGTTATCTCTTGTTCAACATGTCTGATAAAGTGGAGTGAAATCATACAAGTTAGATCATATTAATCACTCATAACCAATTGTTTCAAGTTGATTTTTTTTTAAATATCCTTTTACTAGTCCTCCACAAGTGCAATTTTCTTTCATAAAAGAATGTTACACCATTAAAAAATAAACAAAAACAAAAAACCTCTTTTTAGTTCTAGATTTTTCCTACACCTTTCTATTACTTTTTAGATTCTAGCACTTAGTGTAGAAAAGTGTTTTCCCTCGAAAGGGGGAAGTAGTTCTATTACACTACCCTATGTCCCGTGGCCATAGGCTTAGTGAAGAGAAAGAACAAACACTATTCTCACGCGGGTCCCCGTCAGAAACCAGAGTTCTTCTTCTTTTTTAGATTCTTCAAACAAGTAAGTGAAATGATTCCCTTTACAATAGTACTTTCCATAGTCAAAACATTCCAGTGTGAAGGAAGTCAAAGTTTAAAACCAAAACATAGTGGAATGCTACCGGTCATTCTTTTAATGTAAGAATCTTTGAGAAGAATTCCTAAGTATTAGATTGAAAGAGGCAAAGAAAAATGACCACCAAGTTACGATTTCAACGTCCATAACTTGGGGAACACACTAAAATAATATCCTATGAGGTCATTGTATACATCAAGGGCTGAAGGGAAGAAATAGACTTGTATCATTGGTGGATTCAACATGATTGATTTTCAAAAGTATTAAGGTAAATTTTCCCATAATTAACAAGTTGAGCAATGTGTATATATGGAGAGAAAAAATAATAGTACACGTATTTTACAGTGACAGCAAATAGAATTTCAATTTCAACCCAAGTGATGTTTAATATTTTCCAATGAAATGTGGATTAGTTATGAATTCTTACAATGTGTTATTTTTAGCCAGTGGCCGCCAATATGTATCTCTCATTAACACTGACCAAAAGTAAGGGTTCATGAATCCTGACTGATAGCAAGCCTTCATTTGGAATTGAATGGGTGGTAATGAGATGAAAGTGGGTTGGATATATGGATCTCACTAAATACCCTAGTCAAGCATTGCACCACGCCTCAAGCTTGAGAGGACACGGGTGGATAGGAACAAATTGCCCCTATTTTATGTTGGAGGGAGGCCTATTTGATCAAGGGGGGGGGTCTCCAAGGGTAATTCAGGACCAAAGGCTCCAAATTGAGTCCCAAAAAAACCAAAAAAAAACTCTAGAATGCCCAAAGTGAGAGGGACATGAAAATGGACCTACCCAAGGCTGAGGGGTGCAATTGGTTGCACGACTAGGGGAATTCAGTGGGATCCTAAATATACCCCCAATTTTATAGGTGTCCGGGTAGGGTTTTGAATCGTTACAAGGGGTTTACCTTAACCCTTAAATGTCATAGAGTGCCGCTGGTGGCTACATTATTCTACACATATAATATCATATTTGTACATGATAAGGTTGAGATATTGAAATGACCTCCACATGAAAGATGTTAGTTGAAAAAGTTTCAATCCGAAGGTGTAAGTCTTACTAGACTTTAGTATCTTTTTATATTCTATAGAGTCAAGTACGTCCCTATATATGCAGTTCCCGGCTGACGTTTAAGGGCTAATCACTATGAGACTCATAGTGAGTGGAAGCCAATCGAGTTGATGGAGCCAATCACAGATTTTAGAGGTGCATGGGACGAGTTCTTGGTCTGTAGTGTAAACTGCCCTTCAACATTGACTCCAAAAACTTAAGAACTCACCCCGACATTGATTCTAAATGATACAAAGTTTCATAATCAAGTGAACGTGGACCATACCATGCAATCATTTGTCCCGAAATCCATCGTGCATGAAATTGCAGGAATTGAAGTTTGTTGGAAGGCCACATGGAAACACACACTTCCTGTTATGAGCATAGAATGCAATCAATCTATGTAATATATATTCTATTCTTTGGGCATGCTTTTGGTAAGTGAAGAAGAATGTAGTAGACTTCCACTTCCATTGCTTCATCTTACAGAAATATGGGTCAAAGGGTTGATGTCATCAATGATTGCAATGCCAGTGTTTGGTGACTCTTTGATTCTGCTACAGACATCTTCTGAACATTGACCTAAACTTTATGTTCAATTTCTGCGCGTTGAAAATTTAAAAATTACAATTGGAATGAGGGGACAAGTTGCATATGGAAGCATACCATAGAGCATACACACCATTGGCCCAGCCAGTATTTTTTATTTTATTTTTTTGTTTGCCAGATTTCCATGTGGACATTGACGGAACTTCCCTCTAATACATTACCAAATCCATGTTCGACAACAATGCCCGTTTGTCAATTTGTCGCTAGAAAGGAAAGCCCTAGGTCGGGCCAACGAGCGGTTAGATTAGGAGGTGGGCCCGCTTTGATTTTTTGCCACCATCAACAGCCTTGAGGTCACCACGCTCACTAAAAGAAGCCCTCGAAGCCAAAGCAAATATGAACATTTGCTATGGCTCTCAAGCACTATAACTAAGTAGGTTTTGGGGCTTTGATCATGTTAAAGTTGAGGTGGAGGTGGACCCAACATGGTTGCAATTATTGCACTGGTCGGCTATCTAACGAAGACAACCATATTTTCAAAGACGGGGAAGCGGGGACGTAGCCGTGCATAGGTGCAAGGTTGGATCTAGGAAGAAAGCCTCAAATGCTAAACTATAGATATATGATGCAACATATGGGCTTTGTTGTACTTGTTGGCCAGGCCAACAGTGCAGATGCCCTTAGAGCATCTCCATCCCACCCTCCCACCCACACATGCTAGGCCAACACACGACGGGATGGCCTTTTGTTTAAGGTTTGGCTACCAACGATGGTTCCTTGGCGCCATCGAGGGGAGCCACATTTGGCCTTGCCCCTTTCTAAGCGAGCTAGTGAACAGCAAACGCCTTCAACTCAACCGGAAAGGGGGGTTGCCATGTAGCCGCCGCCCATTGGCCGAGGTAGGTGGGCGGAGTGACTTCCACTCCCCGGCCATAAGTCCACTCGATGATTGGCCGCCCTTTAGCACTCGACACCTTGCCCAACTGGGCTACAATGTCCAGCCAACATGTGGCCCAAACCCCTTTATCGCAACCGTGCCAAGCTGACAATTTGAGGCTCCTCCAACTCCTAAAGGACCAAGTATCCGTTCAAGGGACAAATTTTTTCAATTAGGCTTCAATAACCTCGTGATCCGTACGGACAAATTCTCCGTACGGACACCTCGTGATCCGTACAGACATATAAGTTTAAAACAAGATCTCACACTTACACTCTCAAAAAGCTTAATCAACGGAGTTGAAATTCCTTTAAAATTTCCTTTAGGGGCTAGCATTAATCCTTTCACGACGATGGTTGAATCTAGTCGTTGCAAGAATCGTAGATTACGCTGACCAGAATATATGGCCCTCATAGATTCTCACAACAACTACATCCAACCATTGTTCTTAACCCTTTAAGGCCAATGAGCTTTTTTGGCCTGTGAGGATCTACGAGTGTTTGAAACCATGCATAACGACATCCACGCAATAATTACATTTCAGAACAAAAATCCAGAAACTCGTGTGGCGGAAATCACTGTAGCTCGTCCATGCTTGCACCAATTGCTGTGGCAATGGTCTCAAAAGATGCACATCTTCCTGTCATGGTCAAACTTTTCCATAGAGGTGGCGTGTAGCACTTTGTATAAAGGTTTTTGTCTAGAATCGACCCACATGTGGTCAATCGGCCTTAAAGGATTAATTCGAGAATGTTCATTTCTTAAATGAGACATCTGTCAGATAATTCAACCCTTTAACATTCCACAGTTGACCCAGAACAGAATTTGAAACATCAAACACGTGGCTGCACATGATGCCAAAAAAAATATTGACAAAGATGGATAAATCCCAATCCATTCTCATCCGTCCAAACATCATCCACCATATCCTTAATAAATAGCCCCTTTTATAAATAGACACTTGGGCAGTGTGAGACCCCAAATTTTATCCTCTTTTGCTTGAGCCTGAAGGTTGCCACTATCTTCTTGCTGAAGCCAAGTCCCAGGTAATTCCTCTTTTCACCCGCCTCAGTTTTTTGGGGGTGAATTCTGCCATGTCACTGTATGAATTGGGTCCTTACAATTGTCAGTTTGGAGATACCCAGACATGAAGGTACTGGAAATTTCTGGAGCTTTCTGCTCTTTTTAATTTGGCACAAACTAAACCAAGATTTGATTGCAAAAAGTAACCGGAACAAGTAAAGTGCGGGCTGGGACCAGCTAATTGCATTGAGAGTGAAATAGCACAGCCGTGATTTGAGTTTGCCGAAATAACTCTGATGGGTCCATTCATTAGCAAGAGCTTGCCAAATGACGCCCTGGGTCAAGACCTCTGGCCTTCGAGATTTTGGGCCCTATTCTTACAGGGATGAGTTTTATATTCCTCTGGAGTGAAGAGCGCATGAACTTGCGCATGGACAATGAAGTACAATGAGACAAAACAAATTACTCAAAAACTCTTTAGGCTTGCCACATAAGTTACTTTGTAGTCATCTCCATCTACAACTTCTTCAACCCAGATGTTATCATAAAAAGGAGCTATTTATTGTTGTGATAGATACGAGGGTTGGACTCGGTAGATGATGGTAAATTTCGGTAAGACTAATGTCGGGGCGACTGTAGTCTGTGCAAGGCACAGACTTGGCTCCACTGGGCAGCTCTTCATCAATTCAGTCCCAAAGGGGCTATGGCAAAGTCATGGGACCCCTACGCCAGTTTCTGGAGAAGTTTCAGTAAAGTAGCCCAAGCATGCCAGTGTTTCCCAACATGACCATCACATAAATACAGCGTGCTGTAGGTTCAGCTGCCACATGTATTTCCCATGTGATCCGCAGGTAGTTGAGGAGATTCCAAGTACCATTCTATTCCAACTCCAAAAAGACACAATCTGTTTGTACCTTTGTACACAACTGTGACGAAGGTGCTGGGAAATCGAGAAGGGGAATGTGGAGCCATTTGAGCCTCCAAGTGACCCAGCCCATTGTTGAATTTATGGGTACCAATATAGCAGACCACATCTTTAGATCTTCCACCTGATGACGTCCTCATGCCACCCAACCCATTACATAGAAGTCAAAAGATAACGGCGATGCATTGTAGGCATGGTTTTTTTTTTGTTTTGTTTCACGGATTTTGCCACAGTGGCGACACAAAGTTTTTGGAGACCACACATTTGGCAACACAAAGTTTCTCTTGAATTGATACAAAACCAAATTTTCTCCATAAATATCTTTTTTGGAGGATCCATCTCCGTAAACATAGATTTGTACATCCTTTTTGGCTACAGAATGGAGTCCCCACCGTTTATTAGTAGCAATATGGCAACATGGCAACGGTCATCAATGAAATTTTTGGGATATGAAATCACAATTTTCCCACTTTTGGGGAACTTTTATTTGTTTGGGAAAAACATTTCGTCATTTGGCTCCACATTGCCAAAAAAAAGGGCCTTGGTGATAGATGTTCGTGGCCGCTTTACACTACGGTAGAGAAGTCCACCGGACAACTTGTCAGGATTTAGAGGGGACTTTTAGTATATGATCGATGCGAGTGCAAAAAGTCTCTCTCAACCAAAGTTTGCTCTCTTTTTTCTTTTCATTTTTGTTTTGTTTTTGTGTTGGGATAGAATAAGTTATTGCCAAGTTGGATTATGTAGTAATTTGGGGGGAAGTTGTGTCCGAGGCCACTTTGAAAATCTAGCAAATAGAAAGGAAACAAAACAGTGGCAATTTATCCCATCATAGCTTTTAACCACTAAAGAACCAAGTGTCAAAATAGGGTTTTTGAAAGTTTGGTCAGGTTTGTATGGTGTCAATTTCTAACATCCCTCTTTGAATTTTTTTTACTATAGAAGGGCACTAGTAAAACCTCGGTGGGAGAATTTTAAAAATTTGATGTAAAATACCCTAATAATTTTAAACCTGAAAGGCTGTGACGCGACTAATTGTCAATATTTTCTAAAACATTGGAGTTATTTAGAAAGCGGTTGGGAGGATTATATACAATGATGATGGATGATCGTCTCGGTCAGGCCTTTTTTTTTTGGCGACCTACAACCAAAAAACGAAAAAATAAAATACATGGCGATTGGCCCTTGGTCCAAAAATGGAGAAATCAAAAAATTGGAGCTAAACTTCGTGCATGCCTGATTTGACGGGTGCCAGATGGCGAGGAAATGGTGGAAGGTGGGGCCAACATAATTGAGGTTGGGGCGAGTATAGTAGATGAGGGCATCGCCTCTCCCGCCCATCTCTAGGATTAAAAAAGGCATGTGCGCCAGAGCGCACCAATTAGATCTTATCGCTCGCCCGCTCACCTTTAGGCTATTATTAAGAATCGCCTGATGGAGCGCCGAAATCCATGCATTCATCGTCTAGGCGTGCTGCCCGTTGCACTGCCACTTTCGCCAGAGAGCTCTATGAAACATTGTTGTCTAGCAACACCACCTCAACTGGACGTAGTCAGTGTGGTATCGCGCCTGGCAGCTTTAGCAGCTTCACATTGTCTCTTTCTCATGCACCAAGTCTTAGAAGCGGCGCCTCATTAGTATGGCGGCAAGGGCGCAGTTGGGGTTGGCCCTACTGTAGTGGGACGCGCGCTTGGCAAGCTACGCGGAGGGTGGGTGGCGCAGCAAAGGGTGTACCTCTTGGAAATAGATGGGTGAACTCGCACCCTTTGCTGCGCCGCCCACCTTTTGAATAGATGCACAGTACGTCGTGGATCCCTAGACCGTGCAGAAGTGTCAGGACTCCTTTGCAACCAACGGCTCCCAAGAGACAATCAGCGGCTCTCCAACCAGCGGCTCCCAGGAGCTCTCCAAGCAGCTCCTCTACACGCGCCTCGCCAGGTGGCATCCGCTGCCATTCCCCGCGCTCTGCATGATCGCCGTTGCGGGTTGAATCTAATCGCAGGGGTTAGGGTTTTGGTCGATTTTCAAGTTTTTGATGAAGGGTGTTCTTTGTTGTTTGTCGGTGAATTCTTCGATGTTGCCAATATATACCAACAACGCATGTGTCCATCTGATCTTCGGATTTTGTGTCGTTTGAGCTTCATTTTGTGTCCATTTACTTCTGCGTTGTAGATCTAGTTGTATGGTACTTCATCTGTGACGTATGTAAACTTCCGCTCCTGAGCTGCTGCTGCTGAAGGATCTTGAAATTTTTTGTATTTAGAAAACACATGGGTTGAAAACTCTCCTTTGATGTGTGTCTAACATGAGCTGAAAACTGTCTTTTGATTTGTTACTAACACGAAAGAACATGCAGTGGACCAGTTGCGACATCGGCGCAGCACCACTTCTTTGCAAATCAAGATCCACCGTCTGAACATGTAAGTGTGAACCTCTTCACTTCTTTGAGGCTCATTTTATAAAGCTAGTTGACACTGTTGTTGAAATAACTCTAGTTTTATAAAGTTGGCTGACACTATTTCTGTCTTGTAATTGCTTGATAAAAGAGCCCTCCTTTTCTTGCAGATCCAGTGGTTCATGATTCTCATTGGATGCATGTTACATAGTGAATATCAATTCATTGAATCAATGTGTTTGCTTTTGTATGTTGCAGGCTACTCACGATCTTAACTTATACGATGTCTTAAACATCTCGCACATTCCTCTTTTGCTTCGGGTATGAATTTACACTTGTGAAGTCCCGCCAATTTAACATGTTTCTTAGTGGAATTTGTAAGCAAGAGGCAGATGTTAGGTGTCCTCATTGTAAGTAGTTCTTGCATGTGGTTAAGTTACGTTTTTGAACTGGAATTTACAACTGTGTGTTACGAAGCTAACACGAATTGATATGCACCGAACATGATCAACAAGGCCATCAAGCGATACTTAACCAACTGCAATTGAGGTAAGTCTCGAGTCTTTAGTTTTCTTTTCTACAATAGCTGTCCAGTCTAATGTCTATGAACAAGTAATTCTGAAAGGATTCACGTGATTAACATGTATATATTGTGCAGTTCGGTGCCACCCCTTGCTTTGGAATCATGGGCTGCGCGAGCCGAGTGATGTGACAACCTTAGCATCCCAGTAGATCCCTGAATTTCTCGATGTGGATATGATGCATTTTCCATCCGAATGTGGTTTGGTCATTGATTGTACATTGGTGATATTTCTTATAAATTGCTTCTTCTTGCAAGTAAAGATTGTTGTGGTTGGGAAGTACACTAGTCTATCAGACTCGTATCTCTCGGTTTCGAAGGTGGATTGAAGTAGCAATTCTTATGTATTTGTTAATTGTAGACTCTTCTTTGTATGGAAACCAAAATTTTGATGTGGTATACTTTTCTTTTGGAGACCAGGCACTGCAACACGTATGCATTGCATGTTCTAGAAAGTTGGTGTTGGAGTGGGTTGCCGCTACTGATCTAGAAGATCGTGCTAAGGCGGAGGTACTCTCTTGTTAAAACTCCTTGAAGTTATGTTTTGGATCCATATCAGTTCCATAACAGTTTCTTGGAGTGTAAGCTCAAGTAGATTTCTTTCATCTCTTAGACATGGCATCATACAACAGCAACCAGGACGTCGTTGCCAAGAAGGCCGAGGACACCAAGATGTTCGGCCAGCAAAAGGCCGGTGAGGCGGAGCAAGCCACCAAGGTAAGACCCAGTTCCGTCATCTCAGGTTGACAGAGTTTTGAGCTCCAGTTACTGGTACTGCTACGTTGTTGAGCTTTCGAGTTTTCTAGAATTTGGGTTTAGCGCATGTGATGTTGTGTATTCATCGTCCCTTTTGCATGATTCTTTCAGGATGCTGCTGGAGCTACCCAGGACAAAGCCAACGAGGTAGTGGGGGCCGCGAAGGACAAGGCTAACCGGGCTGGGAACGTGGCCGGCAATAAGTGGGAGCAGACGAAGCAGGGCGCTTCGGATGCGACCGGATCTACCCAGGCCAAGAAGAACGAGGCGGCGGGAGCGGCCGGGGACAAGGCCAATCGTTTTGGTGCGGAAGATGGTGCCCTAGAACTTGTGGGTAGCACCCATGTGTTGAGCGACGGAGCCGATGGAGCAGGAGGTTCGGGCACTCTTATTGACTCCTTATGCGTAGTGCAAAACCGTGTTGTGGAGAGGGAGCAACGGCGGATCTACAAAAGGCTTCGGAAGGAGGCGGCCGACAAGAGACGCATTCTTCGAGCTCCCGAACAAGGTGCAAGGACAGCGGCCAAAGCAGTTGTGACTCTAAACATGTATTTTCAATCATCTAGAAACACTTTAAGTGAAGGTCCGCTTTCGTGGAGTGGCGTTGGATCGGCACCTCACTCGGTCGCGTCTGCTTCTACTTCAGCTGAAGACACAACTGTGCTTTTCGTTACTCCGCCGCGGAGCAATCCGGCGGTGTGCCTGCTCGAAGTGCCCTCTTCTGAGAAGGGCAAGCAAGTGGCAGTCCCTGTTTCTGTGAAAGCAAAGAGGAAGAAGGCGGACACAAATTCAAGAAGGTCATCAGCTACAGCTCCGCAACCTTTCCAGGTATGTCATGTCTTCTCTATGTGTGTATGTGAACTTCCTCAAGATGTGCATGTGTGAATTCATGCTTGTGGCATTTGTGTGGATTGTGATTGTGAAGTGCACGTGTGTATGTTGAAGTTGTTATGGTCTGACAATTGTGAATTTAACTTCTTTTGTGTTGGAATGCAGGACAATTCTTATGATGAACTGAGCCAGTCCTCGGACTCCAACTTTGAAAAGACCCCACCACCATGCAAGCGACAGTCTTGCCAGTACGATAGAAACCGTTGCTACCATTGCGAATGGGCGGCGCGGTTTCCATGGGCGGAAGGAGTTGTGGAAGATGGTTACCACTTTGTACAGTGCATTATATGCACAGCGATTGACGGCCGGCCGAAGTTGATAGCGGCAAAGACGGACACCCTCATCAAACATGAGGGTCATCGTAAGGTACTCTCATACATCCATATGTTTTTTTCACCCTCTCTTGTGAAAGATTATTCTAATATGCTTCATGTTCTGCGTAGGCTCAAAAGGACGATTTGTCCAAGGGATTGAAAAAAGGGGACAACTTCCTTGCAAAGGACCGTCGTCATCAAAAGAACTCCCTTCTATTTGCAAAGAGGCAACCTGAGACAATCTTACAGCAGGTGAACAACATCAATGGATCCACGCGGGGGGGAAAACAATTCAATTTGCAACCCTCTTTCAAGTTCTACAGACGAGGAGGCCCATGCAAGACTATCAAGACAGGGAGGCTTTATACAACTATTTGGAGTTTCCAAATATCCCTAGGATGCATTGGACCCAAACCTTAGGCTGGTGCATGGCGGAGTCGATGTTTGATGTGGTAGGTTTGTTGATGCATCATTTCTTAATGTTTAGGAATGAATTTTTTTCATTGTTATTGCTAATTCTCTCTTGTTGTTAATGTTGTCCATGAGTTTAGGTCGTTGAATATGGTTGCCATATTTGTAATTTGCAATGGTGTGTTGTAAAAGTGTTTTTGTGTTTCATTTTATGGGGTGGGGGAAGAGGCTGTGATTGCATGGGGTGGGGGAAGAGGTTGTGACTGCATGGGGTGGGGGAAGAGGCTGTGACTGCATGGGGTGGCTCAAATTTCATATATTTATTTGGTCCTTTACATGGGTTGGAGTAAAGGGGAGGTTGGGAATTGCAAGGGGGTGGGGAGTATACTTTGGCAGGGTCTATGCATGTTGGAAATGGGTGCTATTGCCACTTTGGACAAAGCTGGAACTGTTGGTTGGGTGGTCGACTTCAATGTGCACAATGTTCATCCTCCATGATTTCTAATGTATTGTGAATGGTTTTGCAATTGAAAGGGCATGTCAAGGACAAAGTCAGCGCTGCTAACTTTGTTGCTCTTAGTTGCGATGAGGTAACTACGAATGACACCACCTCATGGATGTCAATTCATACGTATGTGATGCAAAATTGGCAACGCATCCCGCTATTGCTGAAGGTCCACAAAGTTGTAGATGGGACAAAGGCAGAGGACCTTGTTGCCATTATGGTTAACGTCCTAAAGGAGCATGGGGGTTTGAATACTGTACAAATTCAACGCCGTTTGGTAAGCTCTGGGGCTAATGGTGCAGCGCTGATGCAGGGGAAGATTAGTGGAGTGTCCACACAACTTCGGGAAGCACATGCGCCGTTTGCACAATCTGTGCATCGCTTTGCACATAGGTGCAACCTTGCCTTCAAGAGTCTAAGTCAGTTGAAGGTAATGGAAGCTATTGAGAGGCTGCTAGCTTCCACTTACTTGTATTTTAGCAAGAGCCTGAGAAGAGTCCAAGACTTCAAGGAGCTTGCAAATACGATGGAGTGTAGGGGCTTGAAGTTGTTGTGAAACGTATCCACAAGGTCGATTAGTTTGTTAGACCCACTGCGTTGACTCGTTTCACAACACCAACTGGTTTTTATCTAAAATGCATCAATCCAAGGATTCAGAGGCAGCATCACAGGTGCCTTTCTCACAAATTTTCCATACTTTTTGTGCAATGTTTTGTAAAACAACGCATTGGTGAATATTGTCAAACTGTAGTGATTTACCTTGTTCTCATATGTATTTTGCAGGCATGTTATGATGAAATGATTGATCCCAACGTCCTGTTGGGCATGGTTGCCATGATCCCATTGGTCGAGACCATTGACATTGTGATCTCCTTTGCTCAGAAACAGAATGTGTTCATTCAAGACTTTGTAGCGGCGCTTAGTACGTGTGAGCTGCAACTGTTTAGGCTCTACATTGACTCATCCACGGCTTTTTCAACCGATGACTTCGATAACTTCAAGTCATTGATGGAGCTGGTGCACTATAACATCTTCCTTCGTTGGGATGTTGATTTGAACACCCAAACTGAGCATTTGATGTGGAGGCTACATCGTACAGAGTTTCCTGCACTCTACAAGGGTAGAACCATTGACATAACGACGTTTGCTAAGATGGCAGTGGCCACTAAAACAGATTGCAAAGGTAACTTTTCTATCCACTTGAAATTTTGAACTTCCACTGAAGTTTTGATCTTGATTTAGAGAATTCACTTGCTTTTGATTTTTGTTATGTGTAGGGACAGCAATGCATCTTACTAGAGAGCTTCAACGTCGATTCCCTTCTCTGGATACACTAAATGCCATGGGCATATTGTATCCGCAATATTGGGCGGCGGATGATTGTCTAAAGACTTTTCCACAACATTTGGAGGTTCTCAAGCGTTTTTTCTGCGAAACCAAAGAAATGAAGAGAGTCAAGGCACCTGCTCCAAGGCTTGTAGTGCCCGCATTATTCAGTGGGTATGATCTTGATTCGGAGCAGAGTCTCTTTAAACTCTTCATGCAAAGTATTTTCAGGTGTGCCTGTGAGGCTCCATTTGACCTTAACCCACTCACGAGGATATGGCGGGTTGCTCAATCAAACGGGCCGCTTGCGGGCTGTTTTCCTACGTATATGAAGCTTGCAGAAATTGCCATTGTGATGGTGTTGGGGTCAGTGGAAGATGAGCGTGTCTTCAGTTCTTAATCATTTTTGAAGTCCAAAGTGCAAAGTTCTCTGGACGCTAACCTGGGCGTAGTAGTTGGAATGTACTCACAGAAGTTGTTTGATTTATAGAATTTCCCATATGGGGAAGCTTTCGATCTGTGGCACAACACTCCGGACCGCACCGGCCATTATGGCTGCAAGGATTAGGTCCTTATGGTGGAATTTTGTTTGAGTTAAAGGCTCTCTTCCTTCAGTTTTATGTCATGCACTCTATGTGCTTTGAACATTGACATCGGATTTATGCACATTACTTGAATTTATATGTTTGTGAAGTGTTATTAGATTTTTGTCGTTTTGAATTTCTGAAGTGTTATTAGATTTTTAAAGGATGCAAACACCTTTGTGTATATCATTTGATAGCCAAATTGTATGCGAAGGGTGTTGGGCGTTTCTAGCCAGTTAGAGCCTTTTTTTTTTTCACGGAATTGCCTCTTCACTGATTGCACATACGGTGAATGAGCCAAGTTGCATTGAGGTCGCACTTTCTAGTAGCCAAAATGTTGTATCACAATTAAAAGAATTTCGCCACTGTATGCAATTTCATTTTCTACGAAAGAGCCAATTTGCTTAAATTTTTTGCATGATGGGCCAAAAAAATTTCGTCCATTAAACCAGTAGAAGCCAAATGTGCCGCAACCCTATAACACTTGCAGCCATTGTGGCGATCAGGCAGAAACAAGAAAAAAAAGCCTGGTCTCCATTGAATGAGATTACAACCAAACTTCTGGCTTTTGCTGAAGAAAAGGCTCAATTCGGTTGATTTTTCACAAGGTCAAGAATCATCCAATCCACTGGAATACTTATGCATTCAACTTCTAAATGTTTGAAATCTTCACAATAAGCACATGCATATCAAAAAACATAAATTTGTTAATAGGTTGGAGAGTTCTTTCTCCAATGGCTAGACTTTGTATACAATCAACACAACCCGTAACCTTTGAGGATTGTTGTGATGAAGAGCAAGCGAGATGAAAGAGAAGTGGAAGAAATGATTCTACCAGAGGTACAAGATTGTTTATATACTGGTGTGGTATGATACATGCTAAAAATAGAAGAGGAAGTTGGCGAGACTTAACTACGAGTTAACTAGGCGGAGAAACCCAGGTGTAACCCTAGGATTGGTTATCTCAACACTCCTCCTCGATCCAGGGTTACTTCATTAAAAAACTGACCTCGGGGAAAACCTTATGAAGGAAAAATCCCAAGGGAGAAAAAGAGTGTAACTTGTTCAAGAAATGAAATCATGTAGGGGTCGCATTCCCGCTTTCTTTATTAATTCCTTGTGCTTGTAGGCAGGTAGCGCCTTGGTAAGCATGTCAGATATGTTGTGTGCTGATTCGATTTTCTTGACATCTATTTGGCCTGATTTGATGAGGTCTTATATAAGTGGAAAGATAAAGTAAGGCTCCGTCCGCTGCGAGGTACTTGGTTTTGTCCGTTAACTCCTCCTCCTCCTCGTAAGGACACTATGGATCTTCAGCTGTCTTGCTTCGTCCGATCATTGGCGCCGCAAGGGGATTGGCCTGGTCCATATTAAAAGCATCTACCAAAACAAGGAAATAGCGAAAAGGACCTGAGGGTGGGTTTATAGGACTACATACATCACCTTGAAGACGCTGAAGCACCTAGGGAAGCTCGGTTGGGAATTTCCACCGTGAAGGTTGCTTAATCAACTTCCTTTGAGCGCAGGCGGCGCAACTCCTCACCTTGTTGGCGTCACCCGGACATAGATTGTGACCTGCAAGCAATGGTAGCATGCGGCGGAACATTGTGGTGCCCGGATGTCCCATGCGCTGATGCCATATTCCGACCTTGGCCGGGGAGGAGACCAGAAAAGCAGAGCCTAAAAGGTTGCTACCTTGTAGACCTTTAGCCCCAAGAATATCACTTCCATGTGGGAACTTTTGGGTCTCTTCAGCAACTCCACGAGGTGTGGAGAAGTGGCTTATTGCGGGTCCCTTTTGAGGTCTTATCGCAATCTCATATAGGCCTTTGGCTCCTGCTTTTGCAATGGCAAGGAAACTACAGCCTTGCTTGAGCACCAAAACCTCTTTAGCATTCTCCACCGCAATGGAGACGTGGATCCCATTTGCACGCAAATCTCGGTAGCTGATCAGGCTACGAGGTGCTGTCGGTGCATACATTGCCTTTTGGCAGAGGAGGGGGAGTCCTCCAGGCAGTATCAGAGACGCCTGGCCCTCTCGGAATCTAAAACTCCGACTTCCGGCAATGGTGACTAGGTCACACGTTTGCTAGGTGGCTGCACAGCCTGAGAAATCAAAATATTTTGCATTGCGTAAAATCGTATGGGTGGACACACTGTCAAGCAGTGCGACGTCTGCTGGAAACACGGCCTTACGATTGTCCACCATAAAATTTTTGGATTCTACATCAGGAAATGACGGGGCGTCTAGGGTGTGAGTCTCGCGTAAACCTTTCTATAATGATTGAAGATCCTGATAAATCTGAGCGAGGTACTGTGACGCCCGACATTCCTTTTTGTAATGACGTGATCTACCGCATCTATGACATGTTTGTCGACCAATGAGTAGGCTCACGTCTATGAGATGATTGAGGCTTACCGGGAGGTTTGTTGGCTTCACGTGAGAAATTTCGTCGTGGTGGCCGTTTCCGATCCCGTTGTGACGTTCGGGTGGATGTCTCGGCGATGTGTACCTCCCGAGCTGGTCTCGCATCTGCATTCTTTAGCAATAACTGTTGTTGTTTTTCAGCTAGGAGTAAGTACGACATCAATTGAGAATGTTTCTCAAATTGCATGTTCCGGTACTTCTGAGCTAAGATAGCGATAGCTGGAGGAAAAGTAGATAGGGTTTTGTCTATGAGTTCCTTATCTGAAATGCGATCGCCACATAATCGAAGTTGGGCGGTGATGCGGTGCACTTTGGCGTTGAAGGCAAGAAGATCGAGGAAGTCAACGACGCGCAGGTTAATCCAGTCATTGCGGCTTGCGGTAAGAACATCGTTTGTTCGTGGTGAAAGCGATCTTGGAGCTGCCGCCATAAATCCGCGAGGTTGTCCGTCTGTATGTATTGTTGTCGCAGTGAGACGTCGATGTGGCGGGGTAAGATGAGGAGGGCTTGCCATCGGCACGGTGTCAATAGCTTTTCGATGGTCTCGCGATCTAGTGCATAGTTCAGTTCTTCCGCACATAAGAAAGCCTTCGCATCGTTACTCCACTCAAGATAGTTGCTCCCATCAGGTTCTAGGGCATCAAACAAGAGCGATTGCACGCGTGCTTCCCTAGGCGACTTCTGTGGAAGAGCCATGGGTGTGCACAAATAACATGCACAAAAAGGAAAAAAAATGGAGAGTGAAAAGCAAAAGAATGATGAAAACAAGTGAAAAGAAAAATAAATAAAGAAAAGTAAAATGAAAAAAATATATTTGGAGGTCTAGAGGCTCGTGCTGATAACGTGTTGTGATGAAGAGCAAGCGAGATGAAAGAGAAGTGGAAGAAGTGATCGTACCAGAGGTAGGAGATTGTTTATATACTGGTCTGGTGTGATACATGCTAAAAGTAGAAGAGGAAGTTGGCGAGACTTAACTATGAGTTAACTTAACTACGAGTTAACTAGGCGGAGAAACCCAGGTGTAACCCTAGGATTGGTTATCTCAACAAGGATAACTCTAAGATACTTTTCTAAATGGATCAAAGATACTTATCAATACTTTTTCAAGGCACATTGTTGTGGCCATGGTGTGGTGACTTAGCTCATGGCACATTGTTGAAGATGTTGTGTTCTCAAGTCCCCAAGCTGGTGTAGTGCCTACCACTATAGTCCACCCAAGTATGGTGGGGTCTTAAGACCTCATTATATGGGTACCCAAGAAAAAAGCCCTTAGGAGGACGACATGTCGATTGTCTTTAAGGCACCTAGTGTAGGAAAGCACTTAGTGTAGTAAAGTGTTTACCCTCAAAAAGTACACCATTTTAATATTTAGTGTACTAGTACTTTATAATTTGAAAGCGCTATAACTTTTTACTTTCGATGAAGATTCTTACCGAGAGTACGACTATCTACACAACATAAAGAGGGTGATCATCGCAAAAATGGTTGGTAAAAATATTCTTCAAAAGTAAAAGCTTATAGCATTTATAACTCATAACTTTTTACTTTTGATGAAGGTTTTTACTGAAAATACAACTATCTATACTACTCAAAGAGGGTGATCATTGTGAAGATGGTTGGTAAAAATATTCATCTAGAGTGAAAACTTACAGCATTTATAAATCATATAGTCCGCCTACGCTCAACGTAAAATTTAGAGTAGTTCTAATACACCAACCTCTATCGTGTGGCCATTGGCTAAGTGAAGAGAAGGAACAAACACTAAGCATACGCACATGAGCACCGTACGGTGCTATGAGGTACCAAATCCGGCTCCTACGGGGCCAAGCTTGGTGTCTCACAACCATATCGGGTTGAGGTCAAAAACTCGTTTAATTACAAACCAAACCATTTGATTATCCTTCTCTAACTTTACAATTTTTACCATATTTGTACCTTATCCGTTCCCAATGCGTTCCCACATCGTCCTCATGTGTTCCCCAACCCTTCTAAGTGCGTTCCCAAGCAAGTTCCCAAGTGGGCATGATTGTTCCCTAGTGTTCCCAATATGTAACTTTTAAAATGTTAGAAAACAAAATTTCACGTCAAGTGGGGCCACCGTCTGACGTTGGGGTCAAGATGGGAGCTCCGTCTGGTCACATGTGCGTTTGCTTACTACATTGACATCAGCCCCCTTCTACTTGTTCGTGAAGCTTTCAAAACCGGAATGTTCTCGACGTCAGCAACGTGATCATATCCAGTCATTCACCTCCGATGCTTCCAGAAAAGAACAAAAAAAACCACCTCCCGAGATACGACACTGATCCCATTTCCTTTGGGTCCGGTCAAAACCTATATTCACACCGCCACCCAAACTCCTCGCCCCCGCGCCTGCCCCCCAACGGATATCATCCACAAACTCTCCCCAGTCCCAAAGATGAACCCCACCATTCCTAAACCTCCTCAAATTAGCAGAAAAAACCTACAAGAAAAACCGGGCCACTAATAAAACTTGAAAAAAAATAATGAAGTTTAGCGAGAACCGTGAGCATTTAGCCACCTTCCGAGATGATTAATCACATAGGTATATCACGGATATTGCAAGGTATGACCCCATGTATCTCCACATATTATGTGCTTGAACAACTAACTTAACTCTTCAAGGCCGATCAACCAACCATACATTGGTCAATTCTAGACAAAAACCTTCATACAAAGCGCTACAGACCACCTCCAAGGGAAAAAATTGACCATCACTCAAAGGTGGAGGAAGATGGGCATCTGTTAATACCATCGCCACCACAATCGGCGCAAGCATCATTGTGAAACAAGTTTGTAGATGTTCTAAAATGTAACCATTGCATAGATGCCATTCTGCGTGATCTAGAACACTCGTAGATCATCACAGGCCAAAACAGTAGCATTTCTTCAAATTTTCAGAAATGGATCCTGGGATGCCCGAATCCTCATCCACAACACGCGATGAAGATCATCCACACCCCAAGAGGAACGGATGGCTCTCATCCCGATCACGCGTCCGACTCACATCCACGAATCCAACGCCTCGTCAGCTCCCACGGAGTTCCCATCGTTCCCATGGTTCCCATGAGAGCACCGTGGTCCTCAATCCAGGCCCAGCTTCGCCGCGACCTTCGCTGCCGACTCGGAGGCGGGAGCGTCCGAGGTGGCGCTTGCCGAGGTGGCTCGAAACTTAACCGCCCTCCGACCGAGGAGGCGGGCCCCGCCGGTGCTTGTGCACACAAGCGAGCCGCAGCCAATTTAACCGTCACAGGCTCATTCCCAGGAATCACTTACACTACGACTTTTGGAGCTCAGATCATTCAATTGAGTTGAATCCTGCTCGCAAAAAGAAATCCAAATCAGGACAAGAGTTGTTTCACTCAGCTCAATTGAGAGTTGTGGGTTTAAGGATTGAAGGAGTTTTGTGGGTTTACTAGAGAATTGAGAAGTTGTTTTGGTGCGACGGTGAAGAGAGAATTGGAGGAAAGAAGAACAGGGGTGAGAGATTTGGGGTTTACGGGAGACTTGAGGGAGGAGAGAATTCTTTTTTTGAGCAGGATCGAGAGCTTGCTCTGGGGGGTTTACGAAGGGTTTAAAGGTTGAAGCAGAAGGGAGAATTGAGGGCGAAGGAGGGGAGAGAGATTTGGTTTCTGGACACAGGGAGTGTGTGTGTGTGTGTGTCTGTGTATGTGTGTGTGTGTGTTTGTTTATAGGGCGAGTGAAATTAGGTCTGCGGATTGCGTACGCACTTGGAACGCGTCGCAACCGGCGGCTTGCGCGTCAAGGCAGCAGCGAATTTTGGGACCGCAGTAGAATAAATTTGTACTGGCGTGCTGAGAAGGTTCTCGGTGATTCTGAGGCAGATTGCGCTGTAAGACGACAGTGTTCGTACGATCGCAAGTCTTGAATCGAGTTTGCTCGCAGACAGCAGCGGAGTGGATAGCGAGCGAGTTCCGCTCGCAGACCGCCGCGACACAATTGCAGCATCAAGGCCAGCAACCATAGGTCTCGGAAGCAACTTCCCGACGGTGTACGGCGAGGCGATCGCGGCGAAGACGTTCCGGCGCCTGGGGATGCAGCTGGGCGACGGGCGGCTGGGGAGCCCGACGTCCGGCCACATCGAGAAGCCGCCGCGCAAGCCCGGCAAGCGATGGAAGAAGGGGTCGATGAAGGGCAAGGGCGGGCCGGAGAACGCCGCGTGCGAGTTTCGGGGCGTGCGCCAGCGCACCTGGGGCAAATGGGTGGCGGAAATCCGCGAGCCCCGCAAGCGCGCGCGCCTCTGGCTCGGCAGCTTCGCCACCGCCCAGGAAGCCGCCCTCGCGTACGACATCGCCGCCCGTAAACTCTACGGGCCCCTGGCCGAGCTAAATCTCCCCGCCCACGAATCCCTCAACCTCGTCGAAAACCCCTCCACTTCCTCCGCAACCACAATGCACGAGGTCGAAATCCAGCAGCAAATCGACCCATCTCCAATGACGAGCGCCACCGCAATGCACATCGGAATGAAGCAAAGCGTCAACGACGAGGAGCCCGTGACGACGATCCCCAAGTCGGATCGCACTATGATGGACGTGTTCCTGCAACAAGAGAGGTTCAGGGATTCCGCCGCGGCTTCGGCGTCGACGTCGACACAGTTCAAGGATTTGAAGGAAATCGAGCTGTTTCTGGACCAGATCGACGACGAGAACTCGGGGTCGAACTCGCCGTCGTCGACGACTCCGTCGCTGGAGCAGACTCCGTCGTCTCAATACCCGGGTTGGGAGGACGAGAATCTGGGCAACCAGTTCATCAACCTCGAGCTCCAGAGCTTGGAGAGCGTCTTGAACGAGCCCCTTGTGCCTGAGAGTGTTATTCTTTGGGAGCCCGATCCTCCACAATAACATACAATGTTCTTTGAGTAGGTACATATTTTTGGTTGCGGACAAGTAGTTTAGTTGTCCCTCCTCTCCTTTCCTTCCGCGGCACATTTTTTAAAGTTGCCCGAATTTTAGGTTTCTTTTCCTCTTCCTTACAGATTTACAGCTCTGCCGCGATTGGCGACCAGGGTTTTGCGGGGTTTAAACCTAAAACCCTAAGTTGTGTTAAAAACCCGACTTATTAATGACGCTCTCCCCGTTGATGAGAGGATTATCTCATCATTGGTGCGGAGTTTTTGATGTACTGAGTTTTTCGAGAGTTGGACATTCTAGGGTTACAAGTCTCTGGGGAACCCAATCTGTGTTGATGGGTTAGGGTTCAGGGTTTATGCTTCTTCTCAGAACTAGCTAGGGTTTTCCCTAGTGAAGATCCTCCCAAGTAACAGAATTGCTAGATTGAATATGTGCAGACAGGTTAGGGTTTAGGGTTCGGGTTTTTTGTTGCTGCTTAAACTAGGATATTGTCACGATTGTCTGCAGCTTCTGCGGAGTACGTCGGTTTGGATTGTAATCTGGTAGGTCAGGGTTTAGGGTTTATATCTGTTTTTTCAAACAGAGATGTCTAGGGTACTTCGTTGACATCACAGGAGTGCTGGATTTAACTTGTGCTGATGGGGTTAGGGTTGAAGGATATGTGGATATACTCCACAACCTCTGGTGAGTCATGAGGGAGCAAGGCACATGTTAATTTCCAACGTGACGCCGGCCTTGAAAGTTTCCACATGCTACATTTATTGGGAAGTAGTGTTGTTAGTTGCTGTTTATTTCAGGGACAGGAAGTGAGATGTAGCTTCGTGAGACATTGCTGCGTGGTGAGCCATGCTATTGCCTAGCATCAACTTCTCGGGTGTGCAGTGCAGGAATTTGGAACCTGGAAAGGGTTTCTTGTTGGAGTTCTGGCAGTCATCCGTATTTGCTGCCCCTGTCTTTAATGCAATCATGTATTATTTTAGTTATTTTGACAAGTGCAGCCGCTATTCACACAGTCTGGTGAACTGCTTTTTTACACTTGAACTGCGTTTTGATCAAGCTCTTGGAACTTATAAGCAGCTCATGTTGTCTGTAAGTGAAGGGTTATTTCTACCGTAACCTCATCATCGCTCACCATTTTGGACCTCCACAGTCTCTCATTGTCAGGAATTTGAATCATCACCTTCCTTAACCCTTTCCTGAGATTGGAAAGAATCTTCGAGTGTAATAGATCTCAAAGAACATTATCTATGGATTGGGTACATTTCATCGCAATCCCACTTCATAGAAATGACTGTTTTGGACCACGTTTTCTCAATTCATTACTGCGATGTGATTGTATCCCCCCTTGGAGACCACATATGGGTCTTCCCGGTCTTACAAGGTTAACCTCTAAGGGACCACAACCAATTTCAGTCCAAAATTGCCACTGACATAAAATGGCATGAAAATCACATTTTATAGTAAAATTTTGGGACTTCAAAGTGTATGATCTTGAAATAGACTTTGATATGAGGATGAAACATTTTTTTGGTTGCAATCCACCGCACATATATGAAGATTATAGCGTTTGAAATGCACGAAAGAGTTTTTTTCCCCCTTCCCTAACAATTTTTGAAAATGTTTCAGTTGGTTAAAATGTTTTTTTACACTAAAGAAAAGATTTTTTTTGACATTTTCAAACAAGGTAATATTCTTTATATGTATGAAAAAACTTTATGTGAATAGAAAGTTCTAGCAAAACTTTTGGAGTTGAGCGGCATTCCGAGTTTGCACTTAGATTAGCATAAGTTTCTTATTAAGGGTCTGGTGTAGAAAAAATATATTCTTACAAAGCTACTACAATGCCGCATCTTCATTAAAAAATCTGGAAATTTATTATCACAATTGAGACCATAGGAACCTGCCCAAAATGGAAAACGCCCCCCAAGGGAGAAATGGTCTTTTAGGGGTTGACCCAAAGGTGCCATGGTGTTTTTGGAAACTATAAATTTTGGAGTGGATTTGGTGTGCTTTGGTGAGAATTGGGGAAGAATCTAGAATTAGGAATACAATGTTTTTGTCAATGTAGGTGGTTTGACAAACGTGGCGTTCAATTTTTGCTCAAAATTATCTAATGTGTTTATGTATTTAAAAAATACCACATTGGACTAGAGACTTGCCAAAAACGTTGGAATATGGATTATGATCGTTTCAAGCCACGATGGATGAAAAACATGGCCAAATTGCACAAAACAAATTAAGTCTAAAAGTCATGAAGTACTAGAATATATTAAAAAAACACTTCATGCAAAAACCAAGTTGATGAATTATAAGGAAATTTTCAAAGGAAGGGGCGTTCCATTATTTGGCAAAGTTGTAGAAATAAAGTCTACGAAGAGAAGAGAAAGCAAGATTGGTTCATTGTAAATCTCTCTATTTATCCTAGTCGAGCATTGCACCAACCCTGAGCCTTGGGTGGTCCATTTTTTTGGCCTTAAGCTTTCAAGGCTCTAGAGGGTTTTTTTGGAATTTTTTGGGCCAAATTTGGGGTCTGCAGTCCCAAACCACCCTCGGTGGCCCCCCCTTTGATCAAATAGGGCCCCCTTCCAACATAAAAATAGGGGCCGGTTTTGTCCCTAACCTCCCCCACCCTTCCAAGCTTGAGGCTTGGTGCAACGCTCGACCAAGGTATTTAGGCAAATCTGGTTCATTGTTGGAGGAAGTACAATTGAACAATGTAGAAATCAAGGCAAAAGTCAAACAAAATTAAACTCTGTATCAGGTCAAGCCTCGTACTTGGCCCAAATGAACCAATAGCATCATGCTTGGTTTAAGCTCTAATTCATCAATTGAGGTTACTACATCAAAGCCCCCGACATCATGTGCATCATGATAATTACTCAAAGCATTTCTATTACAAATTTGTACGGTAGATTCAATACTAAACAATACATATGATTCCTTGGAAATACGTAATGATTAGATGAACACCAAAATGAGTCTTTGAATCAATCTAGGTGGTACTCATTGAGATACCTACGTAATCACCTAGGTGATACTCATTGTGTCTGAACCGTTCATGATTTGGAAAAATAAATATAATTCAGCAAGGAGGTGCCTAACTGACTAATGTGTACAATACATCTTCTTAGAATGATTTATATATAACAATAATATCTACAAATAGACTTTCTAGGTGAAATATAGGTGAAATATAGGAACTCAAGGATGAATATTCTCTTGAGTGGAGTATTATCAACCAAGATCAAATATATATCTAAAATAGAGATGAGTGCTCAAGGAGAACTTAGAGATGAGTGTAGACACCATGACAATTGTATGAGGTTTACAATCAAATAAAAAAATCATATGTTCGGCACTCACAAGCAAGAGCCGGTAGGCTGCATACATAAACAGAGGACACACACAAATACGCCTTCTTCTCCCAAGAATCCACTACCATGCTATAATTCTCTAAAAGAGGGGATGAATATATTCAACGTTAATACATTTATTTATATTCTACAAAGTAAAATATGTGCCTATGTAAATTGTTCTTGGCTAACGTTTAAGGGCTAAGGTACACAATCAATACTTCATATATAACAACAATATCTACAAATAGACTTGCTAAGTAAAATGTAAGAATTCAAGGATGAATATTCTTATGACTAGAGTATTATTACCAAAATTGAAACAAATGTAAAAAGGTGTGACTTCCTTATCATACCATACTAAGGTAGAGGCACCCAATTCAGATCGGCCACCCAATTCCGATCAATAGAGTATGCATGGCATGGTGCATGAAAATGGCAAATGCTTGAAATGGTGCATGAAGTGACCTAAAATCGATAACTCAAAATCTGAAAAGACCAGTCATTATCGGCATTGGGTCATGATGTGTGCAATTTTGGGTTGCTCCACCTCAGTTGAGCTCTCATTGGTGGAATTGCCTCAAAAGTCGAACAAGGCTGATCGGTATTGGGCACCCTCCATGAGTTGGTTATCCATGGCATGTCTTCTCGCTTTTACTCACTCTCACTTATTAGCATTGGGTGAAAGAGGGCACCAAATCTCACCTACTCTAGAGTTTGATTATGGACTCCGGTGGTTCTATGGGCTTTTAAATTCAATATCAATTCAAAATCTTTGTGAATAAATCTGAAAATATATTTGTTGAGTTTCATTCCTAATTCCGCATCTTTCTACATAAATGTTTTTTTAACATACAATGTCATTTGAGTCCCGAACTGGCTTAAGTGATCGGAATTGGGTGCCTCTACCTTACAACAAAGATAAAATAGAGATGAGTGTATGCACCATGACAAATGTGAAACTTGGAATCAATTAAAAAATAATGTGGTTGGCAACTCACAAGTGAGAGAGAGCCGGTAATCTATAAACATACACAGAAGACTACGCCTTCTTCTTCTCCCAAGAATAATCCACTGCAGTACCAGGCTAAACTAATGCTCTAAAGGAAGGAGGGGATGGATGTACTACCGTCCCTAGTGGTCGCTTTCAACACCTTTATGTCGAAAGAATTATTTTTCTTTGACACATTGATTCGGACACAATGGGTATCACCTAAGTATTACATGGGTATCACTTATGCATTATAGGGGTAGCACCTTGACATTACATGGGTAATCATCTGGACATAAACTTGATATTTTCCAAAATTTTGGACAACTCTCCATTTTGAATTAAGTATGTATGAAAGCGACCACAGCGTAGAGTTCTCACCGAACACCCCGCCAAAGATCACTATCCCTTGCCGAAGATCACCTTTGCTCTCATCTCCCTAGACCGTAGCTTCGATACACCACCTTCTTACAGTTGTCCACGTGACCAATTAGCCAGGTGGAGAATCGGTTTTGTTGCTGTAAGCACTCTCCTCTAGAGTTTGACCCACTTAAAAGCCTAACTTTAAAACCTAAACCTTGACGTAATAATGACTCTCCTCTGGAGTTTGACTTCTTGTAGGGCAAGGTACCAAAATTACTCCTTCTTTTCCACATAAAACTCAGAGATCTTTATATTTTTTTTCATTTCACTATTTCTACTTCAAGATGTGGTGTAAACCCTTTTATTGACCGTCTAGATTCTCATTCTTAGTTCACAAAAAAATGAAACTTGAATTAGCAAATTTTGAACCTCCAGCCCTTGTTTTGAATATGCTACACCTCTTTTCTACCTCTAAAAAATGGTGTACAAGGAACTAACATCACGCTTAACATGAATCGTAGAATGGTAATGAATCAAGACCTTGTGTCGTGCAAAAAATTTGACACCAGGCGAAGTCAACGTCTGATGACCCACTCAACCCAGGGACGAAAATGAACCAATTTCATTACTTCCTGCTTTGGCACCAAAACTAACTGATCCGTACGATATTGCATTTTGAACATGTAATCTTGCGTTTTGGTATAACAACATGTAATCTATGTTATAAAAAGAAGAAGAACTCAGGCGTGAATAAAGTGCATGTTTGTTCCACCACTAAGTCCATGCCCACCGGACATGGATTAGTGGTATGGAACTACTTCCCGTTTCGAGAGTAGACACTATGTAACAAGTAACCAAGAGCAAGTACCAAGTGGTAAGTAACGGGTAACAAGTAACAATAACACGTAACAAGTAACCAAGAAGATAATCTATGTTATACATCTATGTGTGAGACTGGGACAAGTTTAACTGCCTCCGCAAGGTTTGTGTTACCACTGAAATCTCTACTTTGTGTGTTCCGTTAGAAGTCCTCCGTTTGTGATAATTTCATCCGCTAATAAGGAATGTCAAACAAGCTAAAATTGAGCATGAAAAGGGGTGATTTGATAAATTCTACAATAGGATTTTCCTAAAAGTGCTTCCTAAAGGGGCAAGTCAGGAGGAATATGGTGCCAGACAGTATGAGATGTATAAACAGAAAAGAAAGAGAGCATAAGGAAATTTCATATCGCCTTTTATTGCACCAATGAAATGTTCTTGCAATTATTTGTGGAAGGACTCATTGTTTTGATAGATATAGATGAAGGTCGGTTCGCAAAGGGCACTAGTGTGAAGAGAGTGTCTATTTGTTCCACCACTAAGTCCATGTCCACTGGACATGGGTTAGTAGTATGGAACTTCTCCCCCCAACTCAAAGTTTTGATAGATATGCTTAACCCTTAAATGTTAGTCGAGAACTGTATATACAAGCACATATCTTATTTTCTAGAATACAATAAATATATTAAAGTTTAGCAAGACTTACACCTTTGAATTGAAGTTTTTTCAACTAACATCTTTCATTTGGAGGTCATTTCAATATTTGAACTTTATCATGATTAAATACAACACCATATATAAAAGAAATTGTGGCCACTAAGTGGCACCTTTTGACGTTTGAGGGTTAAACCCCTATATTATCATTGGCTTGAGATCCATGGACTATTCTCTGAGCTACCCATTTGTATAGAGTCTACCCTCGCAAGGGGGAAGTAGTTCCATATTGCTAAAACTATGTCCCATGGGCATTGCTTTACCGGTGGAGTGAACAAACACTTTATTTATGGTGGCCTTCCCCACATGACTTGGCAAAATTCAATGAGAAAAACGGATATTACCTCAAGCATTGTCCAATACCTTGCTCAACCGCTTCAACTCCGCCTAATATGTCTCATTGTAAAACCTTCGCTCGGCCTTGGGGTACCTTGGAACCGCGCTGCTCTTCTCACGCCCACGTTGATCCGCGCCGGCTTCACGTTAGGCCTCCGCCTCACTTTGCCTTTGCTCGCTACCCCACCCACATTCTTTATGTAAATTTCAAGCTTGACGCAAGAGGCGCCCAACTCATGAACCGGTCATACTCTTGGAAGAACAACCCAACTCCATGTCCGCACGCTCCAAGCATGGTGGTCCTACCCGCCAACACTTCTCCTCCCTACACATAGTGATACCCTCTACGTCTCCAGCGGGTCTCATTGCAATACCGTAGATATCCGTTCTGCCTTTTATTATAGTAGTAAATATGCAAGGATTATTTGTAGAAGCATCCAAAGTTTTGATCAGATATGCTTAAATCTCTACATTTTCATTGGCTTGATCGAGACCCATGGACTATGTGATCATGTGTTTCTATTGGGAAGATGTTGTAAAATTCAAACCTAAATTGGAATATCCAAGTGTTGCCATCACATTGTATTCTTGTACCAATGTTGTCTCAAATTCCTTGCACATTTGTGCAATTTACCGGTCTTGAACCTAATTCAACTTATGACAAGAGGGCGAATTTATGATGCCTTAGCCCCTAAATTCTCAAGACTTTGCTACACCAAATCCACCCTACAATTGTCTTTCTAAGATGAGACTTTGCAAGATTGATTGAATTTTTTCCCCCTATCTTCAGCCATAGGATCTTTAGAGTACTACTAGAAGAAGACACTCAATTCTTTTGAAAACTTTGACTACACAAATTATAAATCACATGCATATAGGAAGTGCAATATGTTTTTTTTCTTCCCTAAGCGGACATGGTCATGGATACTTTGAATCAAGATAATGGCATATTTTCCACTATACATTGCTTTACTTTTATGAACGTATATTCTACCTCGTGTTAAATCATTGCACGCCAAAAATCACAAGTAATTGAGGTGCTTCTGATAAGAAAAATGGACTTGCAATGACTAGAAACACAGATAGAAGCCAATTACTTAGAATATTAAAGAAAAATTCATGAAAACAAATCGTTGGTTATAAAATCCAAACGGTGGATAAAATCATTAAATTTGCCTTCTTCTATTTGGAGAAAGATATATTTAATAAGAAGTAATAACCTTAAATTTACGTGTTTTGAACCAAAAACAATGAGAGATGCCAAGAACTAAATCCTACCCGCCTAAAACAATTGCACTATTCACCTCTGTAGTCGAGTTGCGCTCCTACTTAGGCCGCCAGAACATAGCCAACGTAATACAAGTCTATGTCCTCCTTTCCGAAGTAGATAATAACTTTATTTTTAAAAAAAACCTCAAGACTCTTGTGACTCAACTTTCCTCCAACAGGTGATGTTTCAAAAAAAGTTATTCAAAAGAAATATCTTGCATCTCTCTACATAATAAAAGCGTTATAGGAATCATGCCTTAGGAGGCAACATTATGTGGCATTTACTTTTATTATATTGAATAAGCACATCCCTGTTGTCATCAAATGGCTGGGGCAATCCCAAGTTAAATAAACGTATGTAAATGCAAAAATCAAATTTACCCATTATATACGCATTATGTACTACATATACCTCATTCACTTTAAATACCCATTATTTATTTCATATACGTGTTATTGTCTTTAGATAACTATCATTTATTTTTATGTACCCGAGGTAGTATATTGTGTAGTTTCAATATGTTGGAAATTATGGTTTTATTTTTCTATTTTTGATATATAATACAATTTTAAAACTCAATAAGCTAAATTTGAATAAAAGGGCACTTTAAAGGATTCCTCCAAAGGACACATATGGAGGATTCTTTCAAAGTTCACATTCAATTCAAAGGGTACATTTGATTCAAATGGCAAATCCAAAGGTCACGTGACCGGGAGCGGCGGACATACAGACTGACGTCTTTCATATATGTAGATTTTACTTTTGCAATTTTAGTTATCTGACCTAAACTTATATTATCCGTCGGTTGATTCCCACAATAGGCCGACGCACACGACGGCCATATGGGGCTTCATCTCCCCACATATGGTCCCTAAAAGTTTGGGTTTGGCTCCTCATGCCCACATGAGTTTAGGGTTTAATCCAATGTGGTTCCAAACCAAACCATATGGTTACCCTCTTCTCATTTACCTTTTAAACCATATTATTACCACAATGTTCCCAATGCGTTCCCAATGGTTCCCAATGAGTTCCCACATTGTTCCCCAAAGTTCCCACTATGTTCCCCAATGCGTTCCCAGCTTTTCCAACACGTTCTCCACGTTCCCAAAGAGTTCCCAATGAGTTTTCACCTCAGCTCCACATACAAGCTGCCTTATACGTGTGCTTGTTGCATCAGTGACTAAGGTAAGCCCCCCTGAAACCGACAAGTTAAGGAATGTGCATACATGGAGAGAGGAGATGATTGTACTTTTACTTTTCAATGATACCCAATAGAATCTAAATTCCAACCCAAGTGATTTCATATTTTTTCGATGAAAATTGAGTTAGTTATGAATTTTCAAATTGTGCAGCCATGTTTAGTGGGTGGCCAGCAATAGGTACCCCCCATAACCAACGGCCAAAAGTAAGGGTCTTGACTAATAGCAAACCTCCATTTGGAACTGAGTTGGTGGTAATGGGATGGAAGGGGGTTGGATATACCCCAGGGCATTGGCTATGGGTTTTTGTTGGTTATGGGAAGACTTACCTTACTTTGATTCATTTGAGTTGTTTGTAACGTCAGCAAAGTGTCGATGACATAACCTCTTTTATTCTGATTTTACTCTTTTTTCATTCTTAACCCCTAGAGGACCATTTCCTAGTTTGAGGACGATTTTTATTTTTGGGTTGGTTCCTAAAATTTGAATTGGAACTCTTGTCAAAAATAAAATTTATACTAGATTGTCCCTGATAAGAGCTTTGTTTTAGGATTCATGATTTCAATGATACTAGCCTTTGAAGTAAAAAATGGGGACACTTGGCAACTTGAGCAACCTTATAAACCACTGAAATGCAAGTGTCAAAGAGAGGCAATAATTAGGGGCAGAAAGGGTGGAGGAAGGGTACGGCTGTCCCAATCGTGGATGAGAAGTAGTTGTGGAAGACTGGACAAAGTTCAAGAAGGAAACACAAGAACAAAAAACCAAGAAAAAGAGAAAAAAGAAGAAGTTAAGGTGGTGGGCCGCCAAAGGGGCATGGCAGCCGTTGTCAATTGCCGTATGGGAGAGGCTAGGATGGAGCCCCACAACCTTGCCATGAGGTTTTGCCGGGTGATTGGCACAACAGCTGAGAAGGCGCGCCGAGTCCCACCGTCGGCCTCCACTCCGATGCAATTGGCCCTTTGTATGGAGGTATATAAAAATTTAATATTTTTTTTGAAGACTGTACTTCAATTTGAAGTCTCTTCCTTCTTGACCCTCACTTCTATGCGGAGTGAGTAAATGACATGGCCCATTATTTTATGAAGGGTCCTCAATTTCAAGCAATGCCCTCCTCCATTGCTCAAGTTGCTCAAGTTGAGAAGAAGGTTGCTCAAGTTGAGAAGAAGAAGAAGAAGAAGAAGAAGAAGAAGAACTCCAATCTTTCTTCATGGGGATTTGACCTCGCAACCACCTCATTGGTGTGTCATGACTCAAACCACTACACCAAGGCTGTGGTGCCTGTCTTGTATTGAAAAAGAAATTTCAAATTACTTTTGTTGTCATTGATATGGTTTTGTACCCCCTTCATTAAAGTATATATTTGAACATGTTCTAACCCTTGATTTGATATCAAATTTTGTACACAATTAGTTAATATGATATGAGTCTTATTAGTAAAGGTTTTAAACACATTATTTTTAGTGTACACGTTACTAGATATGCTAAGCAAAAGTGGGCTAACCTTGCCAGGCAAGGTGGAGAAAAACTTTTTCTTGTACTTTAAACTCTATAATCTTCATATCCGTGTGGTGCATTGCAACCAAAAGAGGATGGCATGTTCATATGGAAGTCTATTTTAAGATCTAATGGTTTAAAGTCCAAAATGCCACTTAAATATGTGATTTTTGTGCCTCTTTTTTAATAGTGGTAGTTTGGGACTAGTTTTTGAGCAAAATTTTAAGGCACTTTCGTGGTTTATATGTGTTAGATCAATGGAAGAGTTTGGTGTTCTTTAGAGTGGGGTGCTTTCGTTAAGCTCTACACATAGTTGACTATTTCCCATTGGTAGCACTTTGAGCTACTCATTCTATTGCAAGGAGAGGATTAGAAAAAGACAATTCTTTATTTCATCTTCAACTGTAATATCTTAATTTGTACTACTAAAAGCACATGCTCTTAAAATTTTGTAACATTTCACTGCATTAATTGGAAGATGATAGTGTTTGAGGTGAACATATAATAAAATATTATATGTATTGAAAAGATTAGAAAAATATTTTTTCATGCACAAAGAGGATGACTAGAGAGTGACTTCAATTAATTTCAAATCTATGAATTGCAAAGGTTCTAAATTTATTCAATCATTGTGAAATTGATGTCAATTCCATGTACGCCAATCTTTGTAGGTAGACAAGAAGTCGAATCAATTATTTTGGAAAACTCCAAAAGAAAGGAATTCAAAATTTACCTACACACATGTTAGTTTTTCAATTTAGATTTCATTTCCTTGTATATTAGAAATGAAAATGGTAAAAACAAATGTTTAAGATTCTTTGTGAAGGAGAAAACTTGAAATGAGAAGGAAATCAAGCTTTCTTATTTGTTCGTGGGAATGAAGGAAATTTCTTTGGACCATGCTTGACAATTTGAGAAAACATTGCTTCACTATGGAAGGCTCATCATATTCTTTAAATTTCAAATAAGAAAGTTGTTCTTTACTTGAATAAAAGAAACTCATACTTCTAAGAAAATTGTAGCAAAAGCTTAAGAGCTTTCTATTTTCAACAAAAATTATTCAAAGTGGCATACTTTTTTTTCTTGCACGCCTTCTAAAAGAAAAAGTTATACTTTGACTAGCTCTTACCATTTTGCATCTACATGCAATTGTTTGTTTAGGATATGAGAATATATTCTGCAATCATGGAAATGCAATCAAGATTAATATAATAGCCCACCCTAGGCTCGTTAAATAATAGGCATGAAAGAATTTCATATTCTTTTAACTTCAGTTAGAAGTAGTTTTGGTCACCATTGAGAGAGCAAAAAGAGAGCCTGGGCATGTTGCATTATCACTCTTGGCCATGTTTTCCTTCTTTCAATTAACCGCTAAATGCCCAAGAGTCCTTTTGATGGACTCTTGAAGGTTTGGGCACGTTCCTATGGTGTCAATTTATAAAATCTTTTTTGAAATCTACATTGTAAATAGAAATCACTAAAATCTTTGTGTGAGTACAAAATTTTCCCAAATCTCACATCTAAAGGAAAAGGTATGCCATCATGAAGAAACACATCCCAAGAGCGGGTGTGTCGGGCAACTCCAACAACTTTTGCTTAAACACTCTATTAAATGTGAGATTTTCTATATAAGCAAGTAATAATCATTTCCATCGATATTGTCAAAAAAAGTCTCTAGTTTTTAGTGAAAAACAACACATTAACCCACGTCAAACATTGTCACAAATTGTCTGGTAAGGTACCAAAATAACTCCTTTTCCACATAAAACTTAGAGATCTTTATATTTTTTACATTTCAATTTTTCTACTACAAGATGTGGTGTAAACCCTCTTATTGACCGTCTGGATTCTCATTCTTTATTCACAAAAAAATGAAACGTGAATTAGCAAATTTTGAACCTTCAACCCTTGTTTTTAATATGCTACACCTCTTTTCTACCTCTAAGAAATGGTGTACAAGGAACTAACATCCCACTTATCATGATGGTAATGAATCAAGACCTTGTGTGGTGCAAAAAATTTGACACCAGGTGAAGTCAACGTCTGATGACCCACTTAACCCCTAAAGGACCGATGTCCCCTCGGGGGACGTTTTGAGTTTGGGTAAGGTACCACGTTCTCAATTCTAGGCATTATTTTCTGAGATTTTTTGTTGAATGGCCAACTTTTGATTAGCTTTGCGTAGACACAAATTTCGTAGAATTCCGACTTATGGTTCAAAAGTTACAATTTATTTTCACTTACATATACAAATAGTGCAGCAGTTTAGTGTGACATATCACAAATACTGTCACCAAACTTTAATAACTTCTAAAATCAATAGAAATTCGAGTATTTGTCCATTTAAAAAATTGAAAATGTCCTCTTGGAAAAGAAATTGAGATCTTTGCATCTACCATACGGATCTGTGAATTTCAAATATTTGAGAAGAATAAGATATATGCAAAATATAAAGTGTATTGTTGATTCTCGGCACATAGGTGCATTGCAAGATTTTTTAGGACATCTTCTATACCTCTTCTACTTCTAAAATTTGGTGCACATGTGCCTAACATGATCCTTTTCAAGTTAAGACATTAAAATCACGGCCCGTAGTGCAAAAAGTTGCCATAGAAGGTGATCGAAGTTTGTTGAAGGTGTATAGTATGACCTGAAAAAGAGATTATGTTGCACTTCAAAGGCTAATATCTTTCAATCTGTTTGGTCAAACTTACCAAAATTTTTACCACACACTCTCATACAAGTCTAGTACAAGATCCTACGGTTAAATTTTCAAAAAAATAATTTTGTATCATTTTGTATTGAATGCGCTGAAAATGGCAGTTTTGGAGTGTTTTTGAGGAAAAATTGCCTTGGTCCTTAAAGGGTTAACCCAGGGAAAAAAATGAACCAATTTCTCTACTTCAGAACACTACTATCACATTTAATCAAAATTTGTTAACAAGTTAGACATATGAATGGGACTTAAATTATAGTATAAAAAGATGTTACCACCCCAACGCTTTAAAAAAAACAGGTAAGAAAAAACCCACTGGTATGAACAACGAACTTGGTCTTTCTAGACACGTACAAACGGATAACCACTCATAAAAAGAGGCGCCAATAGAAACCGAAGACAAGAACACGATGACTACTCTACGAGTCAAGTACAAGAGAGCTCCACCAAGCCTAGTATGAAGAAACAAGTGACAAAGTAGGTTGTGCAAACTTGTGTGTAACATGAGTGATAGTGTTGCGACAGTGAGGCAATGTGCAATATGCAAGGTAACAGGGTGGCCTGGGCTCGGGAGTTTCGGTAGGGTCTGGGTCGTGTCCGTGGCGTGGCCGGTCCCGGCGCGCTCGTTGTGTTTCTTCTGGTCTCTTTTCCGCAAGTGAACCTCGCTATATCTTGTGCCAACAAAAAAGAAAAGAAAAGAAAAGACGGAAATCGTAGGAACTAATATTCATTAGCTACATGGAACAACGGAAGTTAGAATACAAATATGATAACAACAATCTTAAAGTGCTTGAATCACACCTAGTATTAGCATCTAAAAAGTACCAATGATATCAAGAACCTCCAATATAATCACTAGTACAAATGGGGCTGTTTTTGACACCCTGAATCTGACAATTTCTTGGCACAATGTCTGAATAAGTATTGAAAACTTCTGAACAGTGTAAAAAACAGCCCCATTTATACTACATGGTGAATAGATATAGCCATTTTAGTTGCTTGGGGAATTTAATACATGATTGATATTTTAGACATGAATTGTTCATCACGAAAGGTGGGATTTGTTTTAAACTTCCAGGTTTGTGACATGTGATTTATAGAATTTTGAAGGAAACAGATATGTGGAGAAGTAATATATATCCGTCCAGATCACATTGAATAAGAGTGACGGACCACCCAAAACATACGTACCTTATTCCATCGAAGATCCAGGAAGAAGGGCCCCATGCGTCCTCGGCGGAAGAGCCGAAAAGATCACTGAGCAACACGTCAAGAGGCAAGCTCGTGGCCGCCATAAATTCACAACTTTTGCCGTCTTGCTCATGAGCGGCCTACAATGCACAACCTGAAAAGTGTAAGCGTGTACACACGAGCCAGCAAGGTTGTCAATGAAGGCTACATTCGTTATTGATTGAAAATTTTGTTGCTGGCAAGGTGCAATAGTCATAACTACGTTACCTTTGAGGAACGCTCCACCTCGACTTGCAAAGGTTCCTTCATACGGGCTCTAACTTCAGCTGGAGAATCGTCCGAGACCTGCCAATAGGCACAAATAGAGTGAGAGAGAGGCAATCGCTACATTTGTTGTTGATTGATGGTTTTCATATTCACCAATTTGTACTTTTATTCCTCCATTCATGTGACAAACCTAACATGTGTTGTTGCACTCCAAAATAGAACATGTTTGGGACAACCAAAAGCTGAAGAATGTAAAATCCCACCTGGAATATGCATTAAAGAGTGGCAATGGTGCTGGAAACCGCCAACATAGCTAATGTAGTCTTGCATGTAAGACAACGAAGAGCATAACAAGAGCATAACAAAGAAATAAGCTAAAAAGAAAGCGTGACAGGAATACCTGATTTTGTTGAGCAGCCTGTCCACGTTGCTGTAGCTGCTCCAACGCATTATCTCTCTCCCTCAACATTGTCTGTAACCTCCGAATTTCCTCCTCAAGACTCAGTTTCTCAGCTTCTGAACTAGGCCGAGTAGAAATCTGTCCATTAATAGCGCTTGCGGTAGCCTATTCACCAAGAACATTTTTTTCTTTAAAAATAACATACTTTAAATTCACGCAAAAGCAAATGATTCAGGAATCCTGTCAAATTAGAAATATCTCACATTTGGGCCAACATATGATGATCATTCATATCCAGAAAACCGAATTGGTGGAGTTCAGATATGATTCAGCTCACTGGTTCACAATTTGAAGCCGGAGGAGTCACATGCGCACCATGTCTTCCCATTGAAGCGCTGCAGCTAGCATCCTCCTTGCTCCTCTTCATGGCTAGAAGATCAAAATCAGCATCAGGCAGCTGCTTCTCTTTTCTTTTGCGCTGGCTACACATTTGCTTGACGATGTTGTACCAATCCCATCGATACGCAGTGTCCAGTTTCATTGACCTCAACTCCTCTTCGTCAAGCTGCCGGTGGTCTTGCCCGGTTACCGTGCAGAACTCTTCAATATGCTTGTAGGTCTTTGTGAGAGTCTCCCATCTCCTTCGGCACTGATCGGGCGACCTCTTCAGATTAGGAAATCTGGTGGACATCAAGTGCGCAATTCGCTCCCAGACGAGCCTACCTTATTTCTTCTTGAAGAAACTATCCTTCTTCAGCTCTGCCAGGACCAGGGTTTCTTCGTGACTCCATTTTGAACATCTAATTTGTTTGCTACCCTTCGCCATCTCCTTACCTTCAAACAGGAATAACACTAGTTTTAGCAGCCTCAAAACCAATTTCAGCAAATATCTCACCTCCCTTCCCTTACAGATGAATCTACTATCCATTGTACTCTCACTGAATAGGCTAATTCCTGCAAATTATCTCTTCAGAAACGACATTGAAGCAAATCAACAAGTCGAATGAAATTGAAAACGACAAACACTGGGTCACATTTTTAATACACAAAACCGGCGACGAAAGAGGATTAGAATTGGTAATTACCTCCGACAATTGACCTTGGAAGCGCTCCTGGTGAAACTCACACACCAACACTTGCAGACTGGAATTATGTGCTAATACCAGACCGAATGCAACCTCTAGAGCCTAGACAGAGTACCTTGCACTAGAAAGTGTGTACTCTCGAGAGTGAATTGGTGATGTCTCACAAATGGCAAGCATAATTGAAGACTGAGATGCACGACATGTACTTGAAGACAGAGACGAGAGGAGTACGCATTTATACCGACGGAAGCGCGAATCGGGAGAGGTTCGATACCGAAGCAGGAAGGAGTCGGAGGCGCTTCGGTGATGAAAGGATTGAGGTTCGATGCCGAAGCAGGAAGGAGTCGGAGGCGCTTCGGTGATGAAAGAATTGAGGTTCGGAGAGCAACGGCGGAGGCTCGGCACTTGGCGGAGGAGGTTCGGTTCCCTCTCTTTACGGTAAACTTTTGTGTTGACTTGGACTGAAGCAGTTGGGTTGTTCCGATGATGAAAGGCTTTGCTGTGCTCCCTTGCTATTGCGAGCTTTTGTGTTGACTTGGACTGAAGCAGTTGGGTTGTTCCGATGATGAAAGGCTTTGCTGTGCTCCCTTGCTATTGCGAACTTTTGTGTTGACTTGGACTGAAGCAGTTGGGTTGTTCCGATGATGAAAGGCTTTGCTGTGCTCCCTTGCTATTGCGATTAGACCAGTGTACAATGTGACCTTCTATCCTAACCATTCTGACTACATCAGAGACCTAGGACACATGCTGGTGACATGGTTTATGGTATTCTGCTCAGTTGGAGGTTTCATTCATTCACTTTTCACAAGATGAACATATGAATGGGACTTCTACATTATTAGGTGCTCTGAAGGCGTGAGCGGACGTCTCAATGGACACAATGGAAGCGCAATGGACACAAACCAGCCTGCATCAACTCATACCAACATCCAGAAAACCTTCTCGAGTTGATCTTGAAGCCGCTTCAAAATGTTGGTGAGTTGCAAGGAGCGACCATACTCATCTGGCACCATTATCAGCTTGCTGTCTATCACCTTCCCCTTCTCCTTCGCATCAAACCACTCTACCTACACCGAAAACATGCAACTGAACATGTCACATCTTCATAAGATACCCCCACCAACAACAGTAGAAAGAATTAGGTCAAAGCCTGCTCTTACTTCAAACACTTCAAGCGTTTTATGCAGACTGTACGTCATGCAGAAGTTGCGTACAAAGTCATCCAGAACCTCTCTCTGCCGCCGTATGTTAGGGTACGCAACACTCTTCTGTCCTTTGCCTGAAGCCCCACAAAAACTCACCTTCAGCAAGAAAATTTCTTCAAACATCTCGAAAGAAGCCTCTTGAGCCCTAACTTCTCACCAAGAAGAAAGGAGAGCTTCTGCAGGGACTGAAGGGTAGCTTCAAGATCTTCCGACTCGACATCGCCTTCCGACTCAAACTCTTCGTCAATTGCCACTTCTTCATACGTATACTCGCTGTCATCAAAGCTGTCGTCTGCAATGTCAAATCCTTCAATGTCAAAGAGATTCTTTCTCCACAACTGAAGATCAGAAATGAAAAAAGCAGGGGGAGCACGTACCCGGTAGAATGAGAAGCTCGTCGTCAGGCCCTCCCACGCTTGGACAACTGGTCGTATCCGACGACATGATGACACGCAAATCAGAGCAAGTTTACAATTGGGATTGCTCACCAAACCCAGGTTTCACAAGCCTGCAGGATGATGAAGCTTCGGAGACCATGATCATGAACCCTGCTTCTAGTAATCACAGCGGTTATGTTCTCTTAATACCGTCCGGTTCATGGTTTCACGTCGAAAGTACAGGGTGAACAGGAATCATGACCACCGCAGATTAAGTCTGGCATCCAACGCAGGGGTTGCAGGATGTTCGGCAAATGACTGAAATAGGATTGCGAGTTGCCAGTGGCTTGCTCTTCGAACAAAACGGAATTGGGCTTGGAGAAACCAGAGAGACGAGTCGGGCACGAAATCAAGGATGAAAACTCAAAACACTACACTTTTTAGGGGATTCTAAAGAAGACTGAATCATGGTCCCGGCTATTAATAACGAACCGATTACAAGATCAATGGACACAAAATTTAGGAGATAATCTGAAGTAAACTTTTCTCAATACAAACTAGCCACGCGTGGATAATTAAATTGTTCGCGGACAAGGGACACCTTCTGATGAAACAGTTACCTGCAGCGTGAAAATCTCCGCACCAGCCCAACGTCTTCAACCAGGCTGAGGCATACGTGACTTATTTCGGTCTACATAAACAGGATCTCAATCAGTATTCCTCCGAAATTGGGCCATTACATGGTTATATCATGATTGGAAGCACTGGGAATAACTTTCAATAAGACTGCAACAGACATCCACAGTTCACAAATTAGCGGGAACATCGTAGCATATGACTCAGAGTTCGCACCCCACATGACACATACAGACTTACAGTATCACAGATTCATGACTTCCAGCCACTTCGACTCGAACCAAGAGAAGCACCCATTGTAAGAAGAACGGGCTTCTCTGCAGATCTCAGGACACTAAGATAACCAGGAAACTTCGAAATCTTTGAGAATTGTCATTTCATTTCAGTACTCCGCAAAAACTGAAATCTCTTCTTTGAATCTTCAAAAACACACGAACTCCACTGTACTACTGCTATATAAGTGACACCTCAATTATCCAGCAACTAAAGTCGTAAAACAACCTGGTGATCGAGCCTGCACATGCTCCCAAGGGCACGCCGGGCCGCATGTCAAAAAAGGGTTAAAAACTAGACGCTTCTTCCAATCGCTAAAACCGAACTCTTCAAATAACATGGTACTATAAACATGAATTTCTACACATCACTACCATGAACCTCATGATAGTAATGTACCCAGGGGAATACATTGCAGATTTACTGCAAAAGTGGTAGAAGTTGGCGGAAAGGTGGTGCCATGAGCCCCATCTTCGCCGTCCGTACTGGCATCCTTGACGGATCACATGGTGTGCTGTCAAGACTGGTCACCGAGCCTTCAGAGTTCACCGACTCGCTGGGGCTGGAAACTCTTTTGCTGCCCACAATTTGGCCAACTTTCCGGTCTTTAACCTTCAAGGTCAAGTCCAGTTCGAGTTGGTCAGCTCCTTGAGAAGGTATCACGCGCTTCAAATGTCATCCATGGAATCCACCCCCACTTCTCCATTCCAAGGGGCCTTTATGGGCCAGGGCAAATTGACCCTGTGCTGGGACTTACCCGATGGGGCCACGAGGTGGTGGGGCCAAACTTGGCCCCTAGTTTTTTTTTGGATGCTATTTATAACAAGGGAGGGTCCTCAAGGGTAAACAATGGCCGTAGGCCTAAAATTTGTCAAAAATCAATCCAGGAGTAGCCTAAGGACCCCCCAAACTAAGAAGGCTAGAAAAATGATCCCATGGAATTAAGACAGGGCCCACCTTGGGTAAGTCCCAACGAGAAGGTCGATTCGCCATGGCTGGTGGAGAAGTGGAGGTGGAGAAGTGGATGTTGACCCTGGCCCACTTCAGACCATTGACCACACATCTAATTTTGATAGCAACTGAAGGCCCAGGACGAATTGACCCCCTCATTTGTACTTACCCAAGGTGGGCCCCATCTTAATTGCATAGGGTTGTTTTCTGGCCGTCTTATTTTGGGGGGTCTAGAGGCTTTTTTTGGATTTTTTTGACAAATTTGGGGCCCACGGCCATAGTTTACCTTACATGACCCTACGTTGCTATTATTAGGGCCCCATCCAAAAACAAAATAATGGCCAGGTTTGGCCCCACCACCTTGTGGCCCGCTCGAGTAAGTACGAACAAGGGGCTCAATTCGCCCTGGGCCAGCTCAAGGTGTGAACATGGAGAATATGTTCATCACAAGAGAGAAGACTGAGGGCCGCTTCACACTTGGTGGCCAAGTCGAGAGGCCGTCGATTTCCACCAATGAGATTGCTAGAATGGCCAAAGTCCGGACTTTGGGCCTTCACACTTGTGCCCAAACTCCAAAGGCCGTCGTCCTACATGGCAACACTTTTGGGTAGTTTTGGCGCCAAAGCGACGGCCTCTCGAGCAAAACTTGGGTCGCCCATTTTGCTCAATCCAAACTACAATCGAGAGTCCGTCGATTTTTTTAATTAACATAACCAAAAAGTGACAAGATCTAGACCGTTAGATGAAAGAGACCGAATTTTTGGGCTGATTTTTTTGGCTGATTTATTTTGGCTGATTTTTTCGGCTGATTTTTTTTGGGCTGATTTTTTTGGCTGATTTTGATTGGCTGATTTTTTTGGGCTGATTTTTTTGGGCGTAATGATATGGGGTTTGGACTTTGGACTTGGCCTTTGGGGCTTCACACCACGACCGGACAAACCTTCAATCCATATTATTTAATGTATTTTTTTGGCAAAAAAGTTTGGCCTCTCGCCATAGTTTGGCCACTCATTTTGACGGTCGGCCTCTCGACTTGGGCATAGTGTGAAGCGGCCCTAAGGCTTGTTGATGCGTGTCTCAACTTCCTCCCGCGACACTTCTTCTCTTACAAGTGGCAAATTGCGGCTAATAATTCGATCCTGCACAGTAGTACACCCTCCGAATTCAATTAAGGTAAGCCTCTCTATAACCAACAAAAATCCATAGCCAACGCCAGTAAAATTGGGGTATATTCAACCCTCTTCCATCCCATTTCCACCAACTGAGCTCCAAACGGAGGTTTGCTACACTAAAGATCACATTTTGTGTAGCGCCCAGTAAATGACTTGTAAATGCTATAAGTTTTTACTTTAAGTGAATATTTTTACCAACTATGTTTATAATGATCCTCTTATTTGAATACTATAGAGAGTTGTGCTCTTGGTAAAAATTGGCATCAAGAGTAAAAACTTATCACATTTACAAGTCATTTACTGAGCACTACACTAAATGTGATCTTTAGTGTAGTAGTTGAGACCCTTACTTTTGGTCGTTGGTTATGGGGGGTACCTACTGCTGGCCACCCACTAAACATGGCTACACAGTTTGAAAATTCATAGCTAATTCAGTTTTCATTGAAAAAAATATGAAATCACTTGGGTTGGAATTGCAATTCTATTGACTGTCATTGAAAAAAAAACAGTGTAATTATCTCCTCTCTCCATATATGCACATTCCTTAATTTGTCGGTTGTAAGGGGGCTTACCTCAGAACCTCCCTAACAAGTAACATAACGACCAATGAAAACAACAACAGCAAATAACAAACGCACCATTTCTTTCTTGATCTTCTTCAGGTCTTTCATGTCGAAGTCGTAGTAGAAGCCCTTCTCGATCCAAGGGCCAATTGTCACCTGAGCCTCCGCAAACAGCTTCAGCACAACCATCGCCAGCACGCACTGTGCAGTCTGCAATCAACCAGTGAAGAAACATCCACCAGCATACCAAAGCTTATGAAGATGTTTCACCATTCAACAGGAAAAAGAAGATTAATAGTCAGCAAACTCTCTGAGGATTCATTCGTAGGCAACACGATGTAACATGTACCGGAATATGGACTGGACTGTATAATTTGCAGCAAAGAGCAAAACTCTTTCATCTTGCTTCCGAACTCCAAACTTTTGAATATTCCAATGGTGCATTTGGCACAAGGTCATTATCACGTTGGTATGTGAGTGAGTACATTCATAAGAAAAATGAACAGGGATATCCAAAACAAGGTGCTACATAGACTCCAAAACCCTAAACCCACCAAGAGAACAGGTCGTGCCACGTGGCAGATCCCCACAAGGAACACACTCACCCTCCGCCACGTGGACCCACCGCGCACTCGCAAGAAAAAGGAAAAAGTAACTTTCTCTGATTCTTTTCTGCCCACTTTCTATGCTTTTTTAAAATCTTTTCCGAGTAGATCCCAGGCCGCTCAAAAGCGCTCCTTCACGGGCCACACACAACATGCTTGATCTGTCTGTGCTTATATTGTAGCAGATTTGCAAGGAAAGGTTGCGAATTCGAGTCCTTTCCGTGTTCCAGAGCTTCTCGTCTCCATCGCATTGCGAGGTACGTCGAAAAACTCGGCAGAATTCTGCTTGCGAGGTGCTTGATTACAGCCTCTGTATGTCTTTCGAGGTCTGCGATGTATTGGAAGAGATCTGCTTGCGATAGTGTGCTGCTTTGTAATCTCTCCAATGTGGACTTCCGATTGTCAAATTGGTGGCAATTGGGTCGATTATTGACGTAGTGTGTGGATTGGAGATGGGTCTCCGTCGATTACTTTGAGGTGATCCGGTGGTCGTTTCTGGTGTGCAGCCGGAATTGAGGCAAGATGGGATTCTCCGGAGCTCCACGCCTCATGATCGTGTCCGACCTCGACAATACCATGGTAGAACTCCCACACTCTTTGCACGGAAGGAAACTGTGTGTGTCTTTTGTGAGAAACTTGAAGTGTTTCGGCGCGTTCTTTTGTAGGAAGTTTGTGAGCTACGGTTTGGAGGAAATTGATGGCTATGCAGGGTTTGTGAGATGATGTGGAAGTAAATTTGCCACTCGTTTTTTGTAAATTGTGAGCTATCCACAAGGTTAGGGTTCATTGTGCGCAGCATTGGTCATTTCCTTGCGTTTTTCGACGACAGAAATATCGCCGCGTCTTTTTGTTACCCACATGGTTAGGGTTTCTGATTTCTGATTTCCTTGTAGGTGGATCACAAGGACGAGAGCTACACGTCGCTGCTGCGGTTCGGGTCTTTGTGGCAAGCGGACTACAACCACGACTCGCTGCTGGTGTACTCGACGGGGCGCTCGCCGGCGCTGTACGCCGAGCTCCGCGCGGAGGTGCCGCTGCTGACGCCCGGCATCACCATCATGTCCGTGGGCACGGAGATCCGGTACGGCGACACCATGGCGCCGGACCACGGCTGGGAGGCGGAACTCGACCAGGGCTGGGACCGCCAGGCCATCGTCGAGGAAGGCAACAAGCTCAGCCTCAAGTTCCAGGTACGAGAGCCTCTTTCCTGTCATCAGACATTGCATCTTATGCTCTTTGAATGTGGATCGGGTTGAATCCGACCTTGTTCTGGACGTGCATGTGGGATCAGTTCTTGGTTCTGGATGCTTGAAGATCCTTTTTGTGGTGTTTCAGGTAGAATCCGAGCAGCGGCCGCACAAAGTGAGCTTTTATGTGGAGAAAGCCAAGGCCGAGGAAGTCATCAAAACTCTGACGGCCAAGTTCAAAGAGCGTCAGGTAACGATGTGATAAAAACAACAAGTCGTATTTTTGCTCGCTACATTGCCACTTTTCTCCTCACCTTCTTAGATGAAATTTTGTTATGTATTCGCTACCATCAGCACCTGATTGCAAAAGTTTCTAGCTGTGCATCCTACGGCAAATTTAACATTACAATGATTTAAAGAGAGATCATATTACAAAGTTTTCTAGATGCAAATCCTGAGTGCAATTCTACTACCCTTTTATTATTGTATCGAAAAGAGATGATAGCACAATCGGTGTAACAATCATGCGTTTTCTCCTTGTTTTTGATGCAGCTGAATGCCAAGATTATCTACAGTGGAGGCCTGGACCTGGACGTGCTCCCAACTGGAGCTGGCAAGGGCCAGGCGCTTGCATATCTCATGAAGAAGCTGAAATCCGAGGGGCGAGCTCCTGGGCACACTCTGGTGTGCGGCGACTCAGGAAACGACGCTGAGCTTTTCACCGTACCCGGCGTCTACGGAGTCATTGTGAGCAAATCATCAATGAATTTTTGACCGGAAGCAAATGATAAAGTTCAGAAATGGATCATTTTCTTTCTTCTTTTCAGGTGGAGAACGCGATGGAGGAGCTGCTGAAGTGGCACGCGGAGTACTCGGGAGACAAGTCGCACATCTTCCTCGCCAAGGAGCGGTGCGCGGCGGGCATTCTGGAAGCCATGGGCCACTTCGAGCTGCAGCCCAACGCGTCGCCCCGGGACCAGGCTCGCTCTGTGGAATCGGCCAAGGAAGAGGTGATCGTGGCCCATGAGGTTGTAGAGTTCTTGCTGATGATGGAGAAGTGGTTGAAAGCAGATGTTGAGAACAGCGACGATGTTTTCAGCCGCCTGAAATCATCCCTGGTATGGCCTTTCTTTTCATAAAACATCCCCTCTTTATAGCTTGCAATATGTCAAGATATCTTCTCCTTTGACTTATTGTACTACTGTTTGATACCTCTTGATAGCTTGAAATCATCCCTGGTATGGTCATTCTGTCTTTCTCTTAGTGACCTCTTCAATAGCTGTTAGAGCTTGGTGGTCTCTCATCTCAAGTTAGAAGTAGTTTTTGGCGCCTTTGAGAAGGAAGAAGGAGAGGTCAGCCGCTTTTTTCCTCTGTGAGGTGATTTTCAACAACAAAAAGAGGGGTGAAAACTCATGGTATGTTTGCCACAAATGATGACTTTGGTCAGGTTCCTGGTTCGAGCTACGTGCACGCATACGGCATCATCACGAACCCGTACGAGGAGATCGACAGCATCCGGAAGCTGCACGGCGTGATGAAGGAGAAGCCGTTCTGCATGTGGGTGGACCGCGTGCGCGTCGAGAAGCTGGGGGACTCCATGTTCCTCGCCAGATTCGACAAGTGGGAGAAACTAGGTCAAATCTCTCTCTCTCTCTCTCTCTCTCTCTCTCTCTCTCTCTCTCTCTCTCTCTCTCTCTCTCTCTCTCTCTCTCTCTCTCTCTCTCTCTCTCTCTCTCTCTCTCTCTCTCTCTCTCTCTCTCTCTCTCTCTCTCTCTCTCTCTCTCTCGCTCTCTCTCTCTCTCTCTCTCTCATCCTCTTCGGGGCATTCTCCTTGAGCTAAGTCATTGAGAGTATGTTCTATGTTGCCATTGCAGGTTCGCGGTTCACTTGTGCAATCACAACTGCCCTTCTGCAATCCAAAGTGAGTTGCCCACCCTACATTAATTCTTGCTTCTCTGTTTTTTTCCCCTTGAAACTTTTTCTGGTGCCAAAAGAAACTACGAAGCCCTGAGAAGTGGATTTCCTATCCACCATCTCTGATGCATTTTTAGGAGCTAAGTTGCGTCTTTTCGTTGTTTGGCAGGCTGAGGCTGTGAATGGAGTACAGTGGAAGTTGATCCAGGAGACATGGTTAGCTGGGCATGAAGGCACTGCTCCAAAGGCTACTACCAAAGCAGAGTGATGAACACTCCATTAGTTTCATATTTATTTGTGTAGTATTCTTTTTTGGGTTATTATGTCCCCTCCTCATGTATTTATTTTCCTTCAAATAAAAGGGCCCATGAGTGTACTTGAGGGAGCCTCTAGAAATTTCAAATTCTTCTTCCAATGTGACTCTTGTAACATTCATTGAGGATGTATCTCTCATGTGAGGTTTCCATGTCATGCAATGTATCTCTCGTGTGAGGTTTCCATGATGGAATATGTCATGTGAGACAAATAATTGACGTGCCTATCAATATTGGTAAAAATTAGTCAATATGCATCTCATGAACATTTTTCATGTATTTCATGTCGTGATTTCATTTACATTTAAAAATTTATGTCACATGTTCAAAATTCCTCAATAAGTTTTCTTAAGAAGATAATATTTAAATGTGCCTTGAAACTACTGTAGTGTTATGCTTAGTTGACATGAACAACATTTGTAGCCTATTTTTTTTTGGTTATATTTTGAATATATGAGAGTTATTTGTGGAAGGACTCATTGCTTTGATAGATATAGAAGAAGGTCAGTTTGCAGAGGGCACTAGCGTGAAGAGAGTGTCTATTTGTTCCACCACTAAGTCCATGTCCACTCGGCATGGGTTAGTAATATGGAACTACTCCCCTCAACTCAAAGCTTTGATAGATATGCTTAACCCTTAAATGTCAGTCGAGAACCGAATATACAAGCACATATCTTATTTTCTAGAATACAATAAATATATTAAAGTTTAACGAGACTTACACCTTTGAATTGAAGTTTTTTCAACTAACATCTTTCATTTGGAGGTCATTTCAATATCTGAACTTTATCATGATTAAATACAACACCATACAAAAAAATATTGTGGCTACTAGTGGCACCTTTTGACGTTTAAGGGTTAAACCCCTATATTATCATTGGCTTGAGATCCATGGACTATACTCTGAGCTACCCATTTGTATAGAGTCTACCTTCGCAAGGGGGAAGTAGTTCCATATTACTAAAACTATGTCCCGTGGGCATTGCTTTACTGGTGGAGTGAACAAACACTTTATTTATGGTGGCCTTCCCCGCATGACTTGGCAAAATTCAATGAGAAAAATGGATATTACCTACAACATTGTCCAACTCCTTGCTCAACCGCTTCGACTCCGCCTAATATGTCTCATTGTAAAAACTTCCCCCGCCTTGGAGTACATTGGAACCACGCCGCTCTCCTTCTCGCCCATGTTGATCCGCGTCAACTTGACCTTAGGCGTCCGCCTCACTTTGCCCATGCTCCCCACCCCACCCACATTCTTTATGTAAATTTCAAGCTTGACACAATAGGGGCCCAACTCATGAACTGGTGATACTCTTGGAAGAACAACCCAACTCCAGGTCCGCATGCTCCAAGCATAGTGATCTTGCCCGCCAACACTTCTCCTCCCTCCACATAGTGATACCCTTTGCCTCTCCAGTGGGTCTCATTGCAATATCGAAGATATCTGTTTTGCCTTTTATTATGGTAGTAGATATACAAGGATTATTTGTAGAAGCACCCAAAGTTTTGATTAGATATGCTTAAATCTCTACATTTCCATTGGGGTGAGACCCATGGACTATATTATCATGTGTTTCTATTGAGAAGATGTTGTGAAATTCAAATCCTTTGGGATATCCAAGTGCTGCCATCACAGAAGAAGAAGAACGCCGGTTCCCGAAGGGAACCGGCGTGAATAAAGTCTCTGTTCGTTCCATTGCTAAGACCATGCCCACCGGACAAGGGATTAGGGAACTGGAACTACTTCCCCCTTTCGAGGGTAGACACTATGTAACGAGTAGCCAGAAACCAACCAACAACGACCAGCCACGACCAAACTAACTAAACAACAAAAAAAAAAAAAAAAAAACCCAAACAGGCAGCCAATCAGGAAGAGACAGAGTGGCGAAGTTCCTAAGGGGGGTCTTGCCTATCAGGGAGGACTTGGTTGTTATCGATTTTGCGTTTATGCAGTAAAATAGACATGGCATGTTGAATAGCGATGGTGTTGATATTTTTAAAGGTAGTTTTAATTGTATCAATGGGTATCTTGAAGGTATCTTCGAGAGTTTTCATAGATGGGATAAAGGTGGTGGCACGAGCGCCGGATGTGATAACAATAAGGGGGTCCACATTCCAGCCGAGGGCAATGATGTCGTCTATGAGGGGTTGGTATTTATCTATTTTGTTTTGTATTGTTTCCGGGGAGAATCTATCGTTGCAATATGTAAATTCGATGAATTGAATGGTGTAGTCTTGGTTGATGTTCTCGGGTGGTGGGTCGTTGTATGGTAAACCTTTGACACAAAGAATGTCCGGTTTGAGCCTAGCGTTGCAATGACAACTTTGGGTCATACATGAGTATGGAAGTAGCCATGGGGGGACCGTGTTTTCTTGTGGATTGCTATTAAAAGTGCCGGCGTTCATAAGTATGAAACATCTCGATTTATTGAAGGAGGTGATTAGTTTTCGGATTTCCCATACCGCTTTGTTATGTCTTTTAACAATTAGGGAGTGTATGTGGTGGTTTTGGCATTTGAGTAGCACATGAAGCCATGTGTCGGGGTCCGTTGAAGGGCATATGGGGCATGTTATGGATGGGAATCTTTCTATTCCAAAGAAGAGTTGTTTGCAAGCGTTTCCCATGTACTGACACGTACGAAATTTGATGAGGCACGTTATTTGTGAGTCTGAGATGATGGGGTTTTCCAAAAGTTTGTAGAGAGTTCATTGTCTATGTCGTTATTGTTAGTCCATTTTTCTATGTTAGGAATATTTTCTGAGATTGTATCCAGGTTGTTGTAGAGGTCTTGTTTTTTGAGATATTTGCCGAGAAATCTAATTGGGCCTTTGTCGGGGGTATCTTCTTTGGAAGGCCAATCTTCTTTTTGAAAGTAGTATGGGGTGGCATGCGCATGTTCGTGAGGGTCTTTGGCGTTTTTGAGTGTTTTTTCTCGGCCTTCTTTTGCAAGTTTGTCTGTTTGTTCGTTGCCATCAATGTTGGCATGGGCTCTGACTTTGTGAAGGGTTGTGATTTGTGTACGTTTTTGTAACATTTGTACCATTGATGTTAGTATGGTTTGGTCGGGGTGACTGTTGTGAAGGGTTGGGTGTGTTATTTGAGTGTTTAGTAGGTAGAGTGCATTTATACAATCGGTGAATATATGTGCAGGTTCATTTTTGTATTTTGTTGTGATGATTTGTAGTGTTTTGTGAATGGCCATGAGTTCTGCTCTGAGGATATTTTGTAGTCCATGGAGTCTTTTGGCTAGTTTAATTTCTTTGGTAGAATTATATATGCCATAGCCAGCTTTTTCTCTTCGCCAAGAGCCCGGGCTAATTTGTTCCGGTGGTTTAAAGGAGCCGTCGGTGTAATAACTGTATGCGGGGTTAAATTTTGGTGTGGTATGAGTTGGGTAGTCTGGGAGAGGGGGAGGTATGACGGAGTAGTTTAATGTGTTGTTGTCATAGTTTAATTTTGACCATTTTTTACTTTTGTTTACGGGGGTTTGTATGGGTGTTGGTGGGGCCGGTTTTGTGTATGGTCGTTGTATGTCTAGATTGTCTGTTATGGAGGTAAGTTCCGCAAGTTGTTCTAGGGAGCCCAGGTTTTGATTTTGATGATGGACGCATAGTATTTGTAATGTAGATGGCTCTATTCGGGGTTTTTTTAGCTCGGGTGGGATATTAGGTTCTTCGTATGGTATTGTGTCTGCTTCGAATAATGCAATGATGTGGGAATCTGGGAATGGGTTTGAATGTTGGTTGTTGTTTTGGTACCAATTGTTGTTCGGTGTGACGATGATTGTTTTTGTGTTATTTGGATCGTGTTTGGCGGCAAGTCTAGCCCAATGTATGGCTTGTTCTATGTCTTTCTCGTTGTGGGGGTGAGCTATTCCATTTCCGATCCATTTGTGTTCAAAGGCCTTGCCTAGGGATCCAAATATTTTGTCTCTTTCGTACGGTGAGTAGAATTTATTTAGTTTGATACGACATGTGATCGGGGAGGAAAAATATGAGTGTTCGATGTTAAAGGATGATATTAGTGAGTCTAAAATGGGGGTGGGTATTGTGTATTGCGCATTTTTGAGGGGGTCAGTTTTTGGTATTCGATATTTATATCTTTGGTAAAGCCATATTAGTTCGGTTTCAAAGGGTTGGGTTGTTGGTTCAATGTTTGTAGGGGATTGTAATTTTGTATGATATTGGTTCCATAACCATTGGAGCCGGGTAATGGGTATGGTGTGTAAATGTCGGCCGTTTTCTTCGTATAGATGTGCTTGATTGTTATCTATTTGAATTGTGTTTGAGGATGTAAGGATATCATTTTCGGGGTTGCATTCTATTGTGTAGATGTTTAAGAGTGGGATAATTATGGGTGGCGTTACGGACCTTGAGTCTGAGGATTGTTCTTGTGGATGGTGGGCAATGATGATATCTGAGTATATTTTGTTTTGGATCTTTTGGTAGTATTGTTTTAATTTTTCAGTGTTATGTGTGGAGGTATTGGTGTCATGCCGTGGAAAAAGGTCTCTTTGGGGGAGCCATTTATTGTATGTATTATCATTGTGTTGCCATTGGGATAGATATTTTGTGTAGGTATTTTGTATGTTATTTGTGTCTGTGTGTTGGATGTATTTATGGTTTATGATATTATTAATGGGGTATGTGGTAGGGTTTTTGGGGATGTATGTTGGGGGGCGGGGGTGGTATGTATGTGGAGGGTTAGGGGGATTGGTTGGTGTGGGAATATTTCTTGGGATGAGGGTTATTGTTGAGGGTGATGAATGGATCTTTAAGTGTATGAGAGTATGGGTGTATGTTGCAAGGAGTATGACATATAGTGGGGCATGTTATGTGGCAAAATAGTTGTTTAGCAACACTTAGGGCACTCTTTATTAGTTTAGATGGGGTGAAGTGGTAGGTTTTGAAGTCCTCATTGTTCATGATGTGTGTACCGTTAGGTAAGGTAATTTGGTTTAGTTCAAAAATATTTTTTGAGAGGAGTTTTTGTAGAAGCTTTTGGGAGAGTTGGGCATTGAGTGTGTTATGATTTAATGTTTCTTGGCGCCATAGTATTTCTAGTGTTGTAGGATTAGTGAGGAAGTTCGGGAGCGTACTTTTAAGGTGGGCTTTAGCTATATGTTTTAATAAAAAGAATGTTCGTGTTATTGGCGATCTTATGCAGTCACTTTTTTTAATTCTCGGTATGTTTTCAGCGCCACCATATTGGGCAAGGACATAGTGAGTTAATCCATTATATATTTTCCCAAGTCTTCCTTTATCGTTTAGAGCATTTTGCAGTTGTTCGCCTATACATCGGAGGTATGCGTTTTTGAGGGAGAAAGCTTCAAGTCCAAATAGGTTATGTGGGAGTTGGGTTATTGCATTTGACATACATTTTGGTAATCCACAGATGGTTTTTTGTATGGCTATTATTTTTTGATCAAGTTTTTTGATAGCTGGCATAGAGTATGGTACACCGTAGAAACTGTATGCCACACCTGGGCGTAGTAGGGTATCAATCATTTTTATTTTTTGTTTTATGGTGGCCGGACATGTTGTTAGTTCTTTGCATTGTTTGATGAGTTTTGTGGTTGTGGTGTGAATTTGGATTTTCCATTTTAGTGAGGGAACAAGATTTGTACCCAGGTATGTGTATGGTTCATTTTGGTGTAGTATAGGGATCGGTTGATTGCAGTAATTGATGTTAGAGGCTTGCATTAGGGCTTTGAAAGTGGTAGGGTTCACTTTGGATTTGTTTGGGCATCCAGTAGCAGCACATTTTGGGACACCTACATCCATACCAGTCCATTTGTAATATCTGTCAATTTTATTGAGTTGTATTTGGATAGATTTAAATTTGTTAGTTATGACGGCGAGGTCGTCGGCGTATGCGGCAGAGTTTATTGTGACTTGTGATGTGCCAAAAGTGTATCCGTTGTTGCCTCGTTCTAGCCATCTTAGTAGTGGTTCTAAGAATATAATGAATAGGTATGGGCTAAGGGTGTCCCCTTGTATAGTTCCTCTTTGGATGGATATAGGTTTTGTTTTCCCAAAGTGTTCACCTATATAGCAAGTGGATGATTGGGAGTAGATGTTTCCAACAAGTGTAGTTGCGTCTTTTGGGTAACCGAGATCCATCATTATTGCTAGTAGTCGAGCATGGTCTATTGAGCCAAAGGCATTTTTAAAGTCAACGTATAGTATGTATATATCTTGGTTTGTGAGTCTTGCGTCTTCTAGTGCGGCTATTAGAGTTTGTATTTGTCGAGCGGTGCTTCTCTCTGCTCTAAATCCTTCTTGGCTATCATGTAGTATTTTGAATTTTTCACCGTATGAGGATAGTATAGAGGTGAGTGTACTGGTGAAGAGTTTATATATTGTGTTAGCTAGTGCTATTGGCCTATGGTTGGGTAATATAGTCGGGTCGCCTTTTTTGTATATTAAAATTGTTGTACTGGATTTCCATGAGGTCGGTATTTGTTTTTGTTTATAGCAGTGAAAGAAGAATAGGTATAATAATTTATGAAATCTTGGAGGCATGTTTTTGAGTATTGAGTTTGGTATGCGATCTGGGCCTGGGGCTTTGTTGTTACCAAGATTTCGAAGGCATGTGTCGTATGTGGCTCTGTTGAAGTATTTATGTAGTGGAATTTCTGGTTCTCCTCGTTTGTCAAGGGTAAATCCATCAAGGTCATGCCATGGGTATTGGCGTACTGCACATGTACATTCAGATGGATGTTGTGGTTGGTATTTGCATGTTGGTACTGTTGGTCTATTACTTTTTGTTTGTTGGTTGAATATTTCATTCACGATGTCTTCGGGGCTAGTTAAAATATTATTATATTGATCTGTGATACAGTCCATCGGTGGGGATTCAAGGTTTTTAAAGACTTTGCTGTTAATTTTTTTGGGGCTAATTTCGTATAGTTGTCTGTATTTTGAGATGGCTTTTTTAATGTTATCTTTGGCATATTTTGAGGTTACTTTCCGGGCTTGTATGTTGGCATTTTTTGCAATTAGTGCGATATCTTTTATACATGTATCATGGGGTAGTTCTGGAGGTGGCGGAGTGGGGATTTGAGTGTGTTGTAGAGTTAGTAGTTCATTACATATGGGGTGGTTACGCCATTGTGGGTTGTTTTTTACAAGTCTAATGATTTTTCGTATAGCATGGTATGTAGTTAGGTGTTGTTTCCAAGTTTTAGAAAGTTTGCGAGGTAAATAGCCGCCTTGTTGGGAAGTTCTGTTTGTCATTTGAGGTATTGGGTGGGCTCTACAAGTTTGCTCGAGTGTGTCAGAGATTTTATTGATGAGTTTGTCTAGTGTGTGGCATGCTTCTTGCCATTGTACTTGTGATAGTTGACTAGTATTTTCAAGAGTGTTTATGAGAGAGTCTATTTGTATGGAGTTTTCTTCAAAGAATTTTGTGTTGAATTTTTCTATATTGTCTTTGGGAATGGGGTTGAGTATGCAAATGGTGTCATTGTTTAGCATTGTAGGAGTTCTATTAATTAATATGTTATTTGGGATGTGCAATTGTATAGGTGAGTGGTCCGAGTTTAGAATGGCATCCTTGTTTGTTGTAGAGGTGTATTGTGTGTCGTTGTTTGTATTTATATAGAATCCATCTATTAGACTCCAATCACTATAATTATAGCCGCCTTGTCTAGAGAATTGTGTATCGGTATTGATGTAAGTGAAGTTTAGGTTTTCTGTGAAGCTGCGCCATTGGTAATCAATGGTTTGAGGGGGGGTGTTCTGATTTCCATTTTGGCGACCAATTAATGCTATGTCTCTGTTGAAGTCTCCACATAATAAGTATGTGTGATTGGGGTTATTATTAATTTGAGATGTGATAGTGTTTTGTATGTCTATGATAAATCTAGTATCTTCGGGATGAGATGGCATATACATGTGAAAGATTAACCATGGTTGTAGTGGGTGATTAGTAATTTTGATTATTTGAATGTAGGGTGATATGTGCATTGGGGTAGGAATTTTGTTTATGTTACCCGGGAAGGCATATTTTTTGTGTATTAGTGTGAGGAGGCCACCACGTCCCGGTGTGTATGGTCTCCGTTGTTGGATGCATCTTGTGAGTGCATGTGTATTGTTAAAAATAAGTTTATAGTCTTGGAAGATATTTTGTATATATTTTGTAGATTTTGTGGCGGATATTTTTGTTTCTTGTATAACTATGAGGGCCGGTGGTGTGTTTGTATGTGTGGCCAAGGTTTTTAGGCTAGGAAGGGCGGTATTTAGAGATGAGGCGTTCCATGTAACTATGTATGTTTTATCATTATTTGGTCTAATATTTTGGTTTTGTGGAGGGAGGTAGGGTGGTGGGAGGGGCAGATGTGTATATTCAGGTATGGGGTCAAAACATTTGAGGGACTCGTTAATTAGGTTGTTAGGGAGGTAAGGAAATCTTTGTTGTATTATGTTGTTTGAAGGGGGTATGTTATGCCTATGTATAAAGTCGTATAATTCTTTATGTATTGTTGTTCCGTGGTTTATGGTGTTATGATTTTCTTCCAGAAATGTTGTATAAGGGTGTGGAATATCGATGTGTCTTTCGGGTGGATTTTGTAAGTTAGAGAGGGTGTGTAGTAGTGTGTTAGTCCATTGGGTTATGTATGGATTTTGTGTGTTTAAAAGGTGGTTACACATGTCTATGTTTGGGTGGATAGTGGTTATAAGGGCGTATAGGATATGTGATGATGGGCGTGTGTTTTGTTGTTGTATGTATTGAGCAATATGTGGGTACTTAGTGTTGTGTGGTTGGTGTAGTATATGTGTAGCTTTTATTAGAGGTGCAAATGTTTGAGCTATGTGTCTATATTCCAGTTGTAGTTTTATGGTATTTGGTATGAAGTATATTTTAGCATTTTTCTTATGTGTTATAGGATGTCTTTTTAGTATATTTGGCATGGGTCCGGGGTTGGTTTCTATATCTCCACTTAGTAGTATTAGGAGTTTGTAGTGTTTGGGTTTAATGTGATAGTTTGTTTTTTGTGGTTTTTGTGTATAGTTTAGGTATTTTTTTGTATTTTGTTTTTTGTTTTTAGTGTGTTGGTGTGTTGAAATTCGGATATTCACTTCTTTTTTGATTTTATAGTTATTTTGATTATTGGTGTGTTTTGTTGTATGTTTTATGTTGGGGAGTTTTTTGTTGTTACTCTGTATAATTTTTATTGTATTTACATTGTTGTATTGTTGTTTGTTTGTTATTTTTGTATTGGTGTTTGTTTTTGTATTGATGTATGTGTATTTACTTTTGTGTTTGTATTTAGTTTTGTTTGTAAGTTTTTTGTATTGATACTTGTATATATGTTCGTATTTGTATGAGTACAAATATTTGTGTAAGAGAGTATGTGTTTTCTGTGGTATGTGCTTGGATTTGTAGGTTGTTTGGGGTTTGTTTTTATGTCTCTGTCAAGAAGTAGAAGTTTTATGTGATTAGAGTTGGTGCTTTTGGTGATGGGTTTATATGGTGGTGTGTTTTGTAAGTGGTGTTTGTTTATGTGCGGTTGTTGGGTGTGTATGTTAGATAATGTTAAGGTTCTATATTTTGGGAGTAGTATGTTGTAATGGTGTTTATAGGTGTTGTTTGCGGTCAATTGTTGGTGGTGATGATAAGGTGGTATCGTATGTTTTTTGGTATGTGGTACATGTGTGGTGTGAATTTTTTGGGTGGTAAGCCAATGCCATTGCCAATGACAAGTGAGGTGTGTATTGTTGTAGTGGTATTGGTTACAGAACGTAGTCATATGAGTTAGAGGAACCCAAGGGGAAGGTTGTAACCTTCTCATGGATTTGTACTCATATGTGTGACATGTGTTCTCAAAGTAGTATCTATTGGAAGCTACAACAAGTACTAAGAAGGTAGGGGGAGGAGAGAGAGTAAAGGGAGTTATACCAACCGAATGGAAGCAATAGTATGAGATTGTAATGAGATAAATCACTAGCTCTACTATAAGATGAAGGGAGGAGAGGGGAGGGGAGTGATAGGGTAGATATGTAGTATGATGGGGAGAGGTGTAACTATTAGAAGAGATGTAGCTAGGTATAGAGGGAGCCCGTGATCATCCATTTGTTGAAGAAGTCGTGGGCGGTCTTTGATCAATCCACGTTTGACGGGTCATCCATATGAGGGAGAGAAAGCACTTCGCGGTTGGACTTGATACCTTTCATCACCGACAAAGCAACACTCATTAGTTTCTCAACATCATCAAGTTTTGAGTATACCTCGGCGTTGCAGGCGTCGGTGTATTCTCGTGTCTTTCGAATGATGTCCTTCTTGAGAGTAGATAACTCTGAGCGGATTTTTTCGTGGCCTTCTGCCATCATTGCAGCCACCTCTTCGCGTATGTTGGTGGTGTGTGCGGTAGTGGGGTTGATGGCGGCAACTGTGTTCACCAAGGCGGTGTTTATGTCGTTGAATCCCCATTTCTCCACCAAGTTGATGGGGGGAGGGTCTATGCCATCAAGACTACGCCGGTGGGGTCGAATTTCAACTTGGTGGCAACCAATGTTGAAGGTCTTGTCAAGGTATTGTCTGTAGACAATAGGGTTGGTAACTTGCACATTGGCAGAGCCATTGTGCTTGCCATCAATTTGACGGTGGAACCAAATGCTCATAATGTTCTTAGCCTCTAACGCCTTCGTAATGGCCTCCGTGGTTTCAACCACGCTCAACAGGATGGGTAGTTGAGAAAGTGTGAGTGTGAGCGCATCCTTCTTGGCTCTGTCAGTGGTTGTGAAGGTTCCAGTGTTGTTGGGCTTCGCAGGGATTATCTCGTGGAAGGTTGTAATTTGGTGCATCTCTAGTTTCTTCGCTTGGGTAGGGGTGGATGCCACGATCCACGCATAAGGCTCCTTTTCCTGTTTCTGGACGTCAGTGATTTCAAACTCAAGGTTACGAGAAAAGCCATTGAATACCACGTTATGGAATAGGATATGTGCAGGGATACCACATAGGTTGTTACTCTTGATGTTGACAGAAAGACCTTGTCGGGCCACTGCATGCCATGTTTTGCAAACTTTACCCATGGATGCCGATCCCATAGGGTCAAGTTGCAATATAAAGTATCGTGTACCTTTGAGTAGGGAGATGGCGTCGGTTTCTGGGTTGAGAAGGTGAAGTTTGATCAACCCCGAGAAGATATGCCTCTGCCCTTCTTTCTTCACTCCTTTGCAGTGGATGGCAAGGGGATCCAAGAGGTTAGTGCCTAGGGGAATGTCCATCCTAGCAAGCCTATCTCTAGCAAGCCTCTTAACATCATCATGGTATAATGGGGTCTTAGGTAGTTCAAACAAGATGGCCACATGGAAGTCGTATGATAGGCCAGTTTCAGGGTTAGTGGGGATATCAAATGGGAGTTGTGTGAGGTTGAAGTGTTGTCCTTCAACACCATCCTCCCTTGCCTTGGGATATAACATTTGGGGGATTCGGGGGTAGGATATTGTGGCACTCATGGCTTCCTCTGCCTCTGACTTGGGTACTCCTCTGGTCATCATGTCAGATACACTTTCACCACTGAATAGTGGATCAAGGTGTGTGTCTTTCGCAAGCTTCTCCATGGTTGGGAAGCCTAACCAAAAGTGGAATGTGGATTGGTTTGGGGTGTTGCTACTGAGTTTTGGGTCTAAGGTGCTACCTCTTTGTTTCTTTGCCGGATGTTGTACTTCTATAGGGTCAAAGGTAGAGGTTTTGTCAGTGCAGGTCATCTTGGAGTTGGCTTCGCCGTTTTCTATGTCCATGGCTTCGGTGGCAATGCTAGGCTCCTTTTGGGATTGTTCCATACTGTCACAGGGTTTGGTGGAGGAGGGATGGCTTTTGTGGTCAGGGGATAGGAGGAGAGAGGTAGTGGTCTTACACCTCTGTCTCGTTCTAAGAAATGTAAGAGGGGTGTCCTCTTCGTCGTCTGAGAGATGAATTGGAGTCCCTGGATGTTGTTGTTGAGGTGGGGTGGGATTAATCTCCAGTGTCTTCTTCTTGTTTCGTGGTTTGGGGGTGAGGTCACGCTTCAGAGATGGGTTTACTGATTTCTTAGAGTTCAATGGTCTAGTCTTGGTAGGTGTGGCTTCTATTCTAGAGGTGTTGGTAGTTTTGGCTTGCCTAGGTCGTGAGTTGTTTTTGGGGTATCTTCGGAGCTCTACACTATTGGCTCTTCTATTTGTTTTCGCAGTGGTTTTGCGAGGGGTGGATTGGCACCGGTCTACACTACTCATGCGGTTTTGTCGGGCTCTATCAATATTAGCGGTGGGGAAGGTTGTGTATAGATGGAGAGGGGTTGAGAAGAGGGTATTACGGGTTGGAGGATGAGTAGAGTAGATTATGGGGTGGAAGAGGTAGGTCTTATGAGGAAGAGGGGTTGGTAGTAGAAGGAGAGGGAGGTCGCAAATGGGGAGGGAGGTAGCAGCTGGGGGGAGAGGGGATTTTTGGGGAGAGAGAAGGTCGTAATAGGTCGAAAGAGGAGAGGGGGGTCGTAGGAGGTTAAGGAGGGGGGTTGGTGGGGAAGGGGGTCGCAGCTAGGGGGGGTAGCAGTTTAGAGGTCGCAGGTGGAAGGTCGGAGCAGGAGTGCGGTAGGGCGGCCGGACTGAACAGGAGTGTGGCAGGGCGGTAGGGCGGAGCAGGAGTGCGGCAGGGCGGAACGGGTGCCCCGCAGGACGAGACGGGTGCACGACAAGGCGGAACGGGTGCACCGCAGGACGAGACGGGTGCGCGGCAGGGCGAATTGGGCCTGGGACAGTACGCGCCAGGGTTCGGGAACAATGCGATAGTTAGAAACTGGTCGGGGACAGGGTTCTGTGAATCTCAGGCAGCGCGCGCTCGCAGGAGGTTTGATCAGGGCGCCTGCGCTGGCGCGCGATGGAGCCGTTGGGGCGCGTTTGTGCTGTACTCCAAAGGAGGTGGCTCGCTGTTCGCGTGTGCAGGGGCTGTTCGTGGGTAATCTTCGGCACTCTCTAAGCCTGTGTGTATACTGATCTTTTCCTGTGCTCCTACTGCGGTGTTTATGAGTTTTTCTTTAAACTGCTGCGTCTTCGTTTCTTGCACCTGTTTGCGCTTAGGTCGTTTCTTGTACCTGCGGCGTACTTGATCTTGTGGTGTACTTGGATCTTGCTCCTGATCTTGTAGGGTGTCTGCGTCCGGGGGGTTTGGTTGCGGGGGGGGGTGTGAGGAGTGGTTTGATTGCGGCGGATGAGGAGGGGTTTGGCTGCAGGGGGTGAGGAGGGGTTTGGCTGCGAAGGGTGCGGAGGGGTTTGGCTGCAGGGGGTGAGGAGGGATTTAGCTGCGGGGGAATGAGAAGGTTGAAGGGATTGGTTGAGAGAGAGAGGAACCTGTTGCAGAGAGGAGTGGAGGGGGAGGAGGAGGGGGGGCGGGAAGGAGAGGATCTTGTTGCAGAGAGGAGAGGCTTGTATAGATTGAGAAGAGTAGAGGGTTTTTTTGGGTGTACTTACCTTCTTTTTGAGCTGTCTTCTTGTGTCTTTGAGCTCCTACGATGCTTGTCTTTGTGTTGTTGTAGCTGGTCTGTTGGACGCCTTACGGGAGCTGCTTCTAGCACGTTTGTCTCTAATGGTGCTGATGTGTGGGGTTGCAATGGTGTGGTGTCGCAGATCGATGATGGATGCGCGCGGGGTGGCTTTGGGTTGGCGCCTAGGTTTTCTCCTCTTGTTTGTTGCTTAGATCTGCGAAAAATTTGACAGCGCTGCCGCGTGCGGCGTGCGGATATGCCCTTTCTATGACTGTGTCTACGGGTTAGATGTTAGTGACAAGGTGGGTGTGCGTAGTGATGTGCTTAATGTGCGGTGTCTATTGAGAGAGATCTACACTATGTAAAGCAATGAGACAAGTAAAGTGTAACCTGAAATGATTGGAGACTGCTGCTGGGTATCCATGTTGAGATGATTTCTTGCTTTGTCTTGCGTGTAAGAAGTCTGGGTCGGGAAGGAGGAAGGTACTTTGTGAGAGGCAGCAGCTACCACTGATTTCTCACCAGACCTGCGTTAGATCTGAGTTCCAACGCCCAACAGGTATAGATCTGTGCTCCAACACACAAGCCCTCGCTCTCAGATCCGCTTTGCTCAGACCTATCTCTCTTGTTCGTATCGTGGTCAGCTAATCTCAGAACTGGTGTGTGAGCTCTTTCCAACACAAAGTACTGCTTCCTAAGCCTCTCAGCATCTCAGATCTACAGCTTGTGGGGGCTCTCGACAAGTCCAGCCGCTCTTGTCGCCCACAAATCCTACTTCTGAGACTAAGTTCTTCCTCCTCCCTCACCAGAAAAGACGGAGCTCACAAGCAGTTCATCTTGTGTTCATGTATCCTGCCATCACATTGTATTCTTGTACCACAGTTGTCTCAAATTCCTTGCATATTTTGTGCAATTAACCGGCCTTGAACCTAACTCAACTTATGACAAAAGGGCAAATTTATGATGCCTTATCCCACAAATTCCCAAGACTTTCCTTCACCAAAACCACCCCACAGTTGTCTCTTTAAGATGAGACTTTGCAAGATTGATTGATTTTTTCCCCCCTATTTTCACCCTATTTTCAGCCATAGGATCTTTAGAGTACTATACTAAACACTGAATATAGTGTAGAGGGATTATTGATGTAGATCACTCACAGTAATTTCCATCAAAGCATGTGCATGCCAAGTTCTGATTGGGTATTTGTTCTCAAGCAAGTGTGTATCAGTCAACAATTGCATGTAAATTTTCAATTAGTGTAGGAAATTTCAATAGTCTGGTCTACACTATATTCACGGAACGGTGTACTAGAAGAAGACATTCAATTTTTTTGAAAACTTTGACCGCACAAATTATAGATCACATGCATTTAGGAAGTGCAAAATGTTTTTTTTCTTCCCTAAGCAGACATGGTCATCATACTTTGATTCAAGATATCGGTATATTTTCCTCTACACATTGCATTTATTTTATGAACGTATATTCTACCTTGTGTTAAATCATTGCATGCCAAAAATCATAAGTAATTGAGGTGCTTTGGATAAGAAAAATGGACTTGCACCGACTAGAAGCACAGATAGAAGCCAATTACTTAGAATATTAAAGAAAAAATCTGTAAACAAATCGTTGGTTGTAAAATCCAAACAATAGATAAAATCATTAAATTTGCCTTCTTCTGTTTGGAGAAAGATATATTTAATAAGAAGTAATAACCTTAAATTTATGTGTTTTGAACCAAAAACAATGAGAGTTGCCAATAACTAAATCCTACCCGCCTAAAACAATTGCGCTATTCACATCTGTAGTCGAGTAGCGCTCCTACTTAGGCCACCAGAACATAGCCAACGTGATACAAGTCTACATCCTCCTTTCAGAAGTAGATAATAAATAAATTTAAAAAAAAAAACATCAAGATTCTTGTGACTCAACTTTCCTCCAAAAGGTGACGTTTCAAAAAAAGTTACCCAAAAAAATCCTCTTGCATCTCTCTACATAACAAAAGCGTTACAGGAATCATGCTGTAGGAGGCAACAATATGTGGCATTTACTTTTATTATATTGAATTTTACTTTTACAGTTTTAGTTAACCCCTAAAGGACGAGAATCTCCTTCGAGGAGATTTCACATTTTGGGCAGGTTCCTGAAATTCGAAAAAAAATCCTTTTTTTTTAAAACTTTTATTATAGATCGGCCCTGATAAGAGCTTTGTGGAGGTATTTTTAATTTTTTTTTTGGATTTACAGTTTGAAAGTTAGTACCACCTATTGTCAAAAATGGGGAGGCTGGGCAGCTTGGGCACCCCTGGGAACCAATGAAACACAAGTGTGAAAGAGGGGCAGTAAGTAGGGGCACAAAGGGTGGAGGGAGGGTGGGGCAGCCCAAATCAAGGGGAAGAATAGTGGAAGGGAAGACCCACAAATTCCAAAAAAAGGGATAAATAGAAATTTAAAAAAATAGCATAAAGTGGTGCATGGCAGGGGTTGTGGCGGGGCCTGGGTACTGAAAGAGATGGCACGTGTGAAGGAAAAAAAAAAAAAAAAAAAAACCGAGGAGCTGGGTCCCGCACACGAGAGTGGGTGAATGACGTGGCCCTTCATTTCTTGAAGGGTCCCCATTTTGAAGCCCTGCCCTCACCTATAATATTTGAATAATTCAATAAATTCATTAAAATTAGAGATTTTACCCGTTTTAGAAAAAGAAAATCTCTAAAATAAGTAAAAAATTAAATTCCACATTTTGACTGTATGGATTTCTAAATTTGTAAATTCATATTTAGCAAATAATTTCTCACTTCATTTGTAGTCATTTGCATTGTTTAATACCCCCTTTCACTAAAGTATTTATTTGAGCATGATGTACCCCTCGAAATGACCTCAAATTTTGCACACACTTAGCTAACATCATATTCTTTACATTGGTAATGGTTTCCAACACAATGTACTATAAAAACTAGAAGATATGCTTAGTGAGCTGACTTTGTCGGGCAAGAGGGAAAAAAAACTACTTCTTGCACTTCAAACACTATAATCTTCACATCCGTGCGGTGGATTGCAACTAAAATTTAACAGGATTATTATACATAAGTCTAGTTTTAGATCTTACGGTTAAAAGTTGAGAATTCTTCTAAAAAATGTGATTATTGCGGCCATGTTTGACTATGGCAGTTTTGGACTAGTTTTGGACAGAAATTGTCAAGGAACTTTAGGGGTTAACTGACCTAAACTTTCATTATCCGTCAAAGACAACGAGTTGATTCCCACAACAAGAAACACCTTCCTCACCATTACAAGTATCCACCGCTCATCGCCACGTAGATGGTCACGTCCACGTGTGCATCTCAACGGTCCACAGAAATCCACACCACAGGTACATCCACTCATCTACGAATCCACCAGAACCCCCGAAAGGAAAATCTCGGGTTTCCTAGAACCGTTATCTCCACTTCAAATAGAAGACTCACTATTTCATAGATCGCGGGTGCTCAGAGTTTGGGTTTAGGGCGAGATTTCTCCGCGGACATCAGCGGGTATCTGGACAGTATTGGGCGAGTATTGGGGAGGTATTGCCTAGGTATCAGCTGCACTGCGAACAGTTCGGGACTTGGTGTGTTTTTCGCAGGGTGGGGCTGCGTTGTTGTTGTTGTTGTTGTTGTCGTTGTTGTATTTGTATGTGTAACCCCAGCGACGGAGCTTGAGATCTCGCATTCCGTGAAGGTCATTTTCTCTCGCTGTCTGTGCAGGCTTTGCCTTTTGTAGGCGCCTTGCGGAGGAGTTTTTGGAGAGCTTCGCCGCTTGGAATGGTGCGGATTTGACGATAATTCGGAGGAGGAGGAGGAGCGCGAGTGGAGCGTTCGGCATTGACGGATGGCGGCGGTTTATGGTGAGACAGAGGTGGAGAGGCGGTTCTTTTGTTGTAGTGCGCGTGTTTTGTCGAGGATAGGGAATTGGTGAGGTATTGGTTCTGTTGCTGCGAGGGATGGTGTCGTGTTGCTGGTTCGTGCGCGGATGAGGGAGTTGGTTTGACGGTGATTAGTTGGAGCGGAATTTCAGTTTGTGGAGGGAGGGGCTAAGCATTTGGCGTTGAGAGAGAGAGAGAGGGAGGGAGCGAGAGAGTGAGGAGGCTCTTTTGCTGGAGTGCTGTGCCGTTAAGACGGGACGTTGTTTCGGTGACCTAGGTGATTCGGTGTTTCTGGAAATTGGAGAGGCTTTAGTTTGATTTTGTGGCGATGGCGTAGTTCCGCTGGTGGAGCGAGCAATAGTGTTTTTGAGAGCGGAATTGAGGCGCATGCGCTTGTGAGGCGGATAATCCGGTGTTCTTGTTAGGTTGCTGTGATTTTTTGGAGTCGCGTAATATATGGAGTTCAGTTTCTGGTTTGCGTCGTGCTCTATAGCAATTGAGAGGGACTCAGGGTTCAAGCTTTTTTGTTGCCAAATGCGCATCCACAATGCTTTGGCTTTAGAGGCTCAGTGACATAGTTTTGGTAGTAACCTATCTATGATTTTTCGGGCAATGGTCTAGTCTCATGTCACGCTTGTTGATCGCGCTTAGGGTGAAAGATATGTGGTTTATTTGAGTTGTAGACGACGCTGCGACTTTGTGAGTTTGGTTCTGAAAATTACAACTATTTTCGGAACCACTAATTACACGAAGGAGAATCACAACAGAGTGCGTTGGATCAGGACCATTTATACGTTCGTATTGTAATCGCAACGACTGTCATCGTGAATAATCTGGAACGTTATTATCTACGCGTCTGATCCGGAGTTCAATTCTGTGAAGGCGGTAGTCCCAAGAGTTAGTTATTGTGACGAGAAATTGTGCGGATACGTGTGCAGGCATTTCGATTTATGCATCCAAACAACTTTTGGCTTAAGGAGAAAGTGTACAAATATTTGCAGCTTGTGGGAAGACTATGAACAACGCTTGTTGCCCGTCAGCCATGTCCGTGGCCGGTGTGCGAGCAGCTGCTTTGGGGAGTCGAAATCTATTCCTCCTTCAACGGCAATGCAAATTGCTTTTGGGGACCAAGGGGTTCCCTCATCCTCTGACTGCTCGGTCCTCTTTACCCCACATTTTTTGGCCGGGAGCGACTAGGCCTACGCAGAGGAGCACTCGAGCACCATCGCTACTATTAGCGCAGTGCTCACTTCAAGATCAGTTTCCGCCAGCTACTACTTATGTTCTTCTGAACACTAAAGGTAATAATCTTCCCATCTCTGCTTTAGAGCGACTGTCTTCCTTTTGAATATGAGGTATAATGTAATTATGACTGTTCCCTGGCCCTGGAGGTTTCTAGTTTTAGTAAGATAATTACGTTACTGCCAGCTCTGTAACGAAGAATGTAGTGCTACTACAATTTTGGTGACAGCGTAGCTTTTCCTGTGTACTGCTTTCTTGATTCACTAAGCCAATCGGAAGCTTCTAACAAATTCTTCATCTTCGAAAAAAAACGTGCACTTTGAAAGGACGCCCAAAAATCCTTCTCTTTAAAGTTTAGATGGAGAGCAGTGCCAGAATTTGCTTCAGTCTTTTAATGACTATTTAGATGAAGTTCCAGTCCTGATCCCAACATCGAGGTCCGTATATGGCGTCTGTTGATCTTAAATGCTGCAGTGTCCGAAATTTTCACTGCGACTCAAAAGTTTTTTTTTTTGGTTACACAGAGTGTGCAGATGGCAGCGTTATGTTCAAATTCGGCTCGACGGAACAACAAGAACAACAGGATCAGTCCAGTAAAGAGCTGTCAGGTGGAGCAAGAAGTGAGGAAATCAAAAGTTCAGATTCGGGAGACAGATCTGTTGTGAATGGAAGCCGGAACAACAAGACCGCAGATGATTCTGTTGCGAGTGCAGATGTTTTCTCTGATTTTGACGATGTTCCTGACGCAGCAAGCCTCAGTGATCTAGCACATGGTGCTGAGGAACTCTCTCAAGAGCTGAATAAGAAGGAAGATGAACAGAAGTCGGTCTCGTCAAGAGGAGAAGAACAGCTCGCATCAGAAACTGCATCAGATACTGCTGACAAGGTATCCGTTCCTATTTGCAGCCAATGGCATTTCGGATTGCGGTTTTTGGTTTCGATATATTTTTGGTTTCCATGGCGACCTTCTATGTTCACTTCTTCACTAATGTCTAGAGAGACTTTTTCACGCTAGTGGTTTAAAGTTCTTTAGCACAGTTACATATGAAACCCTACCTCCTTAGCCTAGTGATACATTATCTTATTTGCATCAATTCGTCATTCATAATCTTGTGCTGAGAATGTGCATTTCCTTGCAAATGCTTCTCTGGGCAACAAATTCAGACAACATCTGAAAGCAGTGGAGGGTCAAACATTGCTTCACCGCCTGGAAGCGACGGCTCCGATTCGACTGGCATCGGGTTCGTTACGTCATTTTTCGCCTTACCCTGCCCTGTGTATACCGAGAGTTCTTATTTCTCAAGCGCAAATAGCGCGTTGGGTATTTGTAAGGACTTTGCATATCAAGTTAGTGATCGGATGTTGTGGGATGTGTGCTGGTCTTGTTTTCCTCTCCTGTATCGGCTTATAAATTTTTGTTTTGTTCAATCACATTGTTGTGGACAGGAGGTTTTATTCTTGTTTTATATTGGGTTGGGAATTTAATGACCAATGTCACTTGGTCTTTTTTAGTGTCCCCTTGAACTGAAGAGCATATTTGGATAATTGAGGCTTTTTGAATTGCAGAATCAAAGATGATAAAGTGAATGAGGATGTTATGTTACTTTCGGCAGCCGCTATGATTCCTCATCCAGATAAGGTATATGATACCAAATACTTCAGCTGACTTCGATATTGATCATCTTTGTCACTCGGTCATTATTGTGATAGTTCGGGTTTTGAGTACCCGCTGTCTGTTGTTCTAGGTTGGTGATTTAGGTATGGAATTTTCAAATAATTGTCTGAGCATATTTCTCTCCTTAATTTCAAAGACGTCAGCGAAGTGATTCAATATAACGTTATCTTGATACAAAATTAGGAGACCATTTTTCCGCTTTTGTCGTGTGCTAAACTTCGAGGTATTCAACCTTCAGGTTAAAACCGGAGGAGAAGATGCATACTTCATTGATGGGACTCGGTGGGTGGGAGTAGCTGACGGTGTTGGTGGTTGGGCTCTTAGTGGTAAGCTCTTCTTGACCTGATCCGATCGGACATTGTATGTACTGATACTATAGGCTCTGTCTTTTCAGCTGATACCTGCTGTGCTGACAACAGTGTAGAGCATTGCCTCTATATAATTGCAGTGCTGAACAATTCTTTACCAATTTAGGGGTGTTATCTTAGATCAAGTGGCCTCAGAGGAGCAAAGAGTTTTTTTTTAAAAAAATCATCTTTTAATGTGACCACATGTGAACATTGCAGGTGTTAATGCTGGACATTATGCTCGGGAGCTTATGTGGAACTGTGCGGAGAGGGCTCGCAATGTTGGGAGTACGAGTGACCCTAAGTCAGTTCTTATCTATGCAGCTAAGCGAACCAAGTCCACGGGTACTGCAGCGACATTGATAGCTTCATTATACGACCAGGTTAAATGACCTTCCCGGAATGCCAGTTCTTACAATTTTGGACCAGTCTAGCCTTTATATCTAGACTAATCCTGGTTTAGATTCTGTCATCGTTTGTTGGACTTGTAGCTCGTGGTGCATCTCAAGAAAGTCTTAAAATGAAGGGATTGGGTGGGTTTTGCTCTTGCTCTGATCCAATAGCCTGACGCCTTGAAGTAACTTGCAGACCCTCCGAGTTGCCAACATTGGAGATAGCGGCTTTGTGGTAGTGCGGGATTCCACTGTGGTCGCGAGGTCAGTACCCATGGTTCGAGGCTTCAACTTCCCTTATCAAATCGGCACCGAAGGTGATGATCCGGAGTTGGCCGAGGTTCGAATTTCCATACCTCTGACATGCAAAGAAAAATGAGCAGTATTCCGTGTCAGCATGTTTTACTACACATATTATGTATGTCTTGGCTCAAAACTGGTCAGTCTCCTAATGCTGCATCCTTTTTCTTTTCTTCTCCTAACATTGTCTGTAACCTTCTGCAGGTTTATGACGTTCAAGTCCAGAAAAATGATGTAGTGATTTTAGGTTCAGACGGTATCTGGGACAATCTCTTCGAGCAACAGATTCTTGAGATTGTGAGCTCAGTTCAAAAGGCTGGCGGTGGACCAGAGGTATAATTTCTTTTACAACTTGCTTTCCTTAATCGAAGTTCAAGCTCAGTGGATCATTCAGCTCGAAATCGTCTTAGCTGGTACTCGACATTGTGAGAGACATTGATGGTTCCATTCAATAATGTAATTTAGGTTGCTGTGGTAGGAATTCCCTCCATTTCAGTGTTTTTCATAAAGTCACCCCAAGTTTTAAAAGATACCTCTATTTTGATTCAAATACTACTCTTTCCTTACTTCGAATACAATTAGATCAATGGAAGAGCTTGGTTGTATCCGAACTTAAGTCAAATCAGCTCTGTAAGGAAGTAGGCGACTAAAATTCATGGCACAACATGAACTCTCCTTCATTCCGAAAGCGGCTAAAACTAGTTCTCAGTTGATCAAAAAACGAGAAAAGAGGTCATAGTCTTTTCCTCACTTTACAAAGAACGCTAATGTCTTCGTTTGTATATCGGTTACTGTTGACACTACAACTCACTGAGTGGTTTTATGTTAATTTAACCTGCAGGGTGTAGCCAAGCAACTGGTGTCAATGGCGAACAAAACAGGCCTCAGAAAGCAAGGGACGAGTCCTTTCGCTGCGGCAGCGCACACGGCCGGTTACGACGGTATCTACGGAGGGAAGCTCGACGACACCACGGCTGTCGTCTCGTACGTGACTTGAGGTTCTTATTCCTTTCGTCTCTCTCCTGTGATGGTGCTTGGTCGAAGGGTGAATTTGTGAGGGTCATTTAGACAGTAGATATACTTGGGCAAGCGTTGGGTTGGAGATGGATGTTGACTCGCTCACTGCTTAACCAGATGTCCTTCCGAAACCTTTTCTAGGCGAGTGCCTTGGCAATTGTGCCAGGAGTCGTTTGTTTTACTAATAGATTCAGTTTCTACTTGTGGATCAGTACTCTGCACATGAGCATTCCTGCAACCCTTGTTTGTTCCATTTGTTAATAGCTTAGACTTTACAGACAACACCCATTTTAGAAACGCGAAACAATCACGTCGTGTAGACAAGAGTTTAGAAAAGAATCTGGAACGGTTCATGGGGAGTGAATGCACGTAGATACCAGTATCCACATTCTGGAAGAACCAACAAGCTGAAATTGAGGTGTTTCTTAGTGCGCTGTGATGTCGGCGGACTTTTTGTGCTGTAATTTCTCCATTTTTCCGCCGATCACTCTCATGATACTACCCTAAAGATCTCATTTAGTGTAGTGGAAACTAAATATGAACCTGTACACTAATTGTAGGGACACAATAGTACACTAAATGTCACCTACTACACTATTCGTGAATTCTAGTCAAGATTGCAAAATATATTTTTTCACTTGTGCGTTTTAGTGTATGAGTAGAAGTTTTTTTTATAATAAATTAAGGTCTAGAAGTCAAGAGCTGTCAAAGTACAATCTTTTGAAGACTACAAATTGTGCATCATAATGCATGTTGAGACAATATCCAGTACCATCCTCAATGGTACATCACACCTCTTCATGATAATTCTCCATCTCCCTTTTAAAATTCCAAATGCCCTCTCTACACACATTCGGGTTGAAGATTGAATGAAATTCCAATTTCCATGGATTTGTGACAGTTTGATTTTTCCTCCCTTGAATGGACAGTACATCCACGGTCTAACGGGATATGCTGCATCCCTTATCAACTTGTATGGATGCAGGTTCCCCTCCATACAAGCTCTTCCAATTTTTGTAACTTGAAAAATAGTCCAATCATAAAGACTACCAACCCAACCAAACTCGTAATCCCAAAAATTGCATTTGACATTGAGGATTCTTTGAAGAATAGCTAAATGGAACGACTTTCGGCAATAATAATCTTCTCCACCAAGAATTGGCGCCAATGCTGCGATATGCGATCCATCTATTGCGCCTACAACATATGGAATGCCATATAGAGTTTCAAATTCTTTAGCTAAAATCCTAAACTGCGATTCACTAGGCATTTGAACAAATATTTGTTGCAAATGTTGTCTAACCGCTTTACAAAATTCTCTGACAATTTTTGAAACCGTACATTCAGAAACCCCATATGAATCCCCTATGAGCAATTGTCCATTGGTAGATCTTAGCCTTGTCAACGAAATTGCAATTCTAGTTACCACAACATTTGAATTCCTGAAAGGTGTATCTTGTTTTTGCAAAAATGGCCCTAACTTATCACAAAGAAATATGAAAGTAGCAAATTTAACTTGGGTTCTAACCTTAAATTGCCCTTCAGTGTATGATCCCAACAATAATTGATTCGTAAATCCACCTTGTCTTGCAAAACTCCAAATGCTCCGTATTCCTCGTCCCGTACTCTCCAAAAACATGCTGAAAACTGCCAATTTCTCCCACTCTCCTTGTAAAATCAGTGCTTGCATGCTCACAACGTGTGAAACAAGCATGTGCAAGCACATATACAACCCTAGCATCAACACAAGGTCCCTCCTCCTCCCCTCCATTGCAACCCCTAGTTGCTCAAATTTCAAGAGAAGAGAAGAAAAGAGAGAAGAAGAAAAGAGGGAAGGTGGAAACAAGGAAGAAGGGAGGGTGAGAGAGTGAATGACGAGGTAAATGAGGTAAACTCCAAATCCGCATGTTTTAGATATACATTAAAAAAATCAGCCCATACTTGTCCCGTTCCAAATCCACCCATACTTGTCCCGTTCCAAATCCACCCATACTTGTCCCGTTCCAAATCCACCCATACTTGTCCCGTTCCAAATCCACCCATACTTGTCCCGTTCCAAATCCACCCATACTTGTCCCGTTCCAAATCCACTTTATACTATGAGAAGTGACCAAGACACTCAAAAAATGATTTTTCATTTTTCATGGTCACGGCTCTGGACCAAGAGCCGTGACCATGAAATTAAATTATTTCTCTTGGTCAATCCTCATGGTCCATAGTGTAATGCGCCCTTGATTATAACAAGGTGTTAATGTAAAAATAAATCCACTCTTCAAGAGAAAAATAATCTTTTGCAACTCAGACCATCTACCCCAAAACAGAAGTGAGTTCAATCAAAGTAAACCATGATTTTCAATAGGGTATAAGTAGTGAAATAGTAGAAAGTGAATTGTTATTGCGTTGTTGGATTTTAATTTTTTTTCAAATTTTGGCAAGGTTTTTCAACATTTTGATTGTTTTTTTAAGGATGTATGATGGTGTGTGAATGGGAGCCAATTAATGAATTGAACGAGGAAGAAATTTATTTCATGTTAAGTTTTAGATCACAAAATCAAAATCTTTGTACTAGTGTAATTATTTTGCACTCTTTGCAAGATTTTTTTTTTAATAAAAGTGTTTTGCTTTTGGTGAAGAAATGCTTTACCAAAAAAATACCGCAATTATCATCAATATTTTAGGTAATTTAGCATTACAAGGCTTACATATAGGAATTAATATCAGAACTTCAAGGATATACTTTAGATTTAAATTAAAGTTTTCCCAACTTCCCTTACAACGGTGTTGCAATATATACCAAAATGTGATCCTTGGACACCTTAGAATACCATTCCTTGTCCAACACCTTCAATTCATCATAGTACTTTCCAATCAATAATTCAAGTATCCACATACTAATAACACTTGACATCTTCAAAGTTGAAATTCACTATTTAATCATAAATAATGTATCTCTTTGAACACACTCTAAACTCTTTTATTTCACCTTATATATCATTATGAAATTCTAAATATAAATTTTATCCTCAAAGTTATGATGTTTTCCCCTAATATTCCTTGACTTTTTCGCACCAAAAAGGTTTTGAAACTACATATTCCAATGTAAATAGAAAAAATTAACAAAATTCAATTTTGATCGCAGAATCTTGATCTAGATACCAGAAGAAAAAAACCATGCTCTATAATTTTACAAGTTCTGTTTGCGCAAATTGGAAGACTACGATGTTTGAAGTGAAGAGAAAGGATTTGTTTGCAGAGACTATGTAAAGAAGATTAGGATCTTTGATGTCAAACTTCTGCATTACACAAGGTCTAAGTTTTATCTCATCATGGTTTACATGATGTTGGTTTCCTATACCTCAATTCTAAGAGGTAAAAAGAGTGAAGCATTTTCTAAACAATTTTGCAAGGAAAAGAGGTTCAAAAATTTCCAATTCACGTTTGAATTTTATGTAAATGCATATTTTCATTGTATGTTCATGTAATCCATCAAAAAGTCTACTCTAAGTGTTTAAACTACAAGTTAAACTTATTTCAAAAAAGAAAAAGCCATTATTTGTGAGTAAACTGTAAAAAAGAATAACTTTTTTTGTACCTTGTCCAATAGGGTGTGAAAGCCTTTGACTTGCCTTCAAACATGATGGGTTTCTCTTAACAAAATAATGTTACTTAACTTTTATAAAGAAATCTTATTGTTAAAAAGAAGGGCATCGCAAAAGTTTTGGAGCTATCTAAAGTTTAGAATGCATTTAGAATATCATAGCTTGCTCTCAAAATGTTCGATGTGAAAATAAAATTATATTCCCATGAAGTTACTACTATGACATATTTTTATTAAAAGTTTTGGAAATTGTAATAAAAATAACATCATAGTCGAACCCAATCAAAATTGAAAAAGTCCTTCAAGGTCGCTAAAAGTTTTGGGCATCATAACATTTGTTTGAGGCATCCAATCAAATATTTTTTCCCCTCACAAATAAGGCGAATGTCTCTATTTTTTGTTTAAACATCATGAACACTTGGTTGCTTTTTACTAAGTAGGAACCTACCCAAATTCTAATGTTTGTTATAAAGAGAGTTTGTCCTTTAGTGGTTAAGGGGTTCTCAAGAATGTTATAGATGTTTGATCCTTTGGCGCTCAGTCCATGTTGTTGCAAAACCAAGATATGTGCCGATTTATTTCTTTGAACTAGCTTTGATGGAAATATGATGCCTTATTTTAGTATCTAGCCTTACAAAATTGAACTTAAACCATGACCTAAACTTTGCAAAAAAATTGTACAACATCCAACGATTAATGGAATAGATTATTGTGTTTAAAGCTACATGATTATTAATGATTTTTTTCCTTTTGTCTACTTGATTGTATTCAAAAATGTTCCAAACTTATACAATTTTAAACAAAATTTTGTATGCAATGAGAGAGATCGACAATCATCAAACAATGAAGAATCTTATAAAGACAAATTTCAATCAAAATTTAATACCAATATCATTTTGTGTGTGTATGATATACAACATAGTATGCAGTCAGGACTCTATAAATGTTACAGGTCGGGAGTAGCAAAAAAGTAACAAATATAGAATTATAAGAAGTAACACTTATAGAATTCATACCAATGATTAGTAACATTTATAGAATTTTTTTAAAATTCCAAAAATGAAGAACATAACATTTTATAAAAATAAAAAATGAAAGTACAAATTATAATACATAATTCAACTAAACTAATTGAAAGAATTAATCTATATAGTAGTAACTTGACGAGATTCTTCCAACTAAACTAACCAAAAGAAAGAGACTATAGTAGTCTGACAAGAAGCTTCCAAACAATGAGATGAAACTTCCTTCTGGAGTCCTTAAATGCTCTTGATGTATGATAGGGCATCATTTGGTCTTTGTTCAAAGTATTTCTCCAAAGTCTCTAGAGAACGCTCTACAACACTCAATTCTACAACTTCTTTAAACACATCAACTACTACCCCATCAACATCAATTTCTTGATGTTTTGAGGAATATATATCCAAAAAATCCTCATTGGTAGGTTCATAGGGGTTGTTTAAATCAAACTCCATCTCATAATTGAGGTATTCATGAGCATTCATCACGTCACCCACCTCACTATGAGATGGCAACAACGTCACTTGATGAAGTAGAGTGGCAACTTCATCAACCTCTACCAAGCCCCTAGCTTCCTCTATCTCCCTCTCAACAGAGATCCAAAGAATATCCGTGTGCCTCCAACAATTTTGAATTGTCAATGTGGTTACTCCCGCACGCCATGCCCGCTCAACCATAACAAGAACTTGATATATATCAACTGCAAACACCTTGTTTGCACTAAAACAATCTATTTGATATTGAATCACCAACTTTCGGTATTGTGCCTTGAAAGATGCAATAATGCTTGCATCCATGGGTTAAAAACGACTGGTGGTGTTTAGAGCTAGAAATTCTAATTGTGTGACCCTCAAACGTGAAACTACATCTTGCACTTGCAGACCAGAGAAATTATCTAGGAGCAAAAGCACCTTCTCTTTCTGTGCCAACACCATCCTCCCCTCAAAGTCTAGTATAAATTGCTAAAAAATGTCCATAGTCATCCATGCCTTCATGTTAGTGGCCCACTAATACCCAAATTCTCCAGATAGTGAATGTCCCTAGACGTAAAGGCCTGCGGCTTCAAATACTGATCAATGATAAGTGGAGGAAGGAAAATGGTACCTGTAGCATTTGCAGTGAGCGCCACCGTAATTCGCTCTTTTTGCTTCTTCTTCCCAGATAGTCTCTTCGTAGCCAATGTTCGATTTGGCTCTAAATTGTAAAAAAGACCCGTCTCATCCATGTTAAAAACATCATCGCTATCGTATTTGGATACAATAGCTTTGATCTCCTCCATCCTCCTCAATACCTCTGCTAAAGTGTGAGCACAAGCATATTCATCGTGACGGGTATATGCCTTGATGTTGAACCTCTTCTTGAATTTGGTTACCCACCCATGTGAAAAGTCGAGTTCCTTCTCACTAGGATCTGTAGGCTGCAAAATATATAATTGATGTGCTGCAGCTACCAATAGATCATCGGATATGGTTGCGCTCTTCTCTTGCATTGTTGTAAAACAGCTCAAAGTACCTTGCTCCACTTCAGGACATTGCACCTTCCTAATACACTTTGAATTAGCCAAATGCCCACATCAAAAGTGGTAAGTGAGTCTTTCTTCTTCAAGACTCTATCAATAGTCATCTGCAAAACTGAAGTATCAAATTAGACATTTGCCTACTCTGTCAATGCCTTCTTACCAACTTTCATCCCTGAAGCCACCAAGCTCTCATAATGGGAAATGATCTCTAGCTTCTCCTTAATGGTGAACTCTCTATCCTTGCCCATTGCAAGCCTCCACAAAAAAAGAAATGCTCAAAATATATATGGATCGTATAAAATCAATTTTGAGGCCTCGTGAAGAATAAGTGTAGATCTGTGGTGCAAACTAAATGATGAACGCCTTGTGGTTGTTGTTGCCCATTGCCACATCCTCCAACTTGAAAAATAAACTAGTGCAGTAATACTCTTAAAAAATCTTAAAACAATATGTTTACAACATTCTGGGAAAAAAAAGATATTAAAAAAAATTAGGCTCCATTCCTTGCCTACAATCATAAAAATTGCAATTTTTTGAAAAATAAGAATAAATAAATTAAAAAATGAGGCCCCATACCTGAGCTTCAGGCTCCATACTCTTGATTGATCCCTAAACCTGTCGACTAACAATCTGCTTGTACTTCCCTAAAGAGAAAAAAGACAAAAAGAGAAGTTCCATACCGTACCTGCATGTGACTGTTGACCTGTGACCGTTGATCCTGATTGTTGTGCCTGAAAGATGTTGAATCAACTACTATAAGCCCTAATTAGCAAACTAGCACCTAGCATCCCCTCTTCCAAATTGCTTGAAAGTGCACAAGGAGGAAGGATCTCTAGATTAGAGAGAATATTTGACTTGTTCGCAAAGCAACGACGCTAGAATGTGAGCACTGAGCAGTGAGCAGCGAGGATAAAAATGGACATGGATATTCTAATTATAGAAATTTTCTATAAATGATATTTGGAATTTTCTTTAAAAAGTAAAATTTTGCAACCTGTCACCGTGGTTTTCAAATGTCTTCTGTGATTTTTCACTTACAAATAGGCTATGAAATTGCTTCACATGAAAATAAATGTTGAACTTTAGAAACAAACCTAACCAAACTTTAATATGGAGTTGACTATTTCTCGTCATTAAATGGATGAATAAGTTTGGATGATATATTTCATGAATGGACAGAGTTTATGAATGAATGAAGTTTAGGGCATCCATTCAAAATCTCATCTAGTTTTACGAAAATTTCTCTATGAGCGATATGAAATTTCATGGGAAACAAAAATTATGTTAGTTTACAGTGCTTCATAATTCATGCCGCATAAAAAATATAACTTTCAAGAGTGAAGATGAATCACTGAACTACAAGATTTTAAAGAAGTCAAAAGAGGTTCTTCTGTGCCAAAGAGCCTACTAGGCCCATTTTTATTTTATTTTTTTGTCTAATTTTTTGGATTTTTTTTCCCGTTCCCAACAACAGGTAAAACATGTTTCAAATTTTTTTTCCTCAACAAATTCTACTATTTCTACAAGTGAAAATCGTTGAATTTCACAAGTTTTTTGTGAAGCCCAAAAGGGTTCCTCGGTACCAAGGAGCCATTTTGGCCCTCCAAAGTTTTGTGTAGTTTCAAAGTTAAACTATAAAAGAGGCAATAACTTGCCATAACTACTATGACCAAAACAAGAAAAACTTAGAGATTACTATAGCGGAGTAGGAGCTGTACTTCATTGAAACTAAGACTTGGTGCATGTATTTACTTGTTGTCTTCCAGGTTTGTCTTGCACAAGAATCTGTATACATAATACAAGTGTTTGCAATTCACCCACGCTTTGCGTTGGCCTAATGCTCCACTGCGATGAAGATTATAGTGGAAGCAAGAATTTTAGTGTTCAAAATTACATTAAATTTTGGAGTGCCAAATGGGCACTTTGGTACCAAGGTGCCATTTTCCCCCTCAATCAAATTGTAGTGGAAGCAAGAATTGTAAAATTATGTAAAATTGTAGTGAAAGCATGAATTTTTGTATTCAAATATACAGAGAAGTTTGAAGTGCCAATGGGCAATTTGAATAACCCCTTAACGAGAATTTTTCTTCATGGGCGATAATTTATTTATTTATTTTTTGTAAGTTTGTAATTTTTTTTGTTTCCCTTGGTTTCGCCCTCAAGGCACTCCTCAGTACCGAGGAGCCCCTCGGCGGTGTTTTTTTTTTTTTTTTTGGTTTCGCCCTCAGGGCACTCCTCGGTACCGAGGAGCCCCTCGGCCGTGTTTTTTTTTTTTTTTTTTGGTTTCGCCCTCAGGGCACTCCTCGGTACCAAAGAGCCCATCTGCTGCTGTTTTTTTTTTTTTTTTTTGGTTTCGCCCTCATTGGCCTCCTCGGTACCAAGGAACTCCTCAGCTGGTTTTTTTGTTTTTTTTTTGTTTCGCCTTTATGGCCCTCCTCGGTACCAAGGAACCCTTCGCCTGGTTTTTTTGTTTTTTTTTGTTTTTTTTTGTTTCGCCCTCAGGGCCCTCCTCGGTACCGAGGAGCCCCTTGGCTGGTTTCTTTTTCATTTTTTTCTTTTTATTACTAATATTTTAGAAGTTGCTATATATTTTTTAATTGTAAGCTAAAAAATCATCTATCTACATTCATCCAAATATCCTCCAAATAGTTTGTTTCGGGGTTTTTTAATCCAACTTTCTCCCATTTTGATCTTTTTTCATACCACAGAAATAGGTCTTAGTGTAAAAAAAAATCATGTAAATTACTCCAAATCTGTGGTTATAGGGTGCCCAACTGAAAAAAATAGATTGTTTACTACTCACTGCTCACCGCTCAATGTTCAGTGCTCACATTCTAGCATTCCTGGTTCGCAAAGAATATGGGATAATGTGATTACATGTTTAAAATGTATGCTCTCATATATTATTACCTTGATCTTCTCAAAATTAACACTTATAGAGGTGCAATTAACAAAGAAGGGAGTAGAGCATGTTATAAGAAGAAGAAGAACGCCGGTCCCCGAAGGCGGCCGGCGTGAGTGAAGTGTCCGTTCATTCCACCACTAAGTCCATGCCCACCGGGCATGGGTTAGCAGTATGGAACTACTTCCCCCTTTCGAGGGTAGACACTATGTACCCAGTTATTAGTAACCAATATCAAAAAGACCCTAGGTCCCAAAAAGTCCCAAAAGAGGGAGGGCAAGTACGGTGAAATGCAAATGCAGGTGTAGATCTATGGAGTGGGGTTCGAAGCGTCAGGAAGGGGTTGGTTGTTTTCAAGTTTACGTTTATGTAGGAGTATCGACATAGCATGTTGAATTGCAATAATGTTAATATTTGAAAAAGTGGTTTTGATTGAAGTGATGGGGATTTTAAATGTTTCTTCAAGGGTTGTCATTGAGGGAATGAAGGTGGTGGCTCTAGCACCCGCGGTGATGACAATGAGGGGGTCTACTTTCCATCCTAGTGCTTGAATATCGTCAAGTAGTGGTTGGTATTTATTTGTTTTGTTTGCAATAGTGTCCGGAGAGAATCTATCATTGCAATATGTGAATTCAATAAATTGGATGGTGAGACTAGGGTCTATGTGGTTTGGTGGGGGGTCTTTGTATGAAAGTCCTTTAACACAAAGTAGGTCCGGTTTGAATCTTGCATTACAGTGGCATCTTTGAGTATGACAGATGCATGGTAATAGCCAAGGAGGGACCGTATTTTCTTGTGGGTTGTCATTAAAGGTTCCGGCATTCATGAGAATGAAACACCGGGATTTGGTTGATGATATAAGTAGTTTACGAATAGCCCATACGGCTTTGTTATGTCTTTTAACAATTAGTGAGTGTATATGGGGGTTTTGGCACTTGAGTAAGACATGTAGCCATGTATTTGGGTCCGTGGTGTTGCAAATTGGACATGTAATTGTAGAGAATCTTTCTATTCCGAAGAAGAGTTGTTTGCGGGCATTACCCATGTATTGTCCGGTGCAGAATTTGATTAGGCATGTGATTTGTGGATCCGTTATAATGGGATTTTTCCAAAAATTGTTGGACAGTACGTTATGAATGTTTGGGTTGCCAGTCCATTTATCAATATTGGGTTAAGTTTTCTGTAAGTTTTTCTAGGTTGTTTACAAGATCATGTTTTTTGAGGTATTTGTCCAAGAATCGTATGGGGCCTTTATCGGGAGTTTCACCCATAGAGGGCCATTCATATCTATGAAAGTAATATGGGGTGGCATGGGCGTGTTCGTATGGGTGTTCGGCATTTTTGTGGGTTTTTTCTCTTCCTTCTTTTGCTAGTTTGTCGGCTTGTTCATTGCCGTCGATATTAGCATGAGCTCGGACTTTGTGGAGTGTAGTAATCTGTGTACGGTTTTGGAGCATTGCAACCATAGATGTAAGGATAGTTTTATCCGGGTGACTGTTGTGTAAAGTAGGGTGTTTAATGTGTGTATTAAGGAGATATAATACATTTATGTAATCTATAAAAATGTGAGCCAGTTCGGTTGGGTATTGAGTGGTGATTATTCTAAGGGTTTTGTGTATAGCCATCATTTTGGCTCTTAGAATATTTTGGAGTCCATGTAGTCTTTTGCCTAATTTAATTTGTTTGGTTGAATTGTATATCCCATAACCGGCTTTTTCTCGGTGCCAATGTCGCGGGCTTACTTCGGTTGGTTCTTTAAAGGAGCCGTTAGTGTAGTAGCTAAAGTTAGGGTCAAATTTAAGGTCTGTGTTAATTTGGTAGTAGGAGAGGGGGAGGCTCAATTCGGTAATTGGTGATGTGGAGATGTTTGTGTGGGGGGTTTTAGACCATTTTTTGTTGCGGTTTACACGGGTTGAAATGGGTGTGGGAGAGGCAGTTGCAGTGTATACCTTGTTAATGTTTAGATTTTTTGCTATCAAAGTGAGATGAGTGAGGTTTTCTAGAGTACCTATTTCTCGAGTTTGTTGATGTATACATACGATACGTAGGGTTGCTGGTTCAAGGCGGGGTGTTTGTATTTGCGGTGGTATAGTGGGTTTTTTGTAAGTCATAGAGTCCGCTTCAGATAGTACTATGATGTGAGAGTCCGGGAATGGGCCTAAGTGTGGGTTAGGGTTGTGGTACCAATGAGTATCAGGAGTGATAATAATGGTGATGTTGTGGTTGGGATCATTATTTGCCGCTAGGCGTGCCTAATGTGTTGCTTGTTGTGTTTCTTCTTCGTTGTGAGGGTGTGCAAGGCCTATTCCGCTCCACTTATAATCAAAAGCTTTTCCAAGAGAACCAAAAATCTTATCACGTTCGAATGGAGAGTAAAATTTTGAGATTTTTGTGGAGCATGTAACGGGATGAGAAGTATGAATGTGTGATATTCAGAGATGTAATAAGATAGTCTAAGATAGGATCGGATAATGTGTAGTGTGCATTTTTAAGGGGGTCATTTTTGGGTATACGGTATTTATATCTTTGGTATAGCCAAACAATTTCGGTTTCAAATGTTTGGGGTATTGGTTCAATGTTAATGGGGGTTTGTAGTGCCTTGTGGTATTGGTTCCACAACCATTTTAGTCTAGCGAGTGGTATGGTTATTAGGTGTCTACCATCACCTTCGTATATGTGGGCCTTATCTTGTTGTATTTTGATTGTATTTGTTTGTGCGAGGATGTCAGTTTCGGGGTTGCATTCGGTTGTAAAGATGTTGAGGAGGGGGATAATAAGAGGTGGCGTGACAAATTTTCTATCTCGAGGTTGTGCTTGGGGGTGGTGTAATTGTATGATATTTAGGTAATAATTGTTTTGAGTTCTAAGGTAGTATTGTGTGAGGATTTCGGTGTTATGTAAGGAAGTATTTGGGTTGTGCCAAGGGAAAAGATTTCTTTGTGGGAGCCATTTGGCGTAGGTGTTGTTATTGTGGGACCAATGGCATAGGTATGACGTATATTGTTTGCTTATATTGTGAGAGTCAATGTACTTTCCATATTGTTATGTTGTTTATTGGGTGTATGGAAGGATTTTTTAATATATGTGGTGGAGGGGCATATGGTCGTGAATGTGGCGGGTTTGGAGGGGTTAATGGGAGGTTGATGTTGGGGTGGATGTCATTGTGATTGATGATGTATGAGTCTTTAAGTGTGTACGGTGGGGCGTGAGTGGTGCAAGGGTTGGGGCATATAGGGAGACATGGAAGGTGACAAAATAATTGTTTAGCAATATTTAGTGCACTTTTTATTAATTTATGAGGGGTACCAAAGAGTGTTTTGTAGCTCTTGTCGTCCATAAGGTGTGTTCCATTTGGTAGTGTAATTTGTTTTAGATCGGTAATGTTTGTAGAGAAAAGTTTTTGTAGGAGTTTGGCGGATAATTGTCGGTCAAGTCTAGGGAGGTTATGTATTTCATTTGCCCAATTTTGTTCAAGTGGCGCGGGGCCTAGTAGGAAATCTTCTAGTGTGCTTTTTAGAAATATTTGACCTTCTGCTTTGAGTAGAAAAAGTGTGCGGGTAATGGGAGACCGAAGACAATCAGATTTTTTAAGTCTTTGGAGGTATTGTGCTCCTCCATAAATGGCAAGGATGTGCCGAAGGAGTCCACTGTAAATTAGTCCTAGTCGTCTTTTATCCTTAAGTGCATTCTGGAGTTGTTCTCCAATGCAACGTAGGTAGGCATTTTTGAGGGAAAAAACTTCTAATCCGCATAGTTCGTGGGGGAGTTGTGTTATGACATTGGGCGTACAATTAGGGAGTCCGCATACTTTCTTTTGTATGGCTATGATTTTTTTATCAAGTTTGTTTATGGCGGGCATGGAATAAGGGACCGCATAGAAACTATATGAGATACCCGGACGTATGACGGTATCAATCATTTTAATTTTTTGTTGCAATGTGGCCGGACAAAGTGTAAGTTCCTTGCATTGTTTAATAAGTTTTGTAGTAGTAGCGTGAATTTGAATTTTCCATTTTAAAGATGGGACTAGGTTTATTCCAAGGTATATGTAGGGTTGGTTTTGGTTGAGAACCGGAATTGGTTGGTTACGATAGTGGATATTGGTAGCTTGAATAAGGGCTTTGAAGGCGGTCGGATTTATTTTGGATTTGTTTGGGCATTCAGTTACGACACATTTCTGGACCCCAAGTTCCATCCCGGTCCATAGACAAAATTTGTCTATTTTTTCTAATTGAATTTGGAGTGATTTAAGACAACCGGAGATGGCCGCTAGATTGTCAGCATATGCGGCCGAGTTTACGGTGATTTTTGAAGTGCCAAATGACTAGCCATTATTGCCTCTTTGAAGCCATCTCAATAGAGGTTCTAAAAAAATAATAAAGAGGTATGGGCTCAATGTATCGCCTTGGATGGTACCACGTTGGATGGGGATAGGGCGTGTATTACCAAAGAATTCTCCAATGTATGTAGTGGTAGATTGGGAGTATATATTGCCAACTAGTGTGATTGCGTCTTCTAGGTACCCAAGATCGCTCATAATGGCTAGCAATCGAGGGTGGTCAATGGAACCAAATGCGTTTTTGAAGTCAATGTAGAGTATGTAGATGTCTTTATTAGTGAATTTTGCATCCTCAAGAGCTGCTATGAGGGTTTGAAGTTGTCGGGTGGTACTTCTCTCGGCTCTAAACCCTTCTTGGCTTTTGTGTAGTATTTGGTGTTTTTCCCCATAGGCCAATAATATTGATGTTAGTGTGCTAGTATATAACTTGTAAATGGTGTTAGCTAAGGCAATAGGTCGGTGGTTAGGTAGCACGGATGGGTTGCCTTTTTTGTATAATAAGATTGTTAGACTTGTTTTCCAAGATGCGGGAATGGATTTTTGTTTGTAACAATGAAGGAAGAATAATGATAGAAGGTCATGGAATCTTGGAAGCATGTTTTTTAGAATTGAGTTAGGTATATGGTCCAGTCCGGGGGCTTTGTTGGTTCCCAAATTTTGTAGGCACATGTTGTATGTGTCTTTGTTATAATATGTGTGGAGAGGTGTTGTCGGTTCGCCTCTTTTATCAATGGTAAATCCGTCCAAATCATGCCACGGGTATTGCCTAACTCCGCACGTGCATGTTGATGTATGTTGTGGTTGGAGGTGGCATGGGGGGGTGGATGGTCTATTATTTATGGATTGTTGAAAATGTATTTCGTTTGCGATGTCATCTGGGCTCCTTAGAATGTTATTGTTTTGATCCAAAATACAATCTAGTGGCAAGTTTGTGTTGTTTTTAAAGACTTTTCTATTAATCTTTTTTGGGCTAGTTTCGTATAATTGACAATATTCAGAATTGGCTTTTTTGATACATTCTCCTGCATATTTTGTAGTAATTTTCCGAGCATCTTTGTTGGCAGTTTTTGCAATGATTGCAATGTCTTTTAGCCAGTCTTCGTGAGGGGTGTTGGGTGGTGGTACTTGAGGGATTTGAGGGTGACGGAGGTTTTGTATCTCGGAGAGTATGGGGTGGGTTTGCCAATTTTGGTTAGTTTTGGCAATGTAAATTGTTTTACAAATAGTGTGGTATGTGACAAGATGTTGTTTCCACTTTTTGGCTAGTTTTCTCGGGAGATACCCTCCTTGTTTTGAGGTTCGAGGTGTGAGTTGTGGGATCGGGGGCGCTTTACAGGTTTTTTCTAATATAGTAGAAATTTCATTAATAAGTTTGTCAAGAGTCGTGCAAGCTTCTTGCCATTGTATGTGTGTGAGGTGTTGGTGGTTAGAAAGAATATTTGTAAGGGAGTCTATTTGTAGTGAATTTTTTCAAAGAATATTTATTAAAGTTATAAAGGTTTTCTTTTGGGATGGGATTTAGTATTTTAGTATCATTTGAGTTGATGGTTGTGGGAGGTCTACTTATAAGGGTGTTGTGAGGTATATTGAGTTGGATTGGGAAGTGGTCCGAGTTTAAGTTGGTTGTGGTATTTGTGGTAGATGTATAACGAGTATGGTTAGGTGTTTTAATGTAAAATCCATCAATTAGGCTAGTGTGTGTGTAATTATGTCCACCTTGACGAGAGTATTGTGTATTGGTTGGGATTAGATATAACCCTAGGTTATCCGTATAATTTTGCCATTGATAGTCTATGTCCATTGGGGGGGTAGAAACCCCTCCGTTTTGCCGTCCAATAAGGGCGATATCTCGGTTAAAGTCTCCGCAGAGTATTATTGTATGGTTATTGTGTGTATTTATTTGTGAAGTGATGGAATTTTGGATTTCCGGGATAAGCCTCGAGTCTTCTATGTGTGACGGCATGTATAGGTGAAAAATGAGCCATGGTTGAAGGGGTCAGTTAGTAATTTCAATCATTTGAAGATATGGTGATATATTAGCCGGGGTGGGGATTTTAGTAATATTCCCGGGGAAGGCATATGATTGGTGTATGAGCATGAGTAGGCCTCCTCTTGCTGGTGTATATGGCCTTCGTTGTTGGATGCATCGTGTGAGAGAATGAGTGTTATTAAATATAAGTTTATAATTGGAGAATGTTTTTTGGATGTATTTTGTGGATTTAGTAGCGGTTAGTTTAGTTTCTTGAATGGCAATTTTGGTGGGTGGTGTGTTGGTGTGAGCGGTTAGATTGTGGATGCATGGTAAAGCAGTGTTTAACGTTGCGGCGTTCCATGTAGTTATATATGTGCTTCTATTGTCTATATTGTCGTGGTTACAGAGTGGAGGGGAAATGTAGGCGGGTGTCAGGGTGGGGTGCGTGTAAGCATGAATTGGTTCAAAGCATCTAAGAGTTTCCAGGATAAGATTATGCGGGAAGTAGGGAAATTTTAGTTGTACTTCATTGGGGGAAGGGGGTGGGGTTTGGCTATGAATAAAGTTATATAGGTCAATGTGTAGAGAGGTTTTGTGTTCGAAGAGGTGTTGGTTTTCCTCTAGGAATTTGGTGTATGGGTGGAGTGTATCTATATGTCTTTTAGGGGGATTATGTAGAGAGGATAGGATGTTTAGTAATATATTTGTCCAGTATGTTGGGTTTGTGTTGGCAGAATGTTGATTGGTGATATTGTTGCACTTGTCTATTGAAGGGTGGAGGGTGGTAATTATGGCGAATATGATGTGTGTGGATGGGTGGTTGTTGTTTTTTTGATGTATGTAGTGGGAAATGTTGGGGTAGAGGGTGGAATAAGTTTGGTGAAGTACGTGATTATTTTTTAGAAGTGGTGCAGAAGAAGATGCCATGTGTTGATATTCGGGGTGGAGTTTTATAGTATTCGGTACAAAATATATTTTCGATAATCTTTTGTGTGTTTTTGGATGGTTGTGAAAGATATTTGGCATTGGGCCGGGGTTAGTTTCTATGCCTCCGCAGAGTATAAGTAATAGTTTGCAATGAGTAGTGTTTTTGGCTATTAGTGGGAGGGGTGTAGGGTGTTGTTGTTGTTGTTGTTGTTGTTGTTGTTGTTGTTGTTGTTGTTGTTGTTGTTGTTGTTTTTGTTGCTTTTTATTTGTTTGTTAGTATATAAATATACTATGTTTATTATTATTATAATGGTTATTATTATTATTATAGTATAAATATATATTATATTGTTATTTAATGTTGTAGCGTTGTTTGACGCTATTAGTTTGACGTGTCCATCTTGCTTTCAATAACGCGTTGCTCACGTTCCGATGCTTGTGTTTCCGCTCCCATGATGGTTGCAATGAGTTGGGATCTAAGAGTCGACATTTCCCCTCTTAGAGACTTTATCGTGTTTGTTTGTATCATATCCGCGTATTCTCTTGCTTCTTCTACAATTTCCCCTTTCATGGTTTTCATTTCTTTCCGAAGTTGGCTTAATGTGACACCGTCGCCTTTCTTTGGGCCATTTTCCATGGCTATCACCGCATTGGCTACTGCTGCGTTGACATCCGTAAATCCTAGTCTTGTTAGTTCTTCCGCGCTAGGTTTGTTACTTCCATCTAAGCTTTTGGAGTGAACATGATATATTTCCCATGAAGTTTCTTGCTCTGTCTAACATGTTTTTTGTATACGACGGCGTTTAGGCATTCAATATTGCAAGTACCAACATGGCGGCCATGTTCAAGCTTGAAGAATGTGTCCACCACATTTTCTTCCCCTAATAAGGATTTTAAGCCTTCCTCAAGTTCTTTTTCATTTTTTGTTTTGTTAAGGTTTTTGGCAATGAGAATTAGACAATTCTTTTTTGCAATCTCATCCTCATCCATTTTCCGGGTTGCAAAAAGAGGTACAAAGATCTCATTATAAAATGAGACTTTGTAGTCTTTAACTTTTGCCGCTTGTTCCGGGGAGGGAGTTTTGACCCATGCAAATTCAGAATAGCCTTTTTTTTCTACTCCTGTCACTTCGAAATCATAACCTCTTGCAAAGTTGTCTTTGACAATCTCCGCATGTAAATCATAGGGTTCTATGTTTACAAGATTTGGGCCGGTAATTTTTACTGATAGTAGGTGTGAAAAAGCCAAGGAGTCGTATGACTTGCACACTTTTCCTAGGTGTGAAATTCCCTCGTTTAGGGTAAGGATGAAAGGTTTTCGCCCTTGCAACAACCCTTTGGCATCAATATCCGGGTTTTTTAGGTGCAATTTAACCACACCAATCCGATTGTCGGATTGGTGATGGCAAAAAATGGCTATTGGTTCTCCAATCCTTGTTCCTAAGGGAATCTCCATCTCATTGAGCCTTGTTTTCACCATTTCCATCACAACATGTTTAGACCAGAGCTGACTTCCCAATTCAAAGTGTATTGACACTTGGTAGTCCATGGCAAAACCATTTTCATCTACCTCAACTTCACTTGGAAATTGGGTGAGATTGAAGTGGTTGCCAATTTTTCCATCACTCCTTTTAGAAGACCATTCTTCTTGGGGAACAAAAGGGAATGAAGGCATTGCCTCCAAATTCTCAGCCACTTGTTGTTTGTTAAGTCCATTTTTTTCTAATTCTTCTATGGTAGAAATAGGGATTTTTAGGCCCCCATTGTTTTTAGCAATTGTATTCATGGTTTGGAAGCCTAGCCAGTATTTGGTAGAGGGCAAACTTATTGCCCTCCCCTTTTTCTGGATGACACTAGTGACAGCTAAGGTGTTATGGTTTCCAGCCTCACGACATGCATTTTCTCCAATTACTTCGGTAAACAACCTCTTGGAAGGTGTGGTGGTCGCTTGTGGCTGGGACATTCTGTAGAGATAAAAACATAAAGTGTCACTAAATTGAATGTAGAGTAATGCTTCAATTTTACTCCTTATCATCTTGTTCTTAACATCTCCCCACAACATGCGTTGTAGGCTTATTGATGTTAAGGTGGCCAAGAAGGAGTGAAGATTAACCCTTCTAACAGCATGCAAAGGATAGAATTGACTCTTATATGCTAGGGGTTGTGGGTTAGTAGTTTGATATTTACTAGACCTTACAAGACCACATACATTAGAGGTGCCAGAATATTGGCTACCTCCCAAGAAAGTTTTTTTTTTATATTAAGTATTGTTTGGATGTCCATGGATTTGCATAATAAACCAAATGGCACCAAATGACATAGAATCGTAATGGGGTGAGAGAGTAATATGACCTAGTAGTTTGGTTGTGACTTGGGTGTTGTTGTCCTTGACTTGCTTGGGCCACCTTCCTGTAACACTAAGTTTGAACTGATGGTTTACTAGGAGAGAGGAAACCTCAGATGGTCGACTTACGCTTTGGTACCTTTGGTGATGGGACCAGCTTCCACACAGTTGAGGGAGAAGTGCTCCTTTAGGTCTGGGTGGGACGGCTTGGGTTTTTGAGGCGACCGTTGCGCTTCCTCCTCCTTTTGCGGTTCTTCGCTTCTCCCCACGTCCTTCTTCAGCGAATTGTTGTGTGTGTCTAGGGATTCCCGTTTCCCCCGTCTCCTTCCGCCTGGACTCTCCGGCACCCTGTTGTGCGTGCTTCCGCCGACTGCCTGCTAGGCGGTACTCCTTCCTGTTGTTTGCTTGCTTCCCTCCTTGAATGTCACCCCGGTGTTCGCTTCGACGGCCTGCTTGATGCCTCCTATGTCTGTTTGCTTGATGTCTCTTATGTCTACCTCCTTGGCGGGGCTTGCTGAGGCAGCACGCCGTACTTCGGTGAGGGTGGATCTCGGGTATCCGTTTGTTGGGGTTTGCGATTTGTGCTCGGGGTAGTCTTCGAGGGTGGGCCTTCTTGACTACAGGTCTCCTAGGACAGTGTGAGAGTGGGCGCTGTCGGTTGCTTGTGAGTTGACGTTATTGGTGTGGTACTGGGCGCTGTAGACTGCTTGCGAGTCGACGTTTTTGATGTGGTATTGGGCGCTGTCGGCGTTGAACCCGTCGTCTCCGGCGGCGTACGATCGGGTACCGACGACGACGTTGTTTGATCTCCGTTCGCAGGTACGTCTTCTTGGGTTGTTTGTCTTGTAGTTGTTGGCCTTTTGTTGTGATATTGATCTTGTACGCGTTCGTCTTGTCGTCTTCCTTTCTGATCTGTCCCTGTAGATATTCGAGTTTGGGTGAGTTAGTGTGCCAATAAGTGATGTGTTCAATCATATACTTCACATGTATCGGCTATAATACAGATGGTGAGTTTCTGAGGGGTCGGTGGTCATAGCTGACCTCAGATTTAAGAGCTAGATATAGAAACACATAGAAACAACAAAACTTTGTATTGACAAAAAAATAGGGGGTAAGATGTGCTCCACTGTCTACAGATTCCGCGGCCATGCTGCAAATGGTTGAGGCGTTCACCCAGGTCGGGTTGCTCGATGGATGATGTCTCCGTCCTTTCATGTTGCCCTTCCTTGTGCACGCTCGATTTGACAGATGGCTAGTGTCTCTCCCCGACGAGTGCGCTCTTTCCCAGAAGAGACAGAATGCAGTAGGAGAGGGAGTGTGCGCTGAATGAGGAAAAGAGGATTTCTGCGAGAAAAGGTGTAGTGTTATATACCTTGTTGCTTGTTTTTGATATGTGATGAATACATCTGTTGACGTTGGATGCATCCTTCGTTCTTGATGCTGGAGGCTAGGATTATGTGGAAGTGCTGGCCGTTCGATTAGATCTTGATGGTTGTGATGGCTGCGTTTTGGATCTGGGCATGTTGTTTCCTTCCCTTGGTCTTTTTTAGAAGTAATGTCGTTAGGGTTTTGCCTTGTCTTGATGCATGGGTTTTTTGGTCCGTTGATATCTTGCTCATGTTGTAGGTGGGGCGAGTTGGTGTCTACTATGGCGGCTTTTCTTCTGTAGTTGTTAGAGAATTTTGGAATTGGAGGGAAGCACAAGGAAGACCAAGGAGCTAGAGAATGAAGACTTACCTGCGGCGCGTGAGGAGGTCGGGCTGTCTCGTCCACGCTTGTACTGCTGCTGTTGGATTCTTGTGTGTGTACACACACAGTATGAGTTTTGTTTCCTTTGGTTGGCGCCTTTATGAGTGAACTGTAAGTAGTGTCCCTGCGGGACGACCACTGCTGGACATCCTCTGTAGAGCAGTTTGTATGCGACTTCACTTCGGTACTGGTTCTGTTCTTGAGTGCCGAACTTTGTTGTCTTTGCCGAGGGTATCTTCTGTTGCTTGTAAGGCCGAGGCCGGTTGCCTTGTTCGAATTTTTGAAATCCATGTTTCTGCTGTGTGGTACCTGTATGCAAAGCCCTACTCGAATGGTGATCTGGCTTGCGATGTTGGTGTCTTTGTCACCATCTTGAGTCTCTGCTGCGTTTGTTCTCTGCTTCGTTTGTTGATGCCTTGTACGCTTGTGCTTGTGAGGAGAATGAGAGGTCTTGTCTTTGGTTTTTTCTGCCCGGTCGTCTTTGTGTGGCTTCTGGTCGTTGCTGGCTAAGGCATTCATGTAGGGCAAACTATGTATTTCTTGCAATGTCTGTCTTGATAGATGTGTGTGCATATTTTGTGGTGTGATTTGTGGCATGCTAATGACAGGGGATCTAATGATGTGGACATATTTTAGAGCTAAGCATATGATAAGTGTAATGGTGAGAGGAATCATACCTGTGATGTGGAGTCGTCGGTGTCTTGATTGTTGGTTTGTCTGCCACGATTTGGACTTCTTTGTATGTTGATTGGCGTTGTTCTTGTAATTCGAGTGTATCCTTTGTGCGTGTCTTGTTGTGCCTTTGTGGTGTCTCTGTTTGTTAGAAAGAAGGTAACTTGTAATGAAATAGAAAGCAATTGGCAAGCAAGTGTAAGGTAAGAAAAGAATATCTGATTGTTGTTGGTTGGGCGGCTTGATCTTCTGCAGCATCTCTCTTGTTGGATGTGACCCGGTTTGGATGGTTCAAGTGTGGAGTGTGTGAGTATCCCTACCCTATTCAGATCTAAATCTTAGATTTGGATCTTATGGTGAAGGTTGTGGGTTGGTTGCTACTGATCTAGTCCAACACAGGGCCCGCTGCAAATCTACCTCATAGATCATAACATCCAGACTCCAACAACCTTCTTGCAAGATCCAATCTAGTTCTATTTCAAAAAGCCCCAATCCAACACATGTCTATACTCACCACACCTTTCAACAAACATTGACACACACAAGTGGGCTTGCACGTAAGGACCAACACCTCTTACTGCCTTGTGGGACAAGAGTTTGTCTAACACTCTGAACCCTCCTCACCCGGAAATACAGAGCTACTCTTCACCCATCTCCTCAGCGGCCTCAAGCCCCGTCCATGATTGATAGAATGTGTAAAGCATGTTATAACACTTAACACATAACACTGACTAGTCTTACCGATTGTGTTTTTGTAGGGGAGTAAAATTTTCTTAACATATATGAAATTATAACACTTATAGGAGTAACACTTATAGAGTCTTGACTGTATGCGGCATGGTATTTATTGTATTTTATTGTATTTGATGTATTTTTCATTGTATTGCTAGCTTTTCTATGAGTTCTATAACCCCAAATCATGATCCAATTTTTGTAGAGTGTTCATGTAACGTGTGCACAAATAGGAACTTCAAATTTCACAACCTAATTCCTCATGGATTTCCTACAAATTGAGATCTAACACCTCAAGAGTCCCATTCTGGGACTCGTGGGCTCCAAAGAGTTAAGCTGCATCCTTGCTATTCTTAGAGGATTCTTCTCCACGTCAAACAAACATGTCTTCATATTGTGTGGTTGCCTTTGTTTCTTATAGAGGACCATGATGAGACAAGTGCTTTAAAATTGTGATTAATCATACTACTAAAATCATAATCTACGGAGTGAACCACACAGCGATCAACCACACAGTCAACCGTGCAGTGAACTACAGAAATGCTGCAGTCAACCGCGCAGTTAATTGCACGGTCAACCGTGCAGTGAATCATGTTACCTTTTTTTATAGTTTGTAATGTAAAAACTACATTAAAATGGTTAGACTAATGCATTGCAAAGCAAGCGCCAATTGCTAGTTCAAAATAAAATTCCACTTCTATCTCATATTTAAATATTGGAAGGTATAACTACTTTTGGTACATTTTCCTCTCTTCAATAGATGTTAGTTGAATTCTAAATTCTATATCTTTTCATGATATATTTATATACTTTGTAAAAATCCATTACTTATATTTATCTACATTTTCACTTAATATAGAAGCTCTTATATACTCAATAAGGAGTCTTGTTTAGATTCCACTAAGCTCTTCCATTAATCTAATAGGATAGGATTTACAACAAACTTCAATTTCATAAACCTAAATCAGTCATGAGCATTTCCATGTCTTACCAACAAAATGAAACCCTACGAGCTATTTTGAAGTCTTGAGGAACATAAGCACTTGGTCATAGTTTTGAATGAAACGATATATAGTAGAGTTCTTTGGAGAGTCTTACTAGAACGCTAAGAAGCGTGAAAATGGAATAACGGTCAAAATATAGTGAGATATCTTCAATGTTGTTTGCACAAGCACAAGTATTGCCATTATATCTATCCATATGTATAATCTTCATAGAATCATGTGATATGCTTTGGTGATATGCCTATTTCCATGCCAAAATATTCCTTTTCGGAGAAGTTGGTCTAGACTGGCCAGCAATGGACTTCAATTGAGCATGGTTGTGCAATGAATGTCAAACAAACTTGAAACATCACACAACTCAAGCTACAATTGTACTTCGATTGAGCATGGTTGTGCAATGAATGTCAAACAAACTTAAAACATCACACAACTCAAGCCACAATTGTACTTCAAACAATTGCATTTCACTACATTCACAGATGATTTGGACATAACAAATGGACACGTTTTATTCTCGTTCATGTTTTATACACCGGGCACAATTTGGATGTTGACTTTGAATCATGTTACCAAAAGTGAGCTCTAATCTCTGTTCAAATAATCACTGGCCATTCCTAATTGAAGACATGGCCAGGAAAACTTTATTACGTGAGAGTTGATTAACTGAGAAGGTAGTCAACTTTAACCCGAAGTTGGACCTGCTCACCATTGAAGTTCACAGACTAAGCTTTCACTTCCAAACTAGATCCTCCAAAACACAAAGATGCTTTGATGCTTCAAAGATTATCCGGCTTGATGTTCCCGGATATATCCATCACTACCATCCTATTGTTCTCCGTGTGCTTGTTTGTGATATATCTAGGAGGAAGCCTATCATCACAACTGAAAAGATGAAATGTGAGACTCCTATAGCGTTTAAATGGAGGTACAATGTGGTCACAACCTTATCCATGACAACCACATCAATAGGCTTCTTCACCAAAACGTAAAATCCATCTTAACACCATTGCGTACTATTGTACCTTGTACAGAAGCTTTCAATTGGATTGACCCCTTTCTCAAAAGACTTGGATACAAAATAACCATAGGTCGGCTTGCATATCCTTGTCATGAAGGCATTGGCGTTGAGTGCTCGAGCAATGACTCCTTGGCAAATGGCGCTTCCAAGGTTGGGCGGACAAACCATGACCTCTGCCATTGTCCCAAATGCCAATCTCATACTACAAAGTAGGTGCGGCGAGTCGCCGGCGACTCTGAGAACCCAAAATTGAAAAGGTCCTCCAAGGGGAAAAATGTCCTTTATTATTTTTAAAAGCCCATAATCATTTCCAACTCGTTCAAATTTAGTTTTTCTATCTTCTAATATTAATGAAAGGTCTAGTAGAATATGATTCTCAATTAGATCATATGACAATATACATCTCGGTGATTGTATAAATTCCAACTTCATATGACATTAAATGAATATATCCAAATAATGTAGAAACAAGAAAGGTTGCAGACAACACTAATTGGAAAAACAATGCACTGTGATATCTTCGACTACAAAGGAATAAAAAATAATAAAAGAAACAATAAGACAAAAAGTGAAAGTAAAACCAAATGATCATTTAAAGGGATTTAACCCTGGGAATTCATAGATGCTAACTCACTGCAATTCAATTAATTGGTATCCATTGGCCCACCAATACCGACAAGCCCTAGTCCTACAAGCCCGAGACCTGTACACTGGCGTGACATTTTAATTGGCGTTTTTGCAATTGCAAGGATAGTGCCCACTATGCTGTCAACTTTGATGCTCTGTTGAAGGCTGGAAAATTGTTAGTTTACCATGAAATTTTTGGCACAAAATCACCTCTATGTTGACACATGTGTGCGAGAATTCAACGCGAAAAGATGCATAACAAAAAAAGACATTCAAAATCTATCATCGTGTACAACTACAAGAAACAATTTGAAGGACATATTGAAAATGTCAAATATCTTTGATACCTTGTGCACCCGCATTGAACTTATTCATGTGACACAACCTCTAAATATAAATGCTTTAAAAAATACATATACCATCTACATGTAGATGTGTGGAGTTATTTCATTTAGAAGAATCCACTCGGTTATAGATTGTGTATCATTCACGCATGACAAAGTTTTCTTCTCTAAGTATCAATTGAGCATTGTTATCTAAAGAGAATGTTGTTTATGCTTTGTGGTAAATTGAATGTTGAGATGATAATGATAGCATAGAGAATGTTGTGCGTGATGCACGAGGGTTGCATATTGGTTGAGTTACATGGATTGAGTCATGTAATTCATGAGTGTTATAGGAGCCGAGTTATGCACATAGATTGAGTTATGTACATGGACTGCTTTATATATATGAGCTAATACATTCACATGGGTCGAGTTATGCATGAGTGCTTGTTAATCAGAGCTTAGGATTTTATTAGCACCATGAAAGAAAGTGCATGATAGTAGTTTCAGATGAAATTTGTGCTTGCAGTACAGATATAAGTGAGGAAGGGAATACGACAGTTCACATTGCAACCACTATCGGAGTTTCTGTTTGGACAGTTTAGAGGTTTGTAAAAAAACTCAGAGAAGATGAAACTTTCAAGCGCAAACATTGCGGTGGAAATCTCGCTAAAAAACTTAGTGATAGAGATGTTTGTAGTATTTTGCAATACTCAAGAACTCATCGTTGCTCATTGGTTTCAGAAATTACTAGTATATGCCCTACTCACGTGTGTAGACATACTATTCAAAGGCTCTTACATAGAAGTGGCAATTCTAGTCAAATTGCAGTAAAAAAAACCTTTCTTGACACCTCGTCACATATTTTAGCGATTGACTTTTGCTCAAGAGTATCGAGATGGAGTGCAAAAGAATGGGCACACTTATAGAAGTGGTCTACGATGGCATATTGGTTCATTTCTACAGCCTTAGAAACTTAGATGTGTTGAAGATAGTTCTTGAAAAAGAGTGGAAGTCAGTCACTAGTACAAAGCTCCTTCAACTATGTCATTCTATGCCCTCTAGATTACAAGCAGTGATTGACACTAAGGGAGGACATACACGTTGGTAGATTTTGAATATCTATTTTTGTATGCATCTTTTGGCCTTAAAATTTTCACACATATTATCAACACAAAGATGATCTTGTGCTGATAAATTCATGTGAAGTACCGATTTTTCAACCTTGGGGAGGGTGTCGAAGTTGGAAGTAGTGAAATAGTTTCCCCGTCCGTTTCTCACAACTACACATGTTGGTAGATTTGAAAAACAAAAATTTGTGTGGATCTTGGCGACTTGAAATTTTTCACACATGTAATCAACAAGGAGATGGTCTCACTCCCAAAATTCCATGGGCAAATAGAATGTTTTCAATCCTTGGGAGGGTGTCAAAGTTGGCACCTGTGGAACTTTTCTCACAGTTACCCCATGTTGATAGATTTTCAACATCCTTTATTGTATTCTTTTCCTCGCCTTGAAATTTGGCACACATGTATTCAACATAGGGATGATCTTGTGCCAAAACTTTCATGGCAAACTAACAATTTTCAAGCCCTCAAGAGGGCGTCAAAGTTGGCAACAAAGTGGACACTATCCCTAGGATTGCAAAAATGCCAATTTAAATGTCACCCCAATATACATTGGACTTCAAAAACTTTTTTTTATACAATGAACAAGAACAAATCACGGCCTAATGCAACTAGTTCCTTGTAACATGTTAATGGGAAAGTCCTTGTGGAATGTCTTGATTAAACTTAACCTATGGAGCCCACGAGATCCAAAATGGGACTCTAGAAGTGTTCAATCTCAATTTGCATGAAATCCATGAGGAATTAGGTTGTAAACTTGAAGTTCAAATTCTCGCATACATTACATGAATACTCTACAATAATTAGATAATAATTTGGAGTTACAAAATTCATGGAAAAGTTAGGAATACAACGCAAAATACATCAAATACATTAAAATACAATGAATACAATGCCACATACTATGTTGTATTTCATACACATGCAAAATGATTTTGGTATTTAAATTTCAATTGAAATTCGTCTTAAAGAAATTCTCCATTGTTTTGTGATTGTTGATTTCTCTCATCGCATACAAAACTTTTGTTTTACTTTGTATAAGTTTGGAACATTTCCATATACAACCAAGTAGACAAAGTCAAAAAATCATCTATAATCATGCATTAATTTTTTCTTCACATATGACATGTCAATGCAAAGCTACAAACCTAGTGCACATGAGAATCTCTTTTATTCATGGTACAAAAATTATTGCAAGATCTATTGATGGATAAAGTAGTATACCCTCCAAAGTCCACAATTTTTATTACCAGTATATTATAGCTTTTAACACTAAAACCTATTCCATCAATTGCTGGATGTTGTGAAATTTTTTCCAAAGTTCAGGTCATGGTTTGAGTTCAATTTCGTGTGGTTGGATACAAAAATTAGGCATTGTATTTCCATCAAAGTTACCTCAAAGAAAAAAATCAGCACATACCTTGGTTTTGGAGAAACATAAATTGGACGCCAAAGGCTTAATATCACAATGCTATGGATATGCCCTGAAATGAAGGTTTTGTGGTATTGCACAAGGTGACACAAAAGAAGTCAAAGTGAAGTTGAGTCTCAGCCCCTAAAGGCCCAAGGCATTTTTGCACCCAAAATCAGCAAAACTACCAACTTCAACGCATTCAATACAAAATGCAAATTAACACAATTTTTACATATCTAACCATAGGATCTCATACTAGGATTGTACAAGAGTATGTGGTAAAAGATTTGTTCAGTCTGACCGCACGAATTGAAAGATATCACACTTTGAAGTGAGACATAAACTCTACTTGAGGTCATACTAAACACCTTCATCAAACTTCGACCACCTTCTATGGCAACTTTTTGCACTACAGTCCCTGATTTTCTAATTTTAACTTTAAAAGGATCATGATAGGCACATGTGCACCAAATTTTAGAAGTAGAAGAGGGGTAGAAGATGTCCTTAAAAATCCAACAATGCAACTATGTCCTGAGAATTAACAACACACTTCAAGTTTTGCATATACCATATCTTTCTCATATTTTTGAAACTGAAAAATCCACATGGTAGATGCAAAGATTTCGATTTCCTTTTCAAGAGAATTTTTCTTTTCATAGGACAAAATCTTGAATTTCTACTGTATATAGAATTAATCAAAGTTTTGCTACACTATTTATCATATGTCACACTAAACCACTGCACTGTTTAAATATGTTATTGAAATAAAATTGTAACTTACAAACCAAGAGTTAGATTTCTATGAAAATTATGTCTATGGGAAGCTAATAAAAAGTTGCCCATTCAATAAAAAATCTCAGAAAACCATGCCTAAATTTTGAGAACATGGTACCCTATCCAAACTCAAAATACATCACTGGTTCTGAATGAAGACTAAATGAAGACTATGCTGAGGGCAACATTATCACATGAGAGCTGGTCACTGGAGAAGGTAATCCGCATTGACCATAAGTTGGAGCTGCTCAGCATTGAAGTTCACAACCTGAGCTTTCACTTCCAAACTAGACCCTTCAAAACACAAGGACACTTAGACCCTTCAAAACACAAGGACACTTAGACCCTTCAAAACACAAGGACACTTTGAAGCTTCAACGATGGTCCAACTCCATGTCCCTGGATATATCCTTCATTAGTTTTCCCTCCTTCTGCATCCGCTTGTCTGTGACGTATCTAGGAGGCAACATGTTATCACAGCTGAAGAGTTCAACTTCAAAACTCCTGGAGTCCTTGCAAGATAGCTTGCACGATGACGCCACGGTCTCATCCATTACAACCACATCACCCTTCTTCACCAAGACCTTGAATTGATATCGACACCATCTGCCGCTGGATCAAGTCCACATTCTGCTGCACAACGGGGTCGAAGATGGACCGCATCTCTCTGGAACTGATCTCCAACTCGCCGTACTCTCAGCTTCCCGTATGAACACGCTCCAAGTCGGATCTCTCCCACTCCGTGACCAACTTGGTGGGCAGATTCATGGAGGTGACGCCCTGGTTGCAGTCAAAGTAGGACTTGGTGCGCTCCCATTCCTTCATCAGTTACCCATACACGTTGCGGTGCTTCTGAATGCACTCAGAAACGCAAGCCTCGCCCACTCTGCCCTTCACGAACTCCATGAACCAAGAATCCACGTAACTGCCGCCGCACAACCCCCGAGCTCATGGTCACCTCCTTAAACCGACATCTGGGCTCCACAACCTCCTGCACCACAATGTCTGAAGTCCGCCGCCGATGTCAGCCACCACGAGCTTGTTGCCGGCTTGTAGGAAGACCTCGTCCATGACCCTCTGGCAATGGAGCGAGGCGGCCTCGGGCTCCAGCACGATGGTCACCGGATGATGGACGCTCACCAAGCCGGCGGCTGCCATATATATCTTCATGGTGGCCTTGGCGGAGTTGCCCCAGATGGACGGAACCGTGATGCACCACTGGACCATTTCAGTGCTGAAATGCGCGCCGTATTTGCTCTGCAGGTGCTTGAGGATCAGCCTTCCAAGCTCCCGGAGGTAGTCCGTAATGACCTACGCTACTGTCAGGCCTGGTGGGAGTGGCGTTGCAGATGATGCTTCAGTGCCTCTGCTTGCAAGGTGGAGCTTCTGAATTTTGAGAGGAACACTCCCACAGTCGGTCCTTAAGAGCGAAGCCATCGCTTGCACGAGGTTGAGAGGTGTCCCGGGAACAAAAGAGCTTGAACCTCGAGAGTACCTTCTCCACACCAGGAGTACTGCCAGTACTAGATGGTTTCGTGGAGCCAGGGCTTGGAATCTGAAGCTCTTGTGCCTTTTGGTACATGTCAAGCGCCCTTAGGATAGTCGTAATAGGTGTAGGTCCTGTCCGGGTTTGAAACATGCGCATACGCGAAGCCAGAGTATGTGGTCCCAAAGTCAAGGCCCACCACTACTCTGGGTTTTGCAGGAAGCGCTGCCTTGTCACTCTGGCCCTCTGCCATCGTTGCTTCAAGTGAAAGACACTACCCGAGGAGAAGAAGCAAGGCTTAGGGCGCCGGGGCTGGTGAGTCGAGTCCAATGCTTCCGTGGAATATATGGCGGCAGCCTAAGCTCTGTGTCGAGCAGGTACCTTGAAGATGTACCTATGCACACAAGAGAGACTTAAATTACACTTGTGATACATTCATGGCCATGGCCGTGGAAGCATATGCATTATTATGTGGGCGAGTATGCAATTAGCAGGTTCATTCGTACCCGGGCGAAACAATCTCAGTGCATCACATCCGGGCTCTAGAACGCGATTGAATCGGCCTCCAAGTGCAAATCAAATCACCCAAATAGGACGTAGGCACCGTTCGCAGGTGATGAACATTGAACACAAACTAGGAGCAGGAAAGAACGATTTCCAGACGCATTAGATCCAATTAGTCTAGAACCAATCGAAGTTAGCTTCGGTCAACTAGATCAACAACACCCTCCTCAGCTTGCAGATAAGAAAAAAGATCAAATCAGGTTGTTCACACTCAGGTTGTTCCCACCAGCCGGAATCAGCCTTCACCAAATCTGACCTAAACCGATTCATAATTCTCCACACTTCTCGCAAGCTGAAATTGTAACTAAATCATTGAGGGCCATGGGAAGCGATCCTAGAGGCACTCAGCAGAAACGCAAATCGGATTCAAATGCGACTCAGATATTGACAAGTAGAGACGTACTCACCGAGGCACGAATTCGAGCGTGGACCAATTAGTTGAAGGTGCAGCTCCTCCAGTGCGAGCAACAGGGGCCCAACAGTTATCTCCCACCACCGCTCGTGGTCCGATTGTAATGCTCTTGTGCTGCTCCAGACCACTTCAACTAGTCTCTCCAGCAGTGAATCTTCAGTTTGTTGGCACATAAGTGAAATTAGTCTGCAAAGTAGGTGCAGTCGGGAAACCCACACAATCAGGATAGAGCTCTTACCTGTGGAAAAGTTGGTGCCTTTCATTGCGCCAGGATTAGTGCTGTGCATGTTGAGAAAAAACGTTCACAGTGGAAGGGCTGGTCAACCGACTGGTGTCAAAATAGCAAAGCTCATCTGAGGTAGATCATCAAAACAGTGGTATCCACATCCTTCAACATCTCGGGAGGAAGCAAAATGCTGCTCGACCACTCTCAAGTTCCACTTTTTACAGAAAAGCCTTTCACCTGGAGAACTGCCTAGAGAGAAAGAATCTATCTGAACTTACACCATCCAAATAGCCCTGGGAAACCTACATAATCCCCTGCTCCGCCTGGTCCAAGTGGTGTTTAACAGAAATCCACCCTCCAGGGAAGAACCTCCAGAAAACCTCCTCGTACACCCCAAGCCTCGCCACAAAGTACGCATGCTGCACCTCCGAGACCTTGAGCGGTACGTGCAAGAGGAAATGCGCCACCAGCGCCTCCGCCACACCAATAACCATCCCTCCCAGAACGTCTGAAATGTAGTGCCGCCCGAGAACCACCCGGGAGCAAGCTGTGGCCACCATCCACAAAACCGACAAACAGTACACAACCATGAGGAGATGATCCTCGGCAACAAAACCATCCATGAAAGAGCTACTCTTCGAGGCGATCATGGTCTGCCAAAGAGGAGAGTAGAGCCAGACGAGGGTGACGATCATCACGGCGCGAGTGGAGTGGCCGCTCGGGAACGACCAACTGTCCACAGAGACCACCACAGAGTGGCCCCGGTTGTAGTGGGGGCGCCTCCTGCGCACCGCGGACTTGATGGATCCCACCACCACCAGGTCGAAGAGCAGGCACACCAGCAGGTTGAGGGCAAATGCACGCGTCGCGGGGCTCCCTGCCGATGGAGAGAGCCAGAACGCCATCGCTACTGGTAACCAGAAGAACCCGTCACCTGGAGACCCCCAACACACGTCAGAGATCATTTTTTCTGTAACATATAATATAACATCCGGATGGAAAGTGTGGGCGCTTGACCTGAGAATTCGAAGAAGCGCAGACAAGTGTAGGTGAAAGCAGTGAGACAATTCTCATGCACCCTCTTGGAATAGTGTCGGTCAAGTGCTGCGAATTTAGCGATGAACGCCGGGGGTTCATGACAAAGTCCGGGAACCTCTTCCACTGGGGTGTGGATTGTGGTCGAAACCCTAGGTTGCGCCCTTGGGCTCACAGTGTCAGGCTCCTCATACGCCACCGGACCCTCCTCAGTCATCTTGATACTGCAACAAATGTGCATCAAGTTACAGTCCAGAGCATACACGCATTACAGAATCAGCTCTGCAAAACTCCAAAACTGAAAATCCTCCACGCATCCAACAATCACGATCAGCTACATCGCAACGGAACTCAGAAAAAGGAACCCTCAAACGCCAACGATTCCAGTTCTCGCTTCCGAGAGCCAGCTCCACAAGACTCACACAGTGTGCGCTTTACATACAATCTGCAACTTATACAAGCAGCTTGGAAAATGTGCATCAATACACAGTCGAGAGCGTAGAGAAATGAACACTGAAAAGAGATCACTCTAAAAACCCTAAAAACTAAAAACCTTACACACACACACACACACTCATCCAACAACCACACCTCGTCTTCATTCTAACGGAACTCTCAAAACAAACCCTTCTGCAACATACACGCCTCCAACAAGAGCCACAGGACAATACATTTTGGCACACATTCCAACCTCATGAGGAGCACCAACTAGACATGAAACGCACAAGAAATGGAGCTATGAGACTGAGACGTGAGCCTGCTCACCTGGTGTTGCCCTGCGAACCCTAAACCTGAAAACTACTCCTCGTCCTCAGCTTCATTACAACGAAACGAAAACCCTTTCACAACATTCCTGTCCATCAAGCAAGAGCCACAAATAACTTCAACCTAGCACATGGTCCAACCACATGAGGAGCTCCAGTCAGACATGATTCACATGAACAGAGCACATGAGCCTCCGCTTTTTGAAAAAAGAGCAGTTTATTGATGACCTGCTTGAACACCAGGCGGGTCTCCGAAGCCATGGGAAGCTGGAGCAGCGTCCAAACGGACTCCTTGGCAGCCGGAATATGGCGAGAATTGAATGCCATATAATATTGCGAGGTGGTGCTATTCCGGGTGCGCCAGGAATTGAATGGTTGCATGCCGGGCTTTATGGTCGCCAGCTCTGGTAGGTGACTTCCGCAACCAATTTTCTCGCTTCGTGATCATTGTCACGCGGTAAGCTGATCTGCATTTGTGGTGAGAAGATTGCGGAGGTTTGAGTTCGGTGTTGGTTTCTGCGTTTGGTGTGAGTTTTTGAGGAGGTTTATGATGGTTGTTTGCTGATTGACAGGTTTCCACGCAAATGGAGGTCGGGAGAGATGAGTACGTGTACCTCTTGTCGGAGAGGAAACGGAAGTGGCGCCGCGGATTGCACCCGACGCCGCGGGTGTGAGGAGGAAGAGAAGTTGGCAGGAGTCACGACGATTCTCTCTGTGGGATTGAAAATGTTGGACTCGCCCAAGAGCGCGTTGCAGTGGTACTGGAGCGGGAGAGAGGGCGCTGCAGCTGCTCCCAGAGCGCGAGAAGAAGACGCGATGAGCGAAGACGCGGCCGAGCTCGTCTTGGAGCAGCTCGACGCGCAATGGTTCAGCAGCAATGTCTTCCGCCGCTGGCCATCATATTCGTCGTGCCCGAACTCACCTTTCGCCGCCAAGGAGATCGACAAGTCCTCGTCGCGCGGCATCTCCGAATCCGACGACGCGCTGCCCTCCAGCGCACCTCTCTCGCAGCTCCCAAAGTGGTCACGGCGTCTCTCAGACGGTGACCACCATCTGCGCCGTCACTTGGATCGCGACTCGACTCGCCGATTCTCTGACATCTCAAACACCAGCCTCCCGCTCGATCAGTCCAGCGCGCTCGATCGTGGTTTCTCGCGCTTGAAGGGTCCTCTGATGGGCGTGACGGAGGACGAGGAGATGGAGAACGTCGATCTCTTCGCGAAGATGCTGGCGAATCGGCCTGCAAAGCTGACGACGATAAACCCGGGCCGTTCGCCTCTGCAGGAGAATCACTACAACACTGCATCCTCCATTCGGAAGCCGCGGCGGCGCCTCAAGGGCACCAAGAGCCTGACGGACCTGGAGTACGAGGAGCTCCGCGGGTTCAAGGACCTCGGGTTCGAGGTCAGCACGGGCGACCTCACGCCGCACGCCGTGCGCATGTTTCCTGGACTGCAGCGCCAAGGAATCCCGCCTTACAACTCCCCACTTGGTGATCAGCAGAGCACCCATGTGTTGCCGCAACATGTGCTGTGGCCTCGCCGCCCAAATTCTCCCAGAGTCGATATGAAAGGCCAGCTCAAGTCGTGGGCCAGCGAAATGGCCTCCATCGTCAGCATCGAGTGCTAGAAAACGAAGAAGATGAAGTGGTGATGACGGTGTTTGTGATCTAGTTTATCAGCTATGAGTATGGACACGAAGAAGATATTGAAGAAGAAGCGAAAAGGAATGTTGCAGTGTTCTAGTGCATGAGCAATGGTTGGCTTCAGTGAGAGAGATGCGGAGGCGATGCATGTGGAGGTGTGAATAGGGAGTGCATGCGAGGAGGCGCTTCATGTAGGTCACGTTTAGGTTTTTGTGAGCGTTAGGGTCTCGGCTTTAGACGATAACGAGGAGGGTGAGCTTGCAGATTTGGCGAGTGGTAGGTCCAGAGATTTTTGTCGTGGAGGTTGAGTGATGGGATTTCGCAGCGAGCGCGATGGAGCGTTGTGACTCGGATGTTCGAGTTGTGAATTTGTGACAGGGATGCGCCGCCTTCTTCATATCGTCAATATGTATATTTGAGGTGTGTCAAGACCCTAATTTGCTGTTTGTTTGCATCAGCCGCTTCAATCTGGTTTTGAAGTAGACGTGTTTGTCAGCGTAATGTCTGATTCTCTCCATCAATGCCAACCCTAACAAACAAATTTGAAGCAACCAAACCTCGTGCTGCGACACTTCAGAGCGCTCTGTCGTAGTTTATGTCGAGGTATTTCACGCATGTTCGTCGATTGCATGCACCTGGAGCCATTTCTGCTCAAGTTTGAAACCCTAATCTTCAGCTTCAAACACGGAGACGGGCCTTTGTCATGGTAGTTATTGTATTCTCTGAAATGCAATGTGCAGAGCTTTGTGAAGATTTGCACCGGTGGGCAATTTATGGATACGAGAAGTGGAGGTGAAGAGTTTCCGAAATGTGAGCATGAACCCGGTAAGGGCCTCTTCATGGAATTTTCACTTCATCAAACAATGTGTGCGAAACTTTTCAGCAACGAACTGATCATGTCGCAGGATTGGACAGAGTCTGAGAGGACTTCCGGAGAGTTGGGTCCAGCCATGATGAACATTTCCGAAGCGTATCTGAGGCAGCAACCATGTTGGTAAGCGCCTCGTCACGGTTTCGTGAATGTGTGAATACTTGAGTTTATCATAGACTTTGCACTGTTGTAGTAACATTTTTCCAGCATGAATGAACCGTCAATGCTACAGGATTGACAGAGTCTGGGGAGGTTGGGTGGATGTTTCTAAGTTCCAGCGATGGTAGACAGTTTTCAAAGCGTACGTCGATCAGCAAGCATGTTGGTATGCGCCTCTTCGCGGTTTCATGAACGTGTGAGTATTTCAGTAATGTGAGCAAAGTTTCGAATGTCATGAATGGTGTGGACGAATGGAGGTTTCAGGAATGCTTACTGTGGATTGAGTGAATACTCGAGTGATGTGTGCAAACCTGTGTTCTGGTGCCACAGGATTGACTGGATGGTGAACACTCCTTCATCATGCCGAAGAAGGGCCGTGTGCATAACGCGGCCATGCTCTCGCGCATCGGCGACACCATCCCCGAGAGCTCTCACTCCAGAGCACGACGTGCACGAGATTATCCACCACGACCACACCGCCTCGCACCACCACCACCACGAGCTGGAGCGGCGGCGCGGCGTGCTGGAGGCGCTCGTCGCCCTGGACCACCGCGTGTCGGCGTGGGTGCACGAGCAGGGCCTGGGGATCTTCTTCTGCGTGTTTCTGCGCACGCTGGAGTTTTCCGCCGACGGCGTGTTCCTGATCCCGTGCGCGGCGGCGGCGTTCCTGGCGCCGAGCCCCAAGCTGACCCCGGGGCTGCGCCTGTTCTTCTTCAACCTGTTCATGACGTTCCTCTTCGACCTCATCTTCGTGTCCATCGTGAAGAAGGTGGTGCGCCGCCCGCGCCCGGCGTACAACCACGGCCACTTCCGCGCGCTCCAGGTGGACCACTGGTCGTTCCCCAGCGGCCACTCCTCCCGCGCGCTCATCACCACCACGCTCTTCAGCCTCTACATGCCCATGTGGCGCGATCAGTCGCGCCGCATCTGGATGCCGTACCTCCTGGAGATGCTCAAGCCCCACGCCATCATCCTCCGCGGCTCGGTGCACATCGTGGAGCACATGCTCATCAGCGCGATCGCCACCGTCATCACGGGCTGGGCGCTCGCCACCACCACCTCCCGGATCATCCTCGGCCGCCACTTCCTCTGCGACGTGCTCGCGGGCTCGCTCATCGGCGTCGGCGAGGCGCTCTTCGCGCATCGCTACCTGTTCATCCCCATGCACAACTGTGAGTACATTCACGCCGTCGTCACCAGCAAGTTCGCCTGGCTTGAAGACTCGGTGTCCGAGGCTTTCTCGTCCCTTGAAGACGCGGTGTTCAAGGTGTTCCAGAGGCGGAGCTCCGTCGTCACCCATGTGAAGCCCAGATGATGACGCTCACTCCTCACGCCACTGCAGCTTCAGGATTCCAGGCTCACATTGCTGTGGAAATTCACACCAAGAGCTGGAGGTGGGACCTGTAACAAAGGTTTGTGTTTTTGAGGTATGTTCATCTCTTTCATGATGTTGAAGAGAGAGATCTAAGGTGAACCCCACCTTCACCGAGAACTTAAGCAATTTGCATGTATGGAGAGGAAAGAACAATACATTTCATTTTTCCAATTTCAACTCAAGTGGTTTCTTATTTTTTCATATGAATTAGTTATGATTTTTCAAAGTGTACTGCCATTTTGAGCTGATAGGCTGCGCAGGCCAAAAGTACCGGGTTGTGAACCTTTGTTTGGATGGGCGAATGGGTGGTAATGGGATGGAAGTGGGTTGGATATACCCCAATTTGATAGGTGTTGGTTATGGGTTTTGGTTGGTTACTTGGGTTACCGGATATGCATTCGGGGCACATCCAGTTTGATAGATAAAAATTCAAAGCTTTTGAGTGGCCACTTCATGAAGGATGTCGTACTTGTGTCTCTGAAAGAAATGCTCATGTCGCAAGTTTACTTCGTCCTATGCTTTTGTTGTGCAGAACTTTCAAACATTTTCTGTATTTTGATTGATTTTGCATCCAGGTCATGCTCTATTATGTAGATACTATAGGGCATGGGTCACAGGAGCAGAGAATAAAAGTACAAGTTGATGATGGAGAGATATAGTAGCACACCATCGATATAACTAATGTAGCCCTGAGCTCCCTGAGAGACATCTGTAAGGTGTACATTATATGTGCATGTTGTTAAATTGCATGTTGAATAGAATAATGCTGTGTTGGAATTCAACATGATGTCTCTCCTTGTTCAAATCATCACACCGCAGCCGATTTGCAAGAGAATTATACCGTCAGGACAGTTTGAGAGTTCCATGGTAGCATCACCCATGGCATATTTGAGTTGAGTTGTTTCCTAGGTTCTTTCCTATTGTAGGTCATCTTTGGCTGAACTTGAACATGAAAAAGGGGTAATTTTATAAGCTCTACATTTTATTGTCTTGGTAGGGCCCTGGTCTTTCATTTTCATCGTGTAGGTTCTCCCTCCACTAATGCGTTCTGGACCTAGGTACAATTGGTGACTAAAGTTGTTTTGCGGTATTCAAAGTAGATGAAGGAGCGAGTTGAAAGTGTTGCTAGATGACCATCAAACAACCAATCAGAGGTCAAATGTTGCTTGTGCTTAGAATCCCTCCAGGGTACATCCAGAACAAGCCAAAGATCCCTAACCTCTGATAACAAGTCACTTCACTCATTGTGGAGGTGCAAACCTTCATGATGAGTTTATAGTGACTGTCAAAACTGAGTACAAAATAGCTAAGTTTGCCTTCAGCCATTCATATTTTATAATTTATTGCATTTAATGCCAAATGAGTTGACGGCTCAAGTATACATGCAAGTAAATGATGTGGCTACCAAATTACAAGTCCAGCAATGCAAAATCATTTAAGAAAGATATAGATCAAAGTATATTAGTTCTAAAACTCAGTTATGCTCACACTTGGATTACTCAATGAATGCTACAAATGAGACATGTACAAGTGGTTTTTTGGGTCTGATTTTTTGGATGGGCATGTTCTCGGCCTTCACATTTATAATTGTGTCCATGTTCAGTGCACATCATGTGTGCAAATTGAGCAAAATAGTTTCATTGAGATCTCTCTGTGTTGCTGATAGAAAGTAGATAGAAGAAGCTACTTTAGAGAAGTTGAGGAGGGGTGAAAGTACTAGAAATGTTGATAGAGACTTACAAGTATCCCGAAGTTGGGTTGCACAATTTTGTAAGCAACATTTGAGTGAGTTGAGTGATGTGAATCGCAGTTTTGGTGGCAAGCCACAAGTGTAGAGTGCAGCTGATCGCACGGCTTGTGTGAGAGAAATCACTGTAGGTGGCTTAGACACTGCACACAAAGTTGGAAATTACTTGAGAGAAGAGCTTCATGTTGGTATGAGTGATAGTAATGTGAGGAGGGTGTTACAAAAAGTAGGTTTGAAATGTAAAGTGAAGCAAAAGAAATCAAAGCTCACACTTCTTTAGATTAAGGGACGATTAGAATTTGCTAGACGTCATTGCCATTGGACTTATGATGGTTGGGATTGTGTAGTGTTCTTTGATAAAACAAAATCCAACCAATTTTGCTCTGATGGTCGTAGTTGGTGCTGGTTTTGTGATGGGCAGAATAGAAGTGCTGGAATGGTCCAACAAACTGTCAAGTTTGGAGGTGGGAGAGTGATGATATGGGGTTGCGTGACTCCGAGTGGCCCCGGTATGATGTGTAGGATTCAGGGAAGAATGGATCAGTACATGTATAGAGAAATTTTAGAGCGAGAATTGATTCATACACTATATGCATACAATTTAGATCGTGCCAATCTGAATTTTCAACAAAATAATGGCCCGAAACATACATCCAAGAGTGTACGCCGTTGGCGAAATTCGCAAGAACTTACTCTTTTGAAGTGGTTGGTGCAATCTCTAGACTTGAATCTGATCGAACACTTGTGGGCAACTTGAAAAGGTCAGTTGAACCATTGTGAGAGACCTCCCAAAGGAATGTTAGAATTGTGGGAGCGTGTTGAGAATTGTTGGGCTTCAATTACCTCCAATGAGTGTAGGAACTTGTATAGAAGCATGCCTAAGTGCATTGCAATTGTTTAGCTGCTAAAGGTAGGTGGACAATTTTAAACTTTGTTCCAGCTAGTGTGAGCAAAACGGAGTTTTGGGCTGAACTTCACTTTATTTTTTTTCTATACATGCATTCTTGTGTGTATTAGACCTCAATCCCGATGGAAGTATGATTGATTGCAATGGTAATCATGTGCAATTTATGGTTTCTTTTTGGGTGCATCCAATTTCCTTACATTGTTTGTTAAATTTCAATATGTTGTGTTAGTACTCAGTTTTGGCAGTCACTGTATGTACTTTACTTCTTTCAAACCACCACAACATCAAGCGTCCTCCAGAGCATTGTATATAAGGTAGAGGCACCCAATTCCAATTACTTAAGCCAGTTGGGGACTCAAATGACATTGTATGTCAAAAACATTTATGTAGAAAGATATGGAATAAGGAATGAAATTCAACAAATATTTTTTAAATTTAATCACAAAGATTTGGAATTGATATAGAATTTAGAAGCCCAAAAACCACTGGAGCCCATAATCAAACTCTAGAGTAGGGAAGATTTGGTGCCCTCCTTCATCCAATGCCACCAAGTGAGAGTGAGTAAAAAAGAGAAGACATGCCATGGATGACCAACTCATGGAGGGTACCCAATGCCGATCGGCCTTGTTCGACTTTCATGGCAAGGCCACCAATGAGAGCTCAATTGAGGTGGAGCAACCCAAAATTGCACACTTCATGACCCAATGCCGGTAATGGTTGGGGTTTTCAAATTTTGAGTGGTCAGTTTTGGGTCGCTTCATGCACCATTTCATGCATTTATCATTTTCATGCACCATGCCATGCATGCATTACCAATTGGAATTGGGTGGCCGATCGCAATTGGGTGCATCTACTTTAGTGTGAACTCATTATTGATGTGGACCACCTACTCTAATTTACATTGATACATGCATGTCAAGTTTTGATCCGGTATTCGTTTTCAAGCACGTGTGTATGACGGGACAGTTGCATGTATTTCCAATAAATGTAGAAACTCGACCACACTATGTAGAGAACAGTGTACTTCGTCATCAAATGACGCCCCCTACTCACCCCCTACTCCTGAGGAATCAACTCAGGAATGAACTGACACTTTGACAACCAATTCAGAGAGTTCCCTACACATTTACATTTACTGCACACCATTCACTGCCAAATTACTCATATTGTAGGACGAGTGCACACAAGTTGCGCATGACCAGGATGTACAGTTAAAAACCATGCCCACATGGTCAGCTTGTATATTCTCGGGGTCATGATTCTAGGCTAATGATTCATTGAATCTGCCCCAGGCCCAAACACAATACACATGAAAATTTAATATCAGGCACGTGAACGGTGCGAAATAACAAACTCCCCAGCCCCTATAATTAAAAATATGAGCTGCCAGTTTGCTAATGATTGGGAGTAATGCTGGCTGCACAGTAAAACCTAAGCTGGATTTTACCCTCTTGGGAAAGGGTAAAACACTATTAGTATGACATACCTTACACTGCAGTCAGATTTGCAGAATAATTCACCCCTCAAGGACCAAGACTATGTGTCACAAAAACACCCCAAAAGTGCCTCTCTTAAATGAGACGGAGCAAGATAAACCGGAAACAAATTTAACTGTTCAAAATCTTATATAAAATCAATAAATAAATAAATAAAAATCTTATAATCATTGCCGCTCAAGACATGCCACCTCATAATCGCCCAGGGCGAATTTTGTTTTTGGATGGGGACCTAATTATAGCAAGAGAGGGTCTACATGGATAAACAATAGCCGAAGACCCCAAATTTGTCCCTCAAAATCCGAAAAAAGCCTTTGGACCCCCCAAAACAAGAGGGCTAGAAAATTGACCCCATGCAAGCCCACCTTGGATAACTCCCAATGAGGAAGTCAATTTGCCCTGGGCCCTCAGCCCATGGCGAATTGACCCCCTCGTTGGTACTTACCCGAGGTGGGCCCCGTCTTAATTGCATGGGGTCATTCTTCTGGCCCTTTTATTTTGGGGGATCTAGAGGCTTTTTTTTCTTGACAAGTTGGGGGCCTACGGTCATTGTTTACCCATGTGGACCCTCCTTTACTATAAATAGGTCCCGAGCCAAAAATAAAGGAGAGGCCAGGTTTGGCCCCACCACCTCATAGCTCCCTCGGGTAAGTACCAACAAGGGGGTCGATTCGCCCTGGGCGATGAAAATGTGACATGGTTTGGATTTACAAAGGTAAAGTAGACAAAATACTGTAGTGAAGTAGGTTTACTGTTACTATTATATCGTTCACTATTTCGACCAACCTATTTCGAAATGCCTACACTAGTTCCACCAAACACAAATTACAGTGGTCCACCTCAACTCTCAATCCACATCAAATCATGTTCCTCAAAAAATAGTGTGGGATGATTCAAAATTGTTGATATATAATTAATGTGGAGTGATTGAGAGGTGGCGGTGAGCGGTGGTAAGGTGGCAGCAAAAGGGGGGAGTGGAAGATAAGGTAGAGGCACCCAATTCCGGTCACTTAAGCTAGTTCGGGACTCAAATGACATTGTATGTCAAAACAATTTATGTAGAAAGATGCGGAATTAGGAATGAATCTCAACAAAAAAAAATCAAATTTAATCACAAAGATTTGGAATTGTTTAGAATTCAAAAGCCCAAAAACCACCTGAGCCCATAATCAAATTGTAGAGTAGGTGAGATTCGGTACCCCCTTTGCCCAATGCCAATAAGTGAGAGTGAGTAAAATGAGATAAGACATGCCATGCATAACCAACTCATGTAGGAGACCCAATGCTGATCAATGTGTTCGACTTTCGAGGCAAGGCTACCAATGAGAGCTCAATTGAGGTGGAGCAACCCAAAATTGCACACTTCATAACCCAATGCCAATAATGACTGGTGTTTTTAGATTTTGAGTTATCGGTTTTGAATCACTTCATGCACCATTTCATGCATTTGCCATTTTCATGCACCATGCCATGAATACTCTACTGATCAGAATTGGGTGCCTCTATCTTATTTGATAGAGAGTGGCAGAGAGGTTGGAGTGAACAGTGTGACACATGTTGAAATATGTCCATATTGACTCCAAAAGGACCAAGTGTCCCTTGTGAGGACAATTTTGATTTCGGGTATGTTCCTAAAGTTTGGAAAAAAATCTTTTTTTAATAAACTTTTATACTATATTTTCCTTGATAAGAGCTCTATGGAGATTTTATTTTTTTTGGATTCATGGTTTGAAAGTTTGTACCACCCAAAGTTATAAATGGGGACTCCGGGCAGCTCCAAAGTTTTGCTAGAGGTCTCCATTGACATTGAGATTTTCCATTCATATATAGAATATTACTTTCTTTGAAGATGTAAATTTTTTTTTGTCTTTGGTGTAAAAAAACATTTCAACTCAAGTCAATCATTTTTACACATTGTGAGCAAGTAGGGAAAAAAACTTCATCTTTTATACATAAAACCTAGAGATCTTAATATTTTTCACTTTTTGTTTTTTCAACAACAATATGTGGTGTAAACCTTCTTATTGACCGTTTGGATTATCATTCTAAAACATATCAAATTCTCAAAAAAGAAATCGTGAATTGACAATATTTGAACCTTTACTCCTTGCACACTTGCTACAACCCTTCTTTACCTCTAAAAGTTGGTGTGTAGGGAACAAACATCATGCTTAACACAATGGTAAATGATTTAGCCCTTGAATAATTCAAAAATTTGATACCTAGCAAAGTCAAAGTCTGCTGATTCACTCCACGTAGGGAAGAAAATGAACCATTTTCATGACTTCAAACACTATAATCTTTCAATTCGTGCCGTCAAAATGTATGAAATTTTGTGAGTATGTTACTTCATAAGTTTTAATGGAGATCCTACAGTCAAAAGGATAAATATAATGTTTGATTTCCCTCCTTATTCATTGCACTAGAATAAAAAAAATTGAAGTGTTTTTTTATGTGAAATTGTCACGGTCCTTTAGGGATTAATTGTGTTCCAAAACCAAAATTGATATGGTTCACATCATTTTTCACCCACATTATTGATGCATCCACACTACATTCAATGTTTGGTGTAGGGATATTGTTACTATAAATGATGTCACACCTGTCGTCACAGTCAGTGCCTGAATAATCCCTATCCTACTCAAACAGTCGGTCAACTGATCGCTACTAATTTCAGAAAGCAGTGCTGTATGTGAACTGTCATAGGCTCAAATTATCAGTCCCTTCCAGATCTAGAATGTTCCAATTCTCGAAGATGATCTGTATTCTCTCGTCCTGGCCAGCGCATTACAATATCGCCAAGAAATATCTTGTTTTTTTTACTCGAATTAAACCGAGATTTTTTTGCCGTCCCCAGGAAATATCAACCAAAAAGGTCTTCCAGGTAGGTTATTCCTTTATATTTCCATTTTTCTAATTCTCACGTTGATAAAATTGAAGTTCTTGTTGTGCACATTGCAATACCCCCAACGAGGGTTGCACTAGCGCACCGGCTCAAGGGAGTGGGAGTGGGAGTGGGAGTGGGAGTGGGAGTGGGAGTGGGAGTGGGAGTGGGAGTGGGAGTGGGAGTGGGAGTGGGAGTGGGAGTGGGAGTGGGAGTGGGAGTGGGAGTGGGAGTGGGAGTGGGAGTGGGAGTGGGAGGGGGAGTGGGAGTGGGAGGGGGAGGGGCCCTTATTTTTACCATAGTAAAGCCTTATAGGGTAATTTGGGCCGTAGTAGTTATGGATTTTCTTCAACCATTTCCCAAACAGAGAAATTTTTGTTTCTTTATTATATAAACAATACTTGTATTTACAATATAGAAGAAAATCGTATTTGGGAAAAGTACTTGAAAAAAAATGATATCTTAAATTCCTATATAATTTTAGGAAAAAACGATGAGGGCTTCCAAGACCTATCTTACTCTACTGCTCTACTCAAAATACCATTTGGCTTTAATATAGCTATTTACCTCTAAAATACGCTACCCAACTGCCCCACTTTTGCTGTTTGAAGCACCGACATTATTTCTTGGAAATAAATTAAAAATATCTCCCGAAAGAAATGTCGTCTATCTATTCTCCATTAAAAAATTCAGAAGGCACATCTTAAAATTAGATTTTTGGGAACCTGCATAGATTTACTAGATAGGTATAAAATGTCGTTTCGAGGTGAAGCTCTTTTAAATCATGCACTTCTGTACTAGCTCCTGTAAAAAAAAAATGAAAACTTGGGCAGGCAAGAGGACAGTGATGGGGAGGAATCAATGACGAGTAGGTCGACAAGCAGTACGACAAGAGTCTACTTGTGAACGTCTTCTTGAATGATGAGTATTCCCAGCAGATGGCGTAACTATCGAAAAAGAAGACTAAGCATTATCACAACATTCGCCCACAGCAATAAGCAGTTAGATGTCTCCAGAAGCTACCTCGACTGCTGCTGTATGCGTCATGGAAGAATTAGTTGACAAACACACGACCGTTGATACGAAGGAAAACAAAAGCCAGGCAAAATATGCCATCCACAGACTTAGGATTTTTATATTGTATAAAAAGTCAAAGACTGCTTGAGTCCGATCAACATTTGGTGTTAAAAGGACACAATGACTACTCTACGCTAAACTAGAAGCTCCATGCTGAAACGTCGTCTCGGAAGCCATGTCGGCGCTTGGTCCCATGTACTGGTGCCAAGCGTTTCCACCCTGCGATGACGAAAGCATAACTCACGTCTGTAATACATTATTAACGTGTCAAGCATGAGAAGCAGAAAATCTCACAATATGGATACCAGGGTAAGGGCTATGTTCGATATATTGGCGGTTTTTACTAGTTTGTTTTCTCTGCCAGTGTGACACATGGAACATGTCCTAATGCATCTACACAATGGAGCATGTTCAGGACACAAGAATTACACTAAAAACTGCAGGAAAGTTTGACCCAACTGCCAAGATAACCAACATAGCTATGGTGGCGTACATACCTGAGCTTTTGAAAGGGAAGACCACTGGAATGACGGTCAGAATACTGTGTCGGTTACAAATAGTTTACGGGTTTCCACAATGCTCCAGCATGCATGAAGGCTATGTCACGAGCATCACAATGTACTAGACTTGCATTCTGTGCCTCGGTGGGTGTAACACTAGTACAATTGGAACTTTTTCTCATCCACCAAGAGTGTGTCGAGTCTCCAATTTGTACTAGTGTTATATCAGCACCAGTCATGAGAATGGAGAAGGTCCAGACATAGACTCCATGCAACGTCAGAGAAGTATGGACACTCGATAACTCATTTGCAACTAATTCATGGTGATCCATCCCCCAATTCCGCCTATCAATCAGTTGGATCTGATCGCATGAAGGCGTGGCTCTGGAAATCAAACCAGTGATCCAACAGCTCCAGGAATCATGTACCAACATGAGAGATGCAACCGGATCACAAACGGAGAGACACAGAATTCTTCGAAGCCTAATCCCATATCCCCGACGATTGTGAAACTACGAGAAGCAGCGCAATCAGAACAACACGACGATCGGTGCCTCCAAACCCACCCAAAGCTCTCAGAAAACCAAATCATGAACTCACAACCCAAGAGGAAAGACAGAGGAACGCGACTCCTCAGGATGGCAAGGCGATGGCAGTGCAGCATGGAGGTGAGGGGAGCCATAATGTCCCCACGGCGGGCGTGGCTGCGGCCTATTATAGGCTGCCAAGGCGAGGGTGGCGCTAGGCAGGGACGGAGGGAGCCCTGGGTTCCGGGGGAGCTAGGGAGGGGCCCAGCCCAGCCTAGCGCGACGAGGCTGGCGGGCACGATGGCTGAAAGGAGCAACGCCGGGGGCGCGACGGCTCCAATCCATTTGGAAACCGGCGGCTTCCATTCATGGATCCCACACACCTCCCACCTCTTTCTCTTGACAACTCCGCCAATCTCTTCATCCGTGCAGGATTACCATTTTCCACTGTACTTGGCTCCCCCATACCCAACGCTGTACATGATTAATCCAAAATAAAGAGTTGCTCAAGATTTTTGAAAACATCATTATTTCTTTTGTCTAGGTGATCACTCATGTGATGTCAAGGTGCTACCCCCCATAACCAACAAAAACCCATGGCCAACGCCTATCAAATTGGGGTATATCCAACCCTCTTCCATCCCATTGCCACCAACTCAGCTCCAAATGGAGGTTTGCTATCAGTTAAGGCCCTTACTTTTGGTCGTTGGTTACAGGGGTACCTAGTGTTGGCCACCTACTAAACATGGGTGCACAGTTTGAAAATTCATAACTAGTTCAGTTTTCATCGGAAAAATATGGGTTGGAATTGTAATTCTATTGGATGTCACTGAAAAATAATTATATCCTCTCTCCATATATGCACAATCCTTAACTTGTTCGTTTTAGGGGGGCTTACTTTAATGCATAGGTGATACCCATTTTGTCTGAATCACTGTGTCAAAGCAAAATAATTCTTTTGACAAAGAGGTGTTGAAAGCGACCACTAGGTACGGTATTCTCACCATGTCCTGAGGCCTACAAAGTTATGCTCTTAGTAAAAACAGCTATGCTCTTAGTAGAAATATCCATCAAGAGTACAAGCTTATAGCATTTGCAAGTCATTTACTTTGCGTAACACTAAATACCAACTTTAGTGTAGCTATTGTGCAATTTCCTTATTTAACAGTTTGTGTTAAAAATATTAGTTAAGTAAAATAGAAACATACTAATAAGCCCAATTCCGAAAAACCACCTACTAATCCAAGGCGGTTTGTTGTTTCGACTCCAACTGGGATTGTCATAAGGCGTTGTGTAGGAGACAAGGCAACCATGTTGCGTGGGTTAGAGATTTTCATGAGTCCTTGGCTCCTTGCAGTGCCAGTCATGGCGTGCCTTTGTTCTTTGCTCCCCCTTCTACAATCCAAACTTTGTTTGGTTCGGTGCCGAAAAAACAAAACAAACAAAATCACCCACTAACCTATGTCCTTCTAGATTTAACCCCTAAATGCCCAATGTCCCATCAGGGAACATTTGGAGTTTGGGTAAGGTCCCACGATCTCAAATTTAGGCCTGATTTCCTGAGACTTAAGTTTGGATGAACAACTTTTTATTAGCTTTCCGTAGATATAATTTTTGTAAAAATCCGACTTACGGTTCAAAAGTTACAAAACAAATTCAGTATTATATGCAATAGTGCAACGGTTTAGTGTGACACATGATTAATAGTGTAGAAAAACTTTAATTAATTCTAAATTCAATAGAAACTCAATTTTTTGTCCATTAAAAAAAGGAAAAAACTCCTCTTGGAAAGAAAAGGGAAATCTTTGCATGTATTGTACGAATTTTTTAATTTAAAAAGCATGAGAAAGATATGATATATGCGAAACTTGAAGGGTGTTGTTAATTTACATCACATAGTTGCATTGCAAGATTTTAAAATTAGAAAATTACATACCGTAGTGCAAAAAGTTGCCATAGAAGGTGGTTGAAGTTTGTTTGACCTTAAGAAGAGTGTATGTCTCACTTCAAAGGCTAATATCTTTCCATCCGTTTGGTCAAGCCAATCAAAACATTTGCCACATACACTTGTACAATCCTAGTACAAGATCCAATGGTTAAATATGTAAAAATTATGTTTGGCACGTCTTAATGAGTTTGGTTGCTGAAAATTTGCGGGCCTTTAGGGGTTAAGGGTGGAATTGCAAGACATCATTACACCAGTTACTAGTAAGCCCCGGGTTTCTTCAAGAGGGCACCAACAATCCTAAGACGTATCCCCGGTTTTTGCTAGTAACTCCTTGGAATCGCCACCTAGAGATCTTAAGGGGACTTCATTGGGTTTTGCTCCACTACCATGTGGCTTCACATGACTTCACCTAACTTCCCATATGTTTGTTTATTAGAAGAGATAAGTTTATTGATCAATATATAATTGGTGTAACTTGGCCCAGTTTAGACCATGGGCCAAATGAAATCAGAATGCACAATAGGCCAAGATGATGTTCTACATAATCTACTTTTGTTGTAGATTTTTATATTGTCCAGTCGCTAATATGAAGTGGGCCTAATGGTATCCTACATTTACTCTCTAAAATCTAAGAAATTGGTGGTTTTAGGTTAGTGGGTGGTTTTGAGGCATCCTACTTTGTCTATTGCCCCCGTGGCCCATTTTACATTAGACCTATGGAAGTAAAGATGATGGTTACATTTCCCATCTACACCCAGCACCATGATGACAAATAGTGACAACAATAACACACCCAACGCTTGAAAAAGAATGGAGCATTGGGGTGCAAAGCACCAATGAAGAGAAGGTGAGTGCTTGTCTTGGATTTCTCTTCCCCTTGTTCTTCCTTTCTTTGTCAAGTGGTGGTCATGTTTTGGTTTTCCATCCAAGGTGGAATTAGTGAGGAGGCCAATTTTCCCTAGCCTCTAAGACAAATCACCATGTTTATAAGGACTAATAACAAAAATTTGGAGTTGGAACTAAGTCTGAGTTGATTTGACATGAGATGTAGATTTTAATGGATAATTTGTAGATTTCACCTCATTTTGCCTGATACAAAGTCAAACGATTTGTTAGACAGAACAAATACCGTATGCATTGGTTTGGTTCGGACACCCCAATATGAATCAATTATGTTTTTAGCACAGCGGTTCGGACACCTAGGTATTACATGAGTATTGCTTAGATATTACAAGGGCATGATCTTGGCATTACATGGGTACCACCCTAGACAAATACTTTATATTTTCCAAAAAATTTGGACACCCTCCATTTTAAATTAATTATGTACGAACCCGACCAACAAATAGGTACAATGTTTGTTGTTAAGGTTGAATATACCTACCAAAATTTTGGCTTGTCAGGGTACATTAATCCCTAAAGGCCCAAGGTATTTTCACACCAAAAATGCTTCAAAATTGCTTGTTCTAGCGCAATGAGTAAAGAGAGAAACAAAGTCTTTTATTTCTACAACTAACCATAGGATCTAAATTAAAGCTCACTAAGTAACGTCCTCACAAATTTTCATAACCTTTTACCGCACAACTTGAAAATGAACCATTTTATAGTGTGTGAAGTAGATAAAATGGTTCATTTTCTTCCCTATGTTGAGTGGATCAGCAAACTTTGACTTCACTTGGTTTGAAATCTTTGCGATATACAAGGTCTAGATCCTTTACCATCATGTTTAGCATGAGGTTAGTTCCTTGTACACAAATTTTAGAGGTAGAAGAAGGGTGTAACATATTCAAAACAATTGTGCAAGGAGAGGAGGTTCAAAAATTACCAATTTATGTTTTATTTTTTTGTGAACTAAACATATTTTAGAATAAAAATCCAAATTGCCAGTAAGAAGGGTTACAACACATCTTGTAGTAGAAAAAATAAAAATTATAAAATATGAAGATCTCTAAATTTTATGTGGAAAAGAAGAAGTTTTTTTAGTACCTTGCCCGACAATTTGTGACAATGTATGAAAATGCTTCACTTGGGTTAATGTGCTATTTTCCACTAAAGACAATAAATTTTTTGACAATATAAAAGAAATTAATATTACTTGCCATTATTGAAAATCTCACATTTGATTGAGTATTCTAACAAAAGTTTTTGGAGTTGCCCGACGTGCCTCCTCTCCCCATTAAAACTTCAAAACCCTATAACTTTTGCAATGAATGTTGGATTTAAGAAAAGATTGCATACACACAAAGCTTTTAGTAATGTCCACCTACAATGAAAATTTCAAAAAGAAACGTTGTTAATTGACACTATAGGAACTTGCCCAATTTCTTAAAGTCCCCCTAAGGAACTCTTGGGCCATTAGGGGTTAAGTTATTAAAAAAAAAAAAAACAAGAAATTTACCCCATCTTTTGAGAAGGGATTAACGTGGTTTAACCCCTAAATTCCTTTGAAAATTTCACACCAAAAACACTTCAAAATTCCTTGTTTTAGTGCAATGAGTAGGGGCAAAATAAAAAACGTTTACTTCTATTTTTAACCATATGATCTCAATTAAGACTTATTAAGTAACTTACATTAGAAAGATTCATAAAGTTTGACCACACGGATTGCAATATTATAGTGTTTGAAGTAGGAAAAGGGTTCATTTTCTTCCCTACGTTTCATGGATCAGTAGACTTTGCCTTCACTTGGTGTCAAATGTTTGCACTACACAAGGTCTAAATTCATTTCCATCGTGTTAAGCATGATAGTAGTTTCTTGCACTCCAATTTTGAGAGGTAAGAAAAGGGTGTAGCATATTCAAAACAATTGTGCAAGGAGTGGAGGTTCAAAAATTGTCAATTTCCGTTATATTTTTTTGTGAACTTAGTATGTTTTAGAATGAGAATCCGAATGGTCAATAAGAATTTTTACACCACGTAATGCTGCGGCATAAATAAAAAGTGAAAAATATGATGATCTCAAAGTTTTATGTGAAAAAGAAGAAGTTTTTTGGTACCTTGCCCGACAATGTGCAATAATGTGTGAAAATGTTTGACTTGGATTTATATGTTTTTTCACTAAAGACAAGAGATTATTTTTTGACAATTTGAAAGGAGAAAATATTACTTGCTAGTATTGAAAATCTCACATTCAATAGAGTGTCCTAGCAAAAGTTTTTTGAGTTGCCCGACGTGCCCGCTCTCCCTATTTGAACTTCAAAACCCTATAACTTTTTCATTACATGTCGGATTTAGGAAAAAATTGGACTCACATAAAGATTTTAGTAATTTCTATCCATATTAAAAATACCAAAGAAAATTGTTATGAAATTCCACCATAGGAACTTGCCCAAACCTTCTAGAGTCCCTTGAAGGTACTCTTGGAAATTTAGGGGTTAATGGGACAGCTTCATCAATTGAAGTGTTAGATGTAAGGTAGAGGGCGCCCAATTCTAATCACTTAATCTTTTTGGGGACTCAAATTGCATTGTATGTCAAAAACATTTACGTAGAAAGATGCGGAATTAGGAATGAAACTCAACTAATACTTATTCAAATTTAATCACAAAGATTTTGAATTGATATAGAATTTAAAGGCCCAAAAACCACCGGAGCCCATTATCAAATTGTAGAGTAGGTGAGATTTAGTGCCATCCTTTCCCCAATGCCAATAAGTGAGAGTGAGTAAAAGAGAGAAGACATGCCATGGATAACCAACTTGTGGAGGGTATCCAATGGGCTAGGGCGAATTGACCCCCTTGCTCGTCCTTACCCAAGGGGGTCACGAGGTGGTGGGGCCAAACCTAACCCCTATTTTGTTTTCGAATGGGCCCCTATTTATAGCAAGGGCAGGGGCTCTCGGGTAAACAATGGCCATAGGCTTCAAATTTGTTCTCAAAAATTCCGAAAAAAACCTCCGGACCCTCCAAAATAAGAAGGCCAGGAAAATGACCCATGACATTAAGACGGGGCCCACCTTGGATAAGGACGAGCGAGGGGGTCAATTTGCCCTAGCCGTACTGAATGTCGATCGGCCTTCTTCGACTTTTGAGGCAATGCCACCAATGAAAGCTCAATTGAGGTGGAAAAATCCAAAATTGCACACTTCATTACCCAATGCCGATAAGGTTGAATAACCTACCACCACCACCAACCCCAGAATCAACAGTCTTATGTGGGCCAAAACCACCAGCCCCCTATGATTTCCAAAATTTTAGGAAAGTCAATTTATAATTCGGTGTCAATTTATAATTGGTTCACAACTCTTGGTTTTTAGTCTCTTGTGCTCACAGTGATGGGTGCTTTGACAAGTGGAAGTAGAGAGTTTTGTATGTCGAGGGATGGGTCACGGTTGACTATCCACTTAAAAAAATTGTAGCAATTTCAATATGAAGAAATAAATGGTCATGACGATTGCAATATTCATGAAATCCTATTTTGAATTCCCAAAAAAAATCTTACCTCGTATACAAACGCTATAAATAGGTCAGCAAGCTTAAGTTGGTGGTTATAGGTCATCCAACCTTAATGACTGTTATTTTCAGATTTTGAGTTATCGGTTTTGGGTCACTTCATGCACCATTTCATGCATGTGCCATTTTCATGCACCATGCCATATTGAAATTGGGTGGCCGATCGAAATTGGGTGCATCTACCTTACTGTGCTGAGTTTGTGGCTTTTGCTCTATTCCATGTTGTTGATGGCGCGGATAGGATATCCCCCACACTCGGACTTACCCGAGGTGGGCCCCCATCTTAATTGCATGGGGTCATTTTTTTGGCCCTCTTATTTTGGGGGGTCCAAAGGATTTTTTTGGATTTTTTTTTGACAAATACCTACGACCTTTGTTTGCCTCGGACGTCCCTCCCTTGCTATAAATAGGGCCCCATCCAAAAACAAAATAGGGGCCGGGTTTGGCCCCACCACCTTGAGGTCCTGGGCGTCTTTGAGAGCCTGCTATTGTTGCTTCGGTGTGCAATGATAGTTTTACAGGTATGCACCACTCAATCCAAGTGTTACATGCGTTGGCACCATGTTGATGTATCTAGTCAACGTTGAGAGCACTATAGCCTTTTGACTCACGATCGTGCAACATGACATGATGCAATTGGCCGCTTGTGCAACTTAACATGTGCTGGCGGGAAACTACATTCGAGTGCAATTCTACTTGTTGCATCCAAGCACTGATTCCAAGGACATTCTTTGTAAAGACAGCATTGATTCCTTCTAAGGCCTGATGATATGTTGGTTGTATGGGCACGTCAAACCTTGTAGCTACAGTCTACCTCCATGGAAAATTTGAACTGCTACTTCGGGGGGTTTTACACTATGGTGGATAACTCCACCGACCGGTCAAGAAGTCTCGGCCAAGACATGGTTATTTGAGGCGAGCGGTGGATGTTGGACAAGACAAAAAAAGAATAAAGTATTGCATGAAGAAGTCTTATCCGGTTAGCAGTGTAAACATCCAAAGGTGAAGTCCACCGGCCAACTTCATTAGGTGAAGACCACCGGTGAACTCCACCACCAAGTAAGTTTATGCTAGCCAATGGAAACCACAATTTCTAATGGTCCCCATGGACATATTATGTACATTATGGGCTCCGTTGAACTACAAAAATTTATATCTATTGCATCAAATGTCCAAATGTAGTAACACTTGTTGGGAAAAAAGCCCCAACTTGTCTAGTTTGTGTGGAAAAATTTTCACATGAATACAATATACATGATATTAGCACGCACAACCATGTTATAATTGATCTCTTTCAAAGCTTTTAATTATTTGCTTGCCTTTCTTCAATTACGACATAAGGCTTGTTGATGCTGACATTAGTTTAAGTAACAACACATCTATGTGCTTACTATGGGTTGTACTTTATAATTTCTATACTACAAAAAAGAATCGATTCAGTTGTTCAAAATTTATTTACCAAAATTACATCAGGAAAATAGAAGGCACTTTTGTTCATATGTAGATTCATATAGCAGAGATATATATTTCTTATGGTCATATAGATTCCATATGGGTCATAATTGCATTCCATATCAATATTGACATAAAATCAATATTGTTTAAAAAATCAATCCTTCTTGAGATCATATTGTAAAAAGACGATATGAAGTTGGTATACAATATTTTCAATACAATAATTATAAAAATGAAATATGAAAAATAACACACAATTTGAAAAAAAAAATTAGTATGAAACTTTAGGACATTGTTTTTTTATGTGGACAATAATTGACCCAACTAATAGAAATGAAATTATTTTTGCACATTGGAAGAGTGTGAAAAATAAATCTCAAAAGATTTCAATATTAAAATAAAAATAAAGATAAGATATGCCTTGACAACGATTGATGTCAAAATATAAGGTAAAACTCAAAAGGAACTATTCTAAATAAAACATGTACCATCAGTATTAGTTTAAAAGAAAATTTCCATCCGGCTTTTTGCCAATGTGATTTTGTCTTTTCCTTTTAATTTCTTCAATGCGCCAACTCTTTGTAGATGAAAAATCATTTTCCAAATTGGCTTTTGATTTCTTTGAACAAAAGATGGATATCTCCCATCTACTTACTGATATAAGGTCCCCCATGCGTTTTTGGCCCCAATCACCTTTCAAAATCTATACATTTCACATCAAGTGTAAAAATGTAGTAAAACTTGTTAGAAAAATTGGTCCTACTTGTCTAGTTTGTGTGGTAAAAAGTTCACATGAATTCAACATATAAAGTAATTTTGACAGCCATTTATTACACCGGGTTAACTCTACTTCTTGTATAGAAAACAAAATCTAGCATAGAGTTTTGGGCTACAGTCAACTTTGAAAATCTAAGAAAGAGTAACAAGTAGTAAACTCCTACCTGAAACACAAGCCCCACAATCATGTCATTTACAATTAAAGAACAATTGAAAATCAATAGCAATAAAAATTTGCAAATATGCAAAACCCCCTTCTACTAAAATGCACATAACTTACTCAATACGTATTGAATTAACTTGAAATTTGTACCACACAAACAAGACACAAATGCACATCTTTGAAAAAACTAAATGTTAGAAAAGAATCTTCCACTAAGAAGCTACAGCACGCCGAAGTAGCACTGTTCAAAACTAACGTGAAGTATTTGGCAGAACTCCCTTCCACTAAAATGCACGTGACTCACTCAATACTAATCAAACTAACTTGAATTTTGTACCACAAAAACTAGACAAAAATGCGCATATCTGGGTAAACAATTGTTGAAAAAGGATCTTCCACCAAGAAGTTACAACACGCCGAAGTAGCAGTGTTCAAAACTGACCCTGATTTTCTTGGCAAAACCCCCTTCCACTAAAATACACGTAACTCACTCAATACTAATCAAAATGACTTGAAATTTGTACCACTTGACCTAGAAAAAAATGCGCATCTCTGAAAAAAAACAAGTATTGGGTAAGGACTTTTCACCAAGAAGTTAGAGCACGCCGAGGTTGCAGTGTTCAAAACTAACCCTGAATTTTTTGGCAGAACCCCCTTCCACTAAAATGCACGTTACTCACTCAATACTAATTGAACTAACTTGAAATTTGTACCACACAAACAAAACAAAAATGCGCAACTTACCCAACAATGTTTTTTTAAAAATAGACACTCATGGAAGAAGAAGCAAGAACTTGAATTGCAGTAAAGTTCAACGAATTTGCAAAAGGAAAGAATATTTTAAGTAAGTTCTTCTCCAATGGTTTGGTTTCTTGTCCGTGGACTTGAGGTCGGTCAAGAAACTAATCGAGAGGAGAGGAACTCTTCAAAAAGGTGTTGCCACATAGGCATCCATGTCATTTTTTCATCCATGCTTGAAGTTCTTCACCGGTCAAGTCTTGGCTAAGTGTAAACCCAATCCGGTGAAGAACAAATTGTTCTCCAATCATATTGCTTCGTTTCCCTTGAATTCTTGGCCGGTGGAGTTCTCCACCATAGTGTAAAGCGGGCCTTAGTGGCCAAGCAAGATGAACTTTTATCAGGACTTGTGCCACTAGAATTGATGCATGCATTTGCAACTACAGTGATATTTGTGAAGCGGGGTCGTGATAAAATGTATTCGTCGTGTAGATGATGTTATGCATAATCTATTGCGATTGTAGACTCTTCAAAGCCTCGTGAGCTCGATAGGCCTTAAAGGGTTAATAATAGCAATGGATGTTATGTTTTGCCGGTTACATATGTCTTCATTTGTAGCTATGAGAAGCAAGTGCATTTCTTAACAATTGTTGGTAGAATATTGCTAGAGGACCTACTGTACTTTTCAAATGCATCTTTTTGACATCCTATGAACAATTAATTCAATTTCTACTGTATTGAAGTGTTTCAAAATGCAATGTCAAATTCTTCTTAATCCCTAAAGTACCAAGACCTTGCATTAAAAAACTGCCAAGGTCAACGTTTTGAGGATGAAACTGTTGGATCTTCTTCTAAGGGGCGCTTTACACTATGGACCATGGAGATTGACCACGGCCCTCTAAAATCTGTGATTGGCCAAGGAAGTCTTCCCCGCCCACGTTCGCTTTACACTACCTTGAAAAAAAAGATTGACCACAGAGTTTGAGGTTACCTTAATATGTTATTTTATGTCAAGTGGATAATGTTTATTGGTCCAACGAGTTTTTTGTCGAGTCAAGGCAAAGAGGTCGACTTGACGGAAATCAAATGGCCGTTGGGCTGAAAATCAATAATTGGCTGAAAATTTGAAATAATTTTTTTTAAAAAAAAAATTCCATAATTTTTCCATGTTACTGAAGGACGTTGGAACACTATTTTTTTACCTCATTTTTTTTGAGACCGTTGGAGTGTAAAATAAGTGAATAAAGGCCGTATTTCATGTTTTAACTTTTCCTCCCTCTTTAATTTCTTGAGTATGCATTGTTTAGTGTTGTTTTTTATGCATGTTTTTTTTTGTTGTTTTTGCCAAGATTTTTTCCCTATCTTTTCTTTTAATGGAGGGATATAGTGTAGAGGGAGAGTGTATAGATTCCAAAGGGCACACATGGTTGCAAAACTCCAAATGGATGAAATTTGCAACATCATTTTCTTTGCCTCCAAGCGATGCACCATTTGGAATTGCTCAAGTGCAATTTCACCATGGGCCAAATTTGTTTGATTCGCATCCTAGTGCATGTCTTACTACTTCTACACCTTTTTTGAAAAGACTCTCTTATAGTGAAAGAGAATTAGAAGAGATTGGCACTCAAATCCCACATAATGAGTTCATAAGAGGTAAGAAGATTTTGAAGGTGAAACAAGAGGAAGGTGCAAGAAAGGTGTCCAAAGCGCCTCCAAAGAAAAGAGGTCATTCTAGAAAGGAGAAAATTATCGATGCCCATGCCCCCCTCCCCCCCAAAATTGCGCCGGTCGCTGTTGCGGGGGCTTTGCAAGTTTCGTGGCCCTAACATCTCCTTGTACGCGAGGGGATTTGAACCTCCAGTCGCCGGAGAGCAAATAGATTCCTTCCATAGCCATCACTCCACCACAAGCTTTTTGATGTCCAAGATGTTTTCGGAGTGTTAATTGTACTAAAAATTGTCCTACTTTATTTGCTGGAATTTTCATTCATGTTGCCTTTTCACCCCTTTGAGTTTGTTTTTGGCCGTAATTCTCCTATTCTATGTCATGTATTACATGAATAAACGCATGGGTGAAGTTACAAGTCCAAATGGTTGCGGGAATCCAATGATTCAACTGGACATGGCTATCTTGTAAGAAGAAGTACAAAACCATCTTGACCAAATATTGAAATGACAAGAGGGCGAATGAAATTTCGGGGACATATTGGAAACAAGTATGTCGTTGGTTTGAAGAGATGGACATATAGAATAGTAAATGTGCAAGTGTTCACAACCAAATTCCGGCAAGTGCTATGGAAAGAGACGACACGTTTGGAACAACTTCTTCACCACCTCCGACTCTAGAATCGGCACAATTCAACCCTTCCATAGCATCAAATACACAAGAGAAGAAAAAGAAGAGTCAAGACAAAATTGAAGGGCTTTTGTAGCAAACTGTAGGTAATTCTACCATTTTGATTTCCACCTTCCAACAGTTTGTAGATTTGTTAAAAAATATGGACCACAATTTTGCAGCACTTTTAGAGAGATTTTAGCTAATCTTCCATGGAATCAGAACTAATATAAGAAAACTATAGATTTGACTCGTTCCAAATTTTGTAATGCCATAGACTTTTTGCTAGAACTTTGTGCATTGTTGTAGCTTCACGAAGTAAGTCTTCAGCCGTGTCACTTTCCTTCAATAGAAACGCTTTAATCTCTTCATTGTTCATTTCATTTGTTGCTATAAAATCATCTTTATTCAAAATTCTATTCTTCACTGCCCTTTCACAACGCAATTCTTGACATTCTCTTAAATCGCCACTATCTATTCTTTTTTGTAGTTGTTCCTCGGCTTTTGTAATCCAGTCCACGTCAAATCCAACCTTCATTGTGATGCACAAATTGTGCATCGCAATGCATGTTGAGACAATATCCGGTACCATCCTCAATGGTACATCACACCTCTTCATGATAATTCTTCGTCTCCGTTTTAAAATTCCAAATGCCCTTTCTATACACATTGGGGTTGAAGATTGAATGAAATTCCAATTTCCATGGATTTGTGACAACTCAATTTTTCCTCCCTTGAATGGATAGTACATCCATGGTCTACCGGGATATGTTGCATCCCCTCATCAACTTGTATGGATGCAGTTTCTCCTCCATACAAGCTCTTCCAATTTGTGTAACTTGAAAAATAGCCCAATCATGAAGACTGCAGGCCCAACCAAACTCGTAATCCCAAAACTTGCATTTGACATCGACGATTCCTTGAAGAATAGCTCAATGGAACGACTTTCGGCATTAATAATCTTCTCCATCAACAATTGGCTCCAATACGGTGATATGTGACCCATCTATTGTGCCTACAATGTATGAAATGTCGTGTAGAGCTTCAAATTCTCTAGCTAAAATCCTAAATTGCAATTTACTAGGCTTTTGAACAAATATTTGTTGCAAATGTTGTCTAACGGCTTTCCAAATTCTCTCACAATTATTGAAACCGTACATTCAACAACCCCATATGAATCCCCTATAAGTGATTTTCCATTGCTAGATCCTAGCCTTGTCAACAAAATTGCAATTCTAGCTTCCACAACATTTGAATTCCTGAAAGGTATATCTTGTTTTTGCAGAAATGACCCTAACTTCTCACAAAGAAATCTAAAAGTAGCAAATTTAACTAGGGTTCTAACCTTGAATTGCCCTTCAGTGTATGATCCCAACAATAATTGATTCGTAAATCCACCTAGTCTTGCAAAACTCCAAATGCTATGTATTCCTTGTCCCATACTCTCCAAAACATGCTGAAAATTGCCAATTTCTCCCACTCTCCTTGTAAAATCAGTGCTTGCATGCTCGCAACGTGTGAAACAAGCATGTGCAAGCACATATACAACCCTAGCATCAACACAAGGTCCCTCCTCCTCCCCTCCATTGCAACCCCTAGTTTCTCAAATTTCAAGAGAAGAGAAGAAAAGAGAGAAGAAGGAAAGAGGGAAGGTGGAAACAAGGAGGAAGAAGGAGAGGGTGAGAGTGAATGACAAGGTAAACTCCAAATCCGCCCTTTCTAGATATACATTAAAAAAATCAGCCCATACTTGTCCCCGTACAAATCCACTTTACATCATGAGAAGTGACCAAGACACTCAAAAAATGATTTTTCATTTTTCATGGTCGCGGCTCTAGACCAAGAGCCATGACCATGAAAATAAATGATTTCTCTTGGTCAATCCTTGTAGTCCATAGTGTAAAGCGCCCCTAAACTTGTATTAGACTATGTGTTCAAAATTTTGTGAATTCTGACCGTATGCATCGAAAGATAATTACAGGTAAGGTGAAAAATTTGTCCCCTGTCCAGACACTTGGTCCTCCGGGGGTCAAACTGTTACACATGAAGAATAAGACTTCCACTGTATGGATTCATGTTGGTGGTGCAAGCTGCAACTGTCTTTTAAAATACTTTTTAACCACCAACTTCATGGTGATTTCACAAAGACAGTACTGTATCAAATGGACACAACTGATCATGATACATCTGGAAATTTGACAAGGAGGACAGATTAGCACACCGTACATGAACCTGGCTGAAACACGATCTCTCAAGAGGGGTTTAAATGCAAAGAAATTTCCTGGATTCCTGGACTTTACTTCCAAAATTGTTTCCCATGTGGTTTTTTCCCAAACTTGATACAGTATGAACATGACTTGCAATAAATACATTGCTCATTGCTCATGGCCATTTCTGAAATTTGCAAGTGACGGTCCAATGTATCTGAATTGAAAGAAGAAGGAAAAAGAACTTTGTTCTCCTTTTAACCCTTTAGCGCCCAGGAAGCCCAAAATGGGACTCCCTAGGTGCTAAAACTCAATTTGCATGAAATCCATGAGGAATTAGGCTTGAGATACGAAGTTCAGATTTGCGCACACATTAGAGTTTTACTGAAAGTACTCAGGGTTTAAACCCTAAGTGTCACCCCAAAACGTAGATAGGGGTTGTATACGTGAAAGTCCACTTGTTTTTGAGAAACATAGTGGTTTGGTTAACTTAGGGGTTATTTTACTCTTAACCCCTACAGGACCAAGTGCCCAAAATGGGCTTTCTCAAAGTTCAATTAGGTTCCTATGGTGTCAATTTCCAGCATTCCTCTTTGAAAACTTTATTCTAGAAGGCCAATACTAAGACGTTGATGAGATAATTTTTTCCCTAAATTGGACATTTGATGAAAAAGTTATAGGGTTTTGAATTTCAAGTGGGGAAAGCGTGCACCTTGGGTACCTCCAAAAGCTTTTGCTAGGACACTCTATTGAATGTGAGCTTTTCAATACTCGCAAGTAATATTGTTTCCCTTCATATTGTCAAGAAATGTTCTTGTCTCTAGTGAAAATAGCATACTAATCCAAGTCAAACATTTTCACACATTATCACTCATTGTCAGGCAAGGTACCAAAATAACTTCTTCTTTTCCACTTAAAACTTAGAGATCTTTATATTTTTCACTTTTTATTTTTTCCACAACAATATGTGGCGGTGTCCTGATGGAAATTCTTCCATCATGTACATACAAGTATTAGTCTTTATATGTGTGGATTTTAATAAGTAAGGAGTTGGGATAAAAAGGTTTGGTCGTGGTGAGAACCACGGTTTGAGGATTTGGGCAAGTGTTAGCATGTAGGTGCTGCACCGCTCTTGTCACTGCTCAGGGGGATAGGTAGCGGGTTGACTGGTATTTTCCTGCCTCACTAGCGAGCCAAGCCGTGGGCCGCTCAACCACTCGACGGGCTCGATCGGGTTCGAACCCGGACTGGCGGCGGCCACTGACCACGACATTTCCAGCCAACCAAGTCCACGACTTGGCGATCAGGTTGTGCGAATCAACACCTTTATACGTCCGTTCCATCAGCTATCTTACGATAAGTTTTATTTATTTATTTTTTAGTTATTTTTTTTATTTTACTTATCTTGTTGGTTGGAAGGTCTAAATTTTTAGTCTTCCAATAAATAAAAGACTAGGGGGTTTATGTGGTTGAAAGTGGAAAGGATAAGAAAGTAGCAAAGTACCTTGTGGGGTACTTTGGATAGGGTGACATGGGCTGGAGTGCCCACGTCCACTTGAGGTGGAAAAGTTGAGAAAGATATTCCTTAGTGTGTGTGTGTGCGCGGGTGAGAGAGGAAGGGTTTTGGAGCAGAACTTTGACTGTGTGTAACTCGTTGAGCTTGAATGATATGGAATTGAAAATTTGTGATCTTGTTCCTTGTTTCAAGAGCTTTTCATACTCGTTTTAAAATTTGAATTTGGAGTTGTAGAGAAAAAGTTATTGAGGTTTTAATTCTGTGAAAACCCGAGGCCATCCATTGAGAGGCAGAGGTTTCGAGGAGCCATAACTTTTTCTGTAGTTCTCAATTTGATTTGAGATTTGGAGGGACTGTGCGTCTCTATCTTAGCTTTCTAGAAAGATATCACAATTGAAATTCGGAGTTGTGAGCAAGAAGTTATAGAGATTTGAATGAATAAGGGTAGGCAGAACTTTGATTGTCCATAACTTTCGGACAGTAGTTTAGATTGACTTGAAATTTGGAGGAGTGTTAGTTGTCTAAATTAGCTTTCCAGAGAGCCATTATACTTAGTATTTGAAGTTTTGAGTCATCGGTGTCACTTGTTTGAAGGTTACAGCCTTGGTGAAACTTTTCCATTGTGTTTTTGAACACTTCTTTTGAGTTTCCTAGTGTTTTTGAACACTTGAAGACTTTGGAGTTGAAGGATGGAAGAATTGAAGACTTGAGGCTTGAAGAGAAGAGAAGATGGGGACAAGTGTGTTGTGGCTTGTGGTCCGATTTCTTTTTTTGTGATTCCAAGCCAGCTTTGGAGGCTAGTTGTATTTCAATTCTGTTCTTGTAAACTCTGTTGCGGCGAAGTGGGGTTAATTGCCCACACGGTCGTGTTTATGTCGTTCCCACCGGTGAGGCACGTTTGCTGGTCACCGTGGGTTTGAATTTTAGGAGCCAATCTTTCGGACGGTTTCAGCTTGTGGTCTGGCCGTCCCGTTTTACCCGTCCGAGGCCGTGGTTTCTTATCACCCACCTTCACCCTTAACCCTTTAGAGCCACCACAGGATAGGCCAACGGGGAGGAGTTTGAAGACTGAAGACCTGAAGATTTGAAGATACGATTGGATTCCCGAGCAAACAATCTCCAGTCGCAGCCAGATTCCCTGCGAATTCTCAAGGCGCTCCCCTCTCTACACGACATTTGGTGCTTCCACTGAGAGAGCTTTGAGGCGGCTGGTGTGATTTTGCTATGGGAGACTCTGAAGGAGCTGCTGGTGGCGGTGGGAGACGCACCGGTGGAGTTCCATTTCCCATGGAGGACATTGTAGGGGCATTGGCCTTGTTTATGGAACAACATAGAGCAAACCAAGGTGGTCAAGGTGCCACGAAGGCTCTGAAGGCTGTTGTTTCGAAGATTGGAAGGTTCAACGGCAAGAATATCTCTAAGTTCTTGCGAACCTATGTTTGCGAGATGGAGGTGCATCAAGTTGAAGGCAATCAAATGATGCAGACTTTTGGCATGGCGGTTGTACCTGAGATTCGTGACCGGGTGCAAGAGATTCGCGAGCTCGTCATCTCATGGGCGGAGTTTGCTGAACGACTACGGGATGAGTATTTCGATGAAGATTTGGAGAGAATGACAAAGAGATCTTTTCTTGAGTGGGTGGAGCAACGGCCAGGGAACTCTATGGGTCCCAACGAGCTGTTGAGAGACTTCGAGAAGAAGTTTATCCAATTACCTTTGGCAGAGAGGCGCCTTCTTGAGTCCAGGAAGGCAGAGCTTTTTCTCCAAGCAACTGATGTTGCATTGGAGGACAGACTTCTTCTACTCCTAGGAGACCGGACCACAGAAGGTGGCTTTACCAATGACTGGAGGAGGGTAGAAGAGACCGTGATTCTTTTGGCCAAACAACAACGAGTGAGGTCAAGAGGAGTCGAAGGGAGATTTGATGCTGAACCTATTCAGACACCAAAATCTTTGAAGGTGTCTTTTACTCCAGCACCATCGATAAATCCGGGTTCTACCTTGAAGGCCACTAAGACTGCTGATGGAAATGCCCTTGAAGAGCTTATCAAGGGTTTTCGAGAACTCAGGGTGGAGTTTAGTGAATTGAAGAAGGCTAGAGGAACTTCTTCTTTACAACCATCTGAAGGTGCAAGGAAATATTCGAGGAGGTGTGTTTGGTGCGATGAAGAGACTGATCATAGTCTGAGAGGGTGTGAATCCTACGAAGAGGCACTCAAGAATGTTCTTGTCTTTTACAAAGACGGGAAAATCCATGATGCTTCTACTGGTTCTCCATTGGGGACCAATTATGGGAGAGGAGGAATGAAGAAGCTTATGGAAGACAAGATGGCACGATCTAGCTACGTGCAAGGGCATGAGACTGATTCGTACAACATTCAAGTGGAGCAACACTCAATTGGCGCTTTATCTGCTCAGACACAAGTGTTGATGAAGAGAGGAGCTCAAGCCATCAGGAAAGCAACTGGATGGGAAGACCCAGTTGATGCAAATAGCATCAGGGCATTTATGAATGATGGGAGGGATCGTGATGAACTCCATGATGTTTCAGTTGAAGAGAAGCGTGTAAGATTTGACGTTGATGATGGTGAGGAGCCAGCATCAAAGAAGAGATCCTCAGTACAGAATGAACCTTCAAAAGAAATGAGAAAGAGGGTTCCTACACGTTCAAAGCCAGCGGACCCTGATACTGTGCGTCCTAGTGATGTACCGTTGCCGAAGGAATGGTGGGAGAATAATAGAGACAAAGAGAAGGATGGACCAAACAAACAGTCCTCTGACAACAAAAGAGGAGAGGAGAAAAGAGACTCTAGTAGGGCCAAGGCAAAGGCGCCTGCCTACAAGCTCCAGTCAGACATTGAGACTTCCATTGATCTGAAGGGAGTGTTAGAAGAAAGGATTTTGGATGCCAAAATCGAATTCACTTTGCGAGAAGCACTTGGCATAGCCAAAAAAGATTTCCATGAGTTGATCATCGATATTATCAAGAGGAAGAGACAGATGACAGCTGAAGCTGTGATGATCAGAGCATTAGACACCCATATGTCTAAAGATGAAGAAATCGAGATTGGAGAGGTATTTGCTATGATGGGTGAGCCGGAGGTTCAAGAAGAAAAGATTCTAATAGAAGAAGCAAGAACCTTTGAGTGCTCGTATGATCATCCCATCATGAAAGAAGATGAAGAAAAGATCGAATTTGATCTACCATTTTGGGCTAGGGCCACCACCGAGACAAAGATAAAACTCGGAGGAGTAGATGACCATGTTTTAGCCCTTGTTGACCACGGTTCTGAGATCAATATTATGTCTCGGAGTGTCTATGAGAAGGGCAAATGGCCAATTGACACAGACCATGGCTGGATCATGAGAGCAGCTAATAGCGGGCGGACTCGGTTACATGGAGCTTGTCCAGCAGTACTTACCAAGATTGGGGATGTACAGGTAGAACAAAACTTCTTTGTTCAGAACCTTAGTGCCTATCCAATTATTTTGGGCCAACCATTTATCACCGCTTCACGAATGGAGACCAAGGTGTTGGATGACGGATCTCATTATGCCCGAATCCGAAGTGTTGATGGAAAGAGGTCGGTGCAATTCCTGACCGTGAGGCCTGACAATGAGAGGCATCGATTTCAACTCAGAGAGATTCCTCTTCCAACTTCTACGAACTTCTCGGATTTCTAGAGGGCACACGTGGGATGTGGGGATCCACGGGTGCTAAGGGAACTAATACTGGTAGATTCCCCAATGTACATACTAGTGTTAAGTGTGGATTTATAAGCGTGACAGAGTGTGGCTTTGTGAGCTTTACGAGTCTTAAAGACTTGGACCCTGTACATAGAAAGTTTGTGAAAAAGATGGAGAAAAATCTTAAAAATATGAAGGTTATAGAGGGAGATGAAAGCATTTCTGGTATTTACGAAGAAAATGGTATGCCAGATGATATCTTGCAAACCTTGCAAGATCTAGAAGCAGACAAGGATGAGGAGATGACTTTTCCTTGCGTTGTCAATGTTCATACAACTGCAATGTATCGCGGAATTTCTACAGCAATAACAGAGATGTGTGATTCCAAGATTGATGGGCAAAGATTAGAAGCTTCGGTTCAGACAAGATATAAGACTGTCGCCAAGAAGGTGAAGCCGGTGGCTACTCAGCTACCATTTGATACCGATGATCATATTAGACAAGCTGAGAAGGAGCCAAGTTTGAGAGAAGCAAGAAGGATTGGGCACAAGTTCACCAAAGAGACCTTGGCAAACTTGAAGATTGGAGGAGATGATTTCTTGACTGAGCCGGAGAAGAAGAAATTCCAAGACATGCTTTCTATGCATGGGAAGGCCTTTGCTTCTTCGCCAGATGAGATTGGATGTGTCCAACCAAGTGTTGTGGCACCTATGGTTATTTTTACGGTACCGCATGTACCATGGGATTTGAAGCCTATACCTGTGCCTAGAGCTCTACTTCCGAAGCTAGTAGAGTTGCTCAAGGAGAAGACACGTATGGGCATACTTGAACCTTCGATGGCTCCATATTCAAATCGGTGGTTTACAGTGCCAAAGAAGTCAGGAGCATTGAGGTTCATTCAAGATATGCAGCCTGCAAATAGAGTGACCATCAGAAACAAAGGCTCAGGGCCTATTGTTGATGAAGTAGCGGAAGCATTTGCGGGGCACGCAATATATTCCATTGGAGATCTTTATTCTGGTTATGATCAATTTCAATTAGCTGCTGAAAGCAGAGATTTGACAACCATGAAGACTCCACTTGGATTAGTGCGCATGTGTACACTACCTCAAGGTGCTACCAATTCCGTAGCACATATGCAGAACGCTATGAATCAAATCCTAAGAGACTTTGTACCTGAGAAAACCATACCTTTTGTGGATGACATTCCCATGAAAGGGTGTGAGGAGAAAGACAAAGATTTAACAGTCCAAGATGATGGTTGCAGAGCCTTTGTGAATAATCATATCAAGGATGTCGCCAAAATCTTGAGCAGACTTGAGGAGGTTAATTTGACCCTCTCCATTGAGAAGTCCAAGTTTGGGGTTGATGAGATTTTGGTGGTTGGACACTTATGTGGTTCTTATGGAAGAAAACCTAACCCTGAGAAGGTGGATGCTATTGGAAGAATGAAGGCCTGTAGCAATGTCACTGAAGTAAGGAGGTTTTTAGGAGCCTGTGTCTTCTACCAAATTTGGATCCCTCATTTTGCTCATATTTCAGAACCTCTGTATAAGCTATTGCGCAAAAGAAACAAGTTTCTTTGGCAATATGAGCAAGACCAGGCTATGATAGAGTTGAAGAGAGTTTTGGAATCACCATCGGTTCTAAAACAAGTGGACTATACTTGTGGGAGACCGGTGATTGTGACTGTTGACACAAGCCCGATTGCAATTGGGTGGGCTGTTGGACAAGATGATGAAGAAGGAAAGAGATTTGCTATCCGATTTGGAGCAAGGATTCTAACAGAGCGACAGAGGGCTTACCCACAAGTGAAAAGAGAACTATGGGGTGCCCTTACAGCTCTAAAGGCAGACAGAAACTACTTGATTGGAGCGGAGGTAGTATTGGAAACTGACTGCTTGCCTTTGTTGGGGATGATAGCAAATTGTTCTTCACCTGACATTGCAATGCTGCGATGGATAGCCTATATCAAATCCTTGAATCCTGTTCTAGTTCACATTGAGGGCAAAAAGAATTCTGTTGCCGATATGTTGTCTAGAGCAAGGTATTTCAAAGAAGAGGAGATGATGGCTTATGAAGATGATGAAGAATTGTTACATGGAGGCTATGTGATGAGTACTAATGGAGAAAGTCCATCCACTAGAGCTTTGCCTTTCAAAGCTGAGCTCTATGAAGGAAAGTTAAGAGATATTGGGCTTTATTTGAGCACAATGGAACGGCAAAGAAGTTGGATGGACAAAACATTCAAAGACATCAGACATCTGTCTTATGGATATCTGTTGAAAGATGGATTTCTATGGAAGAGGGCAAAAAGAGTTGGTGATGTGCCTTTAAGAGTGGTGGGAGACTCTGGAACCAAGACCCAAGTCCTACAAGAGCTTCATGATACACTCTGGGCCGGTCATAGAGGAGTGTGGGCCACTTATACAAAAATCAAGGAGAGATATTGGTGGAAGGGGCTGTACAAAGATGTTGAGGAGTTTGTAGCTTCTTGTGTAGTATGCCAATTACAATCCAAGGTGCGACACAGAGACGAATTGCATCCAACTTATCCCATTGCAATCCATTTTCAATGGATGATCGATTTGGTTGCTATGCCAAGTGCAATGTGGGGAATGAAGTACCTTGTTTTGGCCCGAGAAGAACTCTCAAACTTTGTTGAGGGAAGAGCATTGAGGACCAAGGCCACGGAGAATGTATGCCGATTTATACTTGAAGATATTTTTAGTCGGTATGGGAGTATTGGCCGAATGAGAGCTGACAGAGGAGAGTTGAATGCTACGGAAGCCAAAGAATTTTTCAAGCGATATGGTGTGCAGTTGAAACTGACAACTGCTTACAATCCTGAGGCAAACGGCAAAATCGAGAGGGGACATCCTCCAATCATTCATGCTCTAGTCAAAGCTTGCAAAGGGAAGCCTAGTTTATGGCCAAAATTGCTACCGTTTGCACTATGGGCTGATAGAACAACACATAGTACGGTTACCGGTTACATGCCTGTAGAACTTATGTATGGGCAGAAACCTATCATGCCGGTGGAGAACGATATTCCCACATGGGTGTTTCTTTCATGGGAAGATGGCATCAGTAGGGAAAGACTGTTGGAACTTCGTATTCAGCAATTGGCAAGATTGCCTGAGGACCTTGAGATAGCCTTGGAGAAGATGAAAACTGCTAGATTGGGCAACAAAGAACGCTTTGACAAAACACATCGATTGAGGGGAAAGAAGATCAGAGAGGGTGATTGGGTCCTTGTATTTGATAGTACATTGGAGCATCAACACAGCACGGTACGGAAATTTGCAAAGAGATGGATTGGACCCTATGTAGTGATTAAAGTGCACCTCAATGGCACTTATTCACTTCGAGAGTTAGATGGAGTTCCTCTTCGTGTACCAGTGGCTGGAAAACGCATCAAAGTCTTTCGAAGAAGTGACAGGTTTCATCTTGAAGACTTAGAGGACATTCTCGATCCACAACAATTTGATGACACTGATCAAGCTGAAGATGAAGATGAAGATTTAGAAGATGCAGTTCGGGACAACCAAGATAGTGAGGATGACTAAGCTTGGCACATACCAGAGGATGTGCAGGTTTAGAGAGGGTGAATGTCCTGATGGAAATTCTTCCATCATGTACATACAAGTATTAGTCTTTATATGTGTGGATTTTAATAAGTAAGGAGTTGGGATAAAAAGGTTTGGTCGTGGTGAGAACCACGGTTTGAGGATTTGGGCAAGTGTTAGCATGTAGGTGCTGCACCGCTCTTGTCACTGCTCAGGGGGATAGGTAGCGGGTTGACTGGTATTTTCCTGCCTCACTAGCGAGCCAAGCCGTGGGCCGCTCAACCACTCGACGGGCTCGATCGGGTTCGAACCCGGACTGGCGGCGGCCACTGACCACGACATTTCCAGCCAACCAAGTCCACGACTTGGCGATCAGGTTGTGCGAATCAACACCTTTATACGTCCGTTCCATCAGCTATCTTACGATAAGTTTTATTTATTTATTTTTTAGTTATTTTTTTTATTTTACTTATCTTGTTGGTTGGAAGGTCTAAATTTTTAGTCTTCCAATAAATAAAAGACTAGGGGGTTTATGTGGTTGAAAGTGGAAAGGATAAGAAAGTAGCAAAGTACCTTGTGGGGTACTTTGGATAGGGTGACATGGGCTGGAGTGCCCACGTCCACTTGAGGTGGAAAAGTTGAGAAAGATATTCCTTAGTGTGTGTGTGTGCGCGGGTGAGAGAGGAAGGGTTTTGGAGCAGAACTTTGACTGTGTGTAACTCGTTGAGCTTGAATGATATGGAATTGAAAATTTGTGATCTTGTTCCTTGTTTCAAGAGCTTTTCATACTCGTTTTAAAATTTGAATTTGGAGTTGTAGAGAAAAAGTTATTGAGGTTTTAATTCTGTGAAAACCCGAGGCCATCCATTGAGAGGCAGAGGTTTCGAGGAGCCATAACTTTTTCTGTAGTTCTCAATTTGATTTGAGATTTGGAGGGACTGTGCGTCTCTATCTTAGCTTTCTAGAAAGATATCACAATTGAAATTCGGAGTTGTGAGCAAGAAGTTATAGAGATTTGAATGAATAAGGGTAGGCAGAACTTTGATTGTCCATAACTTTCGGACAGTAGTTTAGATTGACTTGAAATTTGGAGGAGTGTTAGTTGTCTAAATTAGCTTTCCAGAGAGCCATTATACTTAGTATTTGAAGTTTTGAGTCATCGGTGTCACTTGTTTGAAGGTTACAGCCTTGGTGAAACTTTTCCATTGTGTTTTTGAACACTTCTTTTGAGTTTCCTAGTGTTTTTGAACACTTGAAGACTTTGGAGTTGAAGGATGGAAGAATTGAAGACTTGAGGCTTGAAGAGAAGAGAAGATGGGGACAAGTGTGTTGTGGCTTGTGGTCCGATTTCTTTTTTTGTGATTCCAAGCCAGCTTTGGAGGCTAGTTGTATTTCAATTCTGTTCTTGTAAACTCTGTTGCGGCGAAGTGGGGTTAATTGCCCACACGGTCGTGTTTATGTCGTTCCCACCGGTGAGGCACGTTTGCTGGTCACCGTGGGTTTGAATTTTAGGAGCCAATCTTTCGGACGGTTTCAGCTTGTGGTCTGGCCGTCCCGTTTTACCCGTCCGAGGCCGTGGTTTCTTATCACCCACCTTCACCCTTAACCCTTTAGAGCCACCACAGGATAGGCCAACGGGGAGGAGTTTGAAGACTGAAGACCTGAAGATTTGAAGATACGATTGGATTCCCGAGCAAACAATCTCCAGTCGCAGCCAGATTCCCTGCGAATTCTCAAGGCGCTCCCCTCTCTACACGACAGCGGAAGCCTTCTTATTGACCATTTGGATTGTCAATCTAAAACATATTAAGTTCAAAGTGTGAGTTGGCAATTTTTGATCCTCCACTCATTGCATAGTTGTTTTGAATATGCTACACCGGTCCTCTACCTCTAAAATTTGGTGTGTAAGGAACTCGCATCATGCTTAAGAAGATGGTAATGGATTTAGACCCTATGTAGTGCAAATTTTTTGACACCAAGTGAAGTCAAAGTCTGCTGATCCACTGAACGCAGGGAAGAAAATGAACCATTTGCTAGACTTCAAACACTATTGTCTTTCAATCCGTGCGGTCAAAGTTTATGAAATTTTGTGAGTACATTTTTTAATAAGTCTTAATTTAGATCCTATGTTCAAAACTATAAATAATAAGTTTTCATTCATTCTTTGTTCATTGCATTAGAATCCAACAATTTTGAAGTGTTTTCGGTGTGAAACTGTCACGGTATCTTAGGGGTTATCATACAAAAAATGATTTTAAATTTAGCAAGACATACACCTTTGGATTGAAGATTCATTTGGAGGTGCTTTCAATATCTCACCCTTATCATGCTCAAATACAACACCATTTTGCAACTTCTCAAGCATGTAGTAGGTGCAATAAAGATCTGAATTAAAATTGCCTTGTATCATTGGATCATGCTCAATACAAATACAAACTTTTGTTACTATCGTATACATAAGTTCTTACACCTTTTATGTCAAATACTTTAAAAAATTATGTTGCACCTCAAATGTGGCTTCTCATACCTTTAAGGATTAACCCTTCAAGGACAACATACCCATAGGTGGTCACTTTTGAAGTAATCTATGAATACATTTATCAATAGTTCATTGCTACTTGATCCACGGACTCCGGAAACTTGCTTGGATATGTGCGCTTCCAACAAATGCAACGAGACATTGAGGCACAATATGATAGATATATAGTTTGATGGGGGGCCAAGTGACATCTCCACTGTATTTCAACGTAGAAGCCCTTTTCTGATTTGTGGTTGTGGACATTCTTCGATGGGAGATACGCATGCAGCATGTGTGGACGCGACCCATTGGAGCAATCGCACATCGAACCATTGGCGCTTTTAGAGAAAGGTGTATACGGGCCAACAATTTGGATACCAAGCGTTGTCGTCTTTAAGTCTTACACGTATTGGTTGTCTTTAATCATTAATGTTGGACTAGCTATAGCTAATGGTCAAATTGACGACCACAATAGATTATAAAGAATATAATCTTACACACTCAGAGATTCTCCATCAACCATAGCCTACCCAACATTGAAGGGTCAACCCCTAAGAGCCTAGTTAACCCTAGGGGAACGATTTGCATTTTGGGCACGTTCCTTAAATTTTTTAAAAATCTTTTTTTGGGATAGTTTTATACTTGATTTCCCTAGATAAGAGCTTCGTTGAAAAAAATAAAAAATAAATTCGTTCATTATATGAAAGTTATAAGCCTTCAAAGTTAAATTGGGGGTTCTAGACAGCTCCAAAACTTTTGCTAGAAGTTTTTATTAACATTGAGAATTATTGTACATGTAGTCGACATTACCTTCTTTGTAGGTTTCAATTTTTTTTTGTCTTGAGTGTAAAAAACATTTAAATCCAAGTCTAACATTTTCACACATTGTCGGGCTAGGTACTAAAAAAACTTCATCTTTTCTACAAAAACCCTAGAGATCTTCATATTTTTCACTTTTTTATTTTTTGACAACATTATGTGGTGGAAAGTTTCATACTGACCGTTTGAATTATCATTCTTAATCATATTGAGTTTACAAAAAAAAATTGAACCTCCACTCCTTGTGCACTTGTTTTGAATATGCTACACCCCTTTTCTTCCTCTAAAAATTGGTATACGAGGAACTTACATCATACTTAACACAATGGTAAGGTATTTAGACCTTGTGTAGTGCAAAACTTTGACACCAAGTGAAGTCAAAGTCTGTTGGTTCACTCAATGCAAGGAAGAAAATGAACCACGTTCTTGACTTCAAACGCAATAATCTTCATATTTGTGCATTGAATTGCAGCAAAAACTTATGGTAAGTTTGTATAGAAGTTTTTAAAAAGTCTTACAATTTAAAGTCCGAAATTGTTCTTCAAAATTAGATTTTCTTGCCACTTGTTGATAGTGGTAATTTTGGAGTGTTTCATGACGGAAAATGCCTTGGGACGTAGGGGTAACGGGTTAACATCTAAATGACGTTTTGTACATGTGGGGTACATTAAGGATTTGGGTAGGCTCTTGATATTCCATTTTTGATGATTAAATTTTGAGGATTTTTTTGAAGACTTTTTTGAAGATAAGAATATGGATCATCTTTGGAGGAATATTGTTATAATTTGTTACTCAGGGGGAAACTTTATGGTGCTTCAATCATCAAAAGCTGGACTTTGAGACAGTTGGGCAAGTCCATTGAAACGAAGGATTTCATTTTTTTTTTAAAACCCCTAAAAGAAGAAAGGTGATTTTTTCTATTGTTTTGCATTTAGATCCAACTATCATGTATTTCATTTAAAATATAATTGTTATGCTTAAGAAATAGATGCATTCTATTCCCCTAGTCAACGCAAAAACCTTTTTCCTTATCTTTAAACCCTCCACTACTTTTGGTGTGCAATGACCTAACTTAAGGTAGAAGACAATTCCATAAAAATATGAAGTGGGTAGTGAAAGAATTTGGCATTATTTTGAGTCACATTACATTGACCATACTAGTGCATGGTAGAAGAACCAGTCTTCCACCCTATATTGCATGTATCTTACAAGTCCACTCAATCTAAGTTTACAAACATATTTGACTATTTTCTTGTAAAATTGAACTCGAAGATTGTATATTCAAAATTGCGAGACGTTGTAATATCTCATCTTAACCCCTACAGGACCAAGGCATTTCACAAGAATCTCTACTCCAGTATCAAAAATGCAAAGATTAATTTTTTGAGAATGTAATCATAGGATCTTCTTTGAAACTTATAAGAGATGATTTGACAAAAAATTGTGAGTTTTGACCGTGTGAATTGAAAAATAATTGCAGTCAAAGTGAAAAAAATTGTACTTTGTAGGTACACTTGGTCCTTAAAGAATTAAAGATACAATTTAAAGGTTTTTTTTTTGGCAAAACAAAGGCACAATGCTTTCCAGGTTAACTGTGTGTATGGAGTGTTTGATCATTCCACCACTAAGTATAGTCCACATGACATAAGTAAGGGGTATGGTATGAATTGTTGAAATGTTGTCACGGTAGACATTTGCTTGACTCCACAAATGCAATTTGATAACACTGGCGTACACAAAACAAGGGATTTGCCTAAATACCCTGGTTGAGTGTTGCACCTTGGAAGGGTGGGGGAGGGTAGGAACAAAACCGGCCCCTATTTTTATGTTGGAGGGGGGCCTATTTGTTCCAAGGGGGGCCTATTTGTTCCAAGGGGGGCCACCGAGGGTAATATGCAACCGCATGCCCCAATTTGGAAAAAAAAAACCAAAAAAGCCTCGAGGACCCTAAAACGGGCAGGGCCAGAAAAATGAACCCACCCGAGGCTGAGGTTTGGTGCAACGCTCGACTAGGGTCAATAAAGAGATCCCAGAACAAGGTCGCACACATCAAACATGGTGTTTGAACTACAATACCTGTACAAATTGTTTTCAAAGGTCACAGTCTACATCGCAATCAGAGGACACAACCTAATGTGAATTATTTGGAAAGTTGTATCACATATCTTGTGGTGGCTAATTGACAACTATTAGAGTCATAAGGGCTGCTTTACACTATGGTGGAGAAGTTCACCGGTCAAGAATTCAAGGGAAATGGAGCAATATGATTGGAGAAAAAATTGTTCTTCACCGGATTGGGTTTACAGTACGGCCAAGACTTGACCGGTGGAGAACTTCAAGCATGGATGAAAAAATGACATGGCCGCCTATGTGGCAAAACTTTTTTGAAGAGTTCTTCTCCGGTGGGCTAGTTTCTTGTCCGGCCTCAAACCCTCGGACAAGAAACCAACCCACCGGAGAAGAGCAACTTCTTCATGCATTACTTTATTCTTTTTTTGTCTTGTCCAACATCCACCGCTCGCCTCAAATAACCATGTCTTGGCCGAGACTTCTTGACCGGCCGGTGGAGTTCTCCACCATAGTGTAAAACCCCCCTAAATGTACCAAGCACGGGAGTTGTGATGTGGAATAGACTGCCACATTTCCTTTTCAGTTGGCAAAGCAGAGCACGGACAAACCGTGAGGATTTGATATGGCACCCAAAATAGCATTCATTAACTGAATTAAACCTTCTGCTTTGTGATGGTGGCACTATATGGGGCATTTGTGATGATGGTGTATGTGGGGCAATTGTATTGGTGTGGTATGTGGGGGCGATTGTATTGGTCCGGTATGTGGAGCACGTGTGATGGTGGCATATGCGAGGCACTTGTGATAGTGGCGTATGTGGGGCACTTGTCATGGTGGCATATGTGGGGCACTTGTGATGGTGGCATATGTGGGGCCCTTGTGATGGTGGCGTAAGTGGGGCAGATTGAGTTGTTTCCTTTTACCAACTTGCACCATTGGTCATCCTTAACCCTTTAATGCCTTGGAATTTCCTGAGTGTGTTGTAGAGGCCCATTTTGGGCTTCTTTGACGCCAAAAGATTAAACCTTTAGGGCCTAGGTCATGTTTCACCAAAACCTAGATATGTGCTGATTTTTTTTCTTTCAACTAACTTTGATGGAAATATAATGTCTTATTTGATCCAACCTTACAAAATTGAATTCAAACCATAACATGAACTTTGGGAAAAATTTGAACACATCGGAGGATTGATGGAATAGATTATAGTGTCGAATGATACCAAATTTGGTGATGAAAATTGTGGACTTTGGAGGGTATACTACCTTATCCATCAATAGACTCTTGCACAGATTATTGTACTTTGAATAAAAGGGGTTCACATGTGCACTTGGCTGATAGCTTTGCATTGACATATCATAGGTGAAGAAAACATTTATACATGATTATTGATGATTTTTTTACTTTTGTCTACATGATTGTATACAAAAATGTTCCAAATTCATACGAGTTAAAACAAAAGTTTTTTATGCAATAAGAGAGATCAATTATCACAAAATAATGAAGAATCTCTGAAAGACAAATTTTAGTCAAAATTTAAGACCAAAATCATCTTGCACATGTATGAAATACAATATAGTATGCGGCATGGTATTCATTGTATTTACCTATATTTGATGTATTTTGTGTTGTATTCCAAGATTTTCCCTAAGTTTTATTACTCCAAATAATGATATAATTTTTGCAATGTTTTCATACAGTAATGTGTGCGCAAATGTAAACTTCACATTTCAAAACTTAATTCTTCATGGATTTCATGAAAATCGAGTTTGAACACCTCAAAAGTCCCAATTTGAGTCTCGTGGGTACTAAAGAGAAAATGGCTTTAAAATATAACTAGGCAAAATATGCTTATGCAAGTATAACAACTGATATGGACTGTAAGAGGCTAAAGAAGCCTACCTATTGAATCCATAGTCCATAGCAATCTACAACAATATAATATCCCAAACCCAATGACTTCCCTAAAGTAATCCATACTTTCTCCAATCACATTTGATAGTTTACACCACTCGTTCAGCCAAGCCATTTGCCTCAAGGTGATCCCTTGAGGTAGATTTGGCCTCTAAGAGCCTTGGTGCATAAATCTTCATATTCATCGAGGAATTCATTTCCTTGATCTGGCAACACCTCTATAGGTGCTTCAAAACTTGGTCCAAAAATGTTGCGGCAACAAACTTGGAAGAGTTTTGTGGTAGAGCAACAAGCTCAATCCACTTGCTCATATGCTCCACCATAACTAACATATACTTTGCTCCACGTGAAGTGACAACCAATGGCTCAACACAGTCTAGTGATCCCCAATAGTCCAACCTTGTGATAGATAAGAACTTGAGTTAAGGTGATAAGGTGTTGGAGCTAGCCTTCACCCAGTCACATGCTTCACAAGTTCACATCTACCAACATGCTGCAACATATTGATACTTATCATTCCACCAATATTAGCCACGCAACATCAAATGCAATGCCCATGCCAAAATGACCGAGATCCTTGTGCACCTTTCGCATCAAGAAGCTCTATGGTGAGGTCTTGGAACTATAAGCTTAGCTCCATTAGACCATAATCAAAATAACAAGTTGTCTTTCAACAATACCTTGCTGCTCGATGTTCAATCTTGACTTTCTAATCGTAGAAATGAATGAAACGAATGTGCCATGCTGAATCTTGTGTAAGATGAGAAGGTTTTTGCAGTCTTCAGCTTCGGCATATGGTCTATTATGTTTTATCACATGAGCCCAAAATAAGAATCTCGGTAGCAAAAAATTGTTAACAAAGTAAGGTAGACAAATGCATACCAACGTGGAACCACCTCCCGATCATAAATCTCCATGTCATCTCGCTCCAATTAACCCCTACAGGCCCAAGAATCCTTTTGAAGACTATAAGAGTTTCCTTGGAAAATCGTTTAGGCCTTTAGGCGTTAACTCTAGAGAACTTGGATTGTGCGAGAGCCCATCTGCATCTAGGTTGGTGCCACCAACACGATGCATCATTTCAAAATCAAAACTCTTGGAGAAGTATAGCCTCCTAGCGAGTTTGCCAATGAGCTTATCCAACTTCATAAGCCATTGTAAGGGCTAATGATCAGTCATCCATGTAAATTGTTGTCTATATAATTAAGCTGAGAAGTGAGTAATAATCCACAATGCTGCCAAAGCTTCTCTTTTGTAAGATGAATACTTGGACTCTGCAGTCTTATTGCTTCAAGATGCGTAAGCAACAATGTACTCTTATACAAGCTCATCAATTGTGTAAGAATCGCTTCAAGACCTAGATAGTATGCAATTGAAAGGATCTGGAATCATCATGTTGTTGAAGCACTGTGGTTGTGCCGAGTCTTAGCTTCAACATCTCAAAAATCTGCTACGACTCACGGCCTCAAGTCCAAAGTTGGTCCATGTTAGTCATGACGGTAAAAGACTTGGCATTCAAGCTGAAGTTTTTAACAAATCTTGCCCATGTCCGTGATCGCTTGTCTAGTTGTCCATTTACCTACTTGCGCTAAGGACCTATGCTTGTTTGCCCAAGTGCCTATAGTTGCCAAGGATGTTGAAGTCACCATAATAAACAATGTTCCATACTTTCGGACTTGTATGGTGCAGATGAACAATAATTTACAGATCCATGCAGCCTTGCAAGAAGGGGAACTTTGCAGGAATTTGTATGAGCATGTGAAAATGAGGCTTCATGTATTGTAGAATTGATAGTGAACTAGTATATTGGCCCGTTGTCCCTAACGGGAAATGACTACACCGTTACTTTAGAAACAAAAAAATAAGAATAAAAATTGTTCGATTAGATTTGATTGACACAAAGTTGCAGAAGTGCTTTGTGGTAAACTACATTGTGCATTAATTTCACTTCCTCAAGAGGAGATCGTTCCAAAAGCACCAAAACATTTCCGGGAGCAATTGCCTGCAAAAATGCAACATACAATTGCCCATGCAAAAATACATTGTTTATGAAATAGATCCCAACCTTTGAAAGCGTCTATCTTTGGGACTTGTTAATGCTCATGGCAAATGCAACACAAATTGAAAACTGTTTGCGCCGCATTGGGAAAGGAAGTCCGGACTTCTCAGTAACGATTGCAATTTGTGGAACAAATGCAACGTACCCTATACAATCACTTGTGAGGACTTTGGCCTCAATAGTTCGGTTTGCGTACCGGCGAATCATAAGTCTAGTGCCATTGTAAAGTCCGTTGGATGCATCTAGATTGCGCAAAAGTATTACATGTTTACCAATCTTCACCTTAAGCTCATGCGATGGTCACCTCCTAAGTTCCAACATATTCAAGTACTCCATTGGAATCACATTGACGCCATCCTCATCGTCAACTCTATCAGTACTTAAGAAACTTCGACCTCCTTGAGGCACCATCTCAAGCACCACGACATTGGATTTTTCTATGTCTTTGTTTAGTGCCACCAGGATAGCACGACTGCTATAAAAATCTCTTCGACCCATGCCACTCGCAATTCCACGGTAAATTACGTCGATTAGATCTTTCATCGTCTGTTGAGGCAATAACATATTGCGTGGACGACAAATATAATCTTCGTGAACAGTCTCCAGCCTGCCTTCTCTAAGAGCCAGAAGCCAATCTACAAATATTCGGTTTCCAAATCCTCAATTGTCGCAGAGGTAGCAATAGTACGCATATTTTGATGCAAGCGACACACTTCTACGTGGGCCACATGCGAGACTCTTTGATCAATGTTGAGACAATATCTGCCCACAAGCCCCTTGGAATAATAGGTAACACCTGACGGAAATCGCGAGACAACACCAAAGTAATTCCTCCAAACGACACATCACATCGGTCGGTTATGTTGCAAAGCGAACGATCCACAACTTCAAAAGCAAATTTGTGGAGCTCGGGTGCCTCATTGCACAAAATGAGAGTTGTACGACATATCATTTCGGCCAAATGACTATGTCTGCTAAATATTGCATTGAGAAGTCGCATCCAACTCAATTGGAATCTTGAACCTAGAATGAGCGGTCCTCCCATTTTGCAGCAACAACCAAAAATTCCTGTCAAAGCGATAGCCATTGCAATATGATTCCACAAACAAACATAATAATTTTCTCCAAGCACGTCTTCCATGTACCTTCCTAGACCCTGGCTCATTTGTAAAATAAACCTTGCCAAAGAAGTCAAGCGTGCTTGACTATATAACTCTGTTGTAAATATTATGCTGCTCAGGGTTCAAGGTTTGAACTTATTAATCAACTTCTTCCACCAATTCCACAACAATGTTGATGACTTGCTCTAGAATAAATCAATTTCCACTCAAACCCTACATGGAAATTGCAAGCTGTGATAGATCAAAATATTCCAGCCACATCTCATATTGAGCAAGTCATTAAGTAATGTCATCCAAAGTAAGACTCCAAATATGCTCCTCTGATGGCTCTTCCATCCCATCCTACTGCAACCAATTCCCGCAGCTGTCCGATAAACTCTCTTGGAACGTCTTCCATAGTCGTCGTGGGTTTCCAAGCAGACCATGTGTCAAGATGGTTGCAAACAACGCACAAAGCTGAGCGCTTGACTTCATTCTCGCATCCTCAGGAAGGAACTTCTCCTACTCTTCGTCGTTATCATAAACTCCATCGCAAGGCACACTTTTTTGAAAGTCCTCTAGAGATGCCTTCTATCAGTACGTAGGTCTTTAAAACTTCTTGCGGCCTTCAGCGCCATCAAAAGTGCCCAAAGAAAGCATATTTCTCCCCCGCAGAAGGATTCACAAAGTAAAGATGTCCCAATGGGAATCCCCTCTCATCCACCATCCATTGTTTTGTTGTTTGTTGCCGTACAAAGCAAGAAGGAAGTCCACGTAGGATGTCTGCCTAGCAAGTGCGGTGTTGTTTCAATTTGCCACAAACCACTCTGTCAAAGTTGTCTTTTACACATGATCTGAGTTAACAATGTCCGCAAGGTTATTGTTTGGATCAAATCTTAAGTTACACGTTGTCCACAAGGTAAATGAATTTGAAAATGTTGAATAGCGCGGTGTCAGGTAGAGAAGTCTTTGCCTTGGGAAAATACTGGATTTCTTGCTGCAGTTAGTTTTGGCTTAAGACATGAAAGATAAGGATAATATAAGAAGTATTAATCCTTGAACACATCATGTATACATACTTGTACCTATACCCTTTTTGTACGTATACGTAGAGTATTTTTATATGTACATGTAGAGTACTTTAATACTTGTATTTGTCATGTATAAATACAGTAGAACATGCTATACGAATACATGATTTATACGTGCAAGTATAATACTTTTATACATACATGTACAAAGTATAAATACGATCTACCGTATACAAAACCGTATAAGTTTTGTACATACCTTCAAAATCCCGAATCTCCCTCTAAAATAATAGCCAAACTTCAAATAACCACCAAATTAGCATAAATACTTCAAATCAGGAGTGCATTAGCTTTTTGGAAAGCTGTCAAAGTGCTTAACAGAGGGAAAGAAAGATTCAAGCTCTACAAGGTACTGTCAAGAGTCCATAGCTTGTCAAAGGTCGTACTCCCAAATCTAGCATCAGCTGCACCTCCCTTTGCTTCACAGAGCACTCTGACTTCATACAAGCTTTGCCAAAGCCGAGTGATAGCTTCCTAAAAAGCTGATAACACCACCTAAGCTCTCTACAAAATTCGTCTTCAAAATCTATACCAAACGTTTTCTATGCTCAGTTGAAGTTGGTGCCTACTTCCACTCTTGAATTTAGTCGGCAGCTCAACACCCTCTCACTTTCAAAGCCATAACTTTGTCTCAAACAATCTAAATAATAAGTTACAAATCTCCATAGAAAACTAACACAATAACACTTGACTTGCTCAAATTTCATAAACAAAAACACTATAAACAAGTTTCTACAAGCTTTTGAAGTCTCGGTCTTCTAAATTTCTTTACAGCAGACACTATCCCACTCAAACACTCATAGAAAATACACACAAAGTTCAAATAGAGCGTGCTATATCATTATAAAACCACAACAACAAGATGTACAAGCTCCCAAAATTTCATAGTAAAATTCGTAGTACACATAGAGCTCTTGCTCTCCAAAAAACTGCCCACCGAAAAAACTCAACTCTCGTGGAGGAGAGAGGGGAACCCGACCCCTTTGCCTCCCCCCAAAGTCAACACCAGCCCATATCTACGCCTCATGGGCCTCAACTAGTCATTGGCTAACTCCCTTAAGCTTACTTCAGCCTTATCTATCCCTTATCTTAGCCATAAGGCATCAAAAGTCTACCAAATGGTAAACTATTTCTACCTTTCATCTACCAAACTTCTAACATGCAAGGTGAAGTTTGGAAACATTAAAAACTAAACAAATAAAATCAAATATATGTCTAAAAGAGCTTGAAAAGAATTTCAAGAGGAACTTCACTCCATCTGCAAGAACTTGAGGATGCGTTGAAGGATAAAAGCAACAAAGTTAGCACGAGCAGCCTTGGTCAATGGATTAACTGGACCTTCAAGCCAACGTTGATGACCGCAACTCCCTTTGACAGACCTAAGACAACAAAAGTATTGATTGTCATTTAGGCCTTCAAAAATCCCTCCAAACGTCACATCTCGAGTACCAGGTTCAACACACCCAACCTGCAATAGAATCACCAGGGCACGAGCATCTTGTTGAAGATTGCCGTGCCACTGCTGCTCCACACGAGGTTGCTTTGGCGGCCGAGAAGGCCCAGCTTCTTCTTGTGGACGCTCATGCAGTGGTGCACGACTAAGCGACAGAAGAGTACAAACCGGCAGTTGAGATAAAGAAAAATCCAGCTCAAGCTCTGGTTGAAGCTCTTCATCCTGAGACTCAGAAAAAACTCTCCAATTTGACATGTCCAAAAAAATTCAAAACAACTACATAAAACTGATGAAGCTCTAAATGAACCTTCTTCTTATAACACAAATACTTTGTAGAAGGCGTCACCTTGAAGCTTTCCCAAAGATGTGATCTCTTTTTCTCCAATCAAATCCACTCAAATAAAATATAAAATAAAAATATAAAACAATGGATAGGGATATAAATCCCTTCAACATGCTCTGATAATCGCCAAGCCGCGGAAGTCCAACTGGTAAAGTGCTTCAAGCGCCATAGCACTGGTCCGGGTTCGAAACCCTTTGGACCCGTATGAGCATGCGAATGGCCACGTGGCTTGGCACTGCTAGTGAAAACTAGGCAGGAAACTACCAGTTGGCGCCACCTACCCCCCCTGAGCATGTGAGAAGATGCAGAGACTCCAAGTTTCGTGGTTAAAACCACGATCCTTTCTCTTCCCCTTTCATTCCTCTGATCTCCCCCCCTCCCTTTTGTCTATACTTTTATTTTTCTTAGTTTTATTTCTATTTGCTCTGAACACTACTCTCAATCCATTTCACACTGTATTTACATATTAAACCATTTCCTTACACGACAGCGGTATGACTTGTGCATTGGAAACTAAAGTAGCGTCCAGGTTGCCTCAGACGCAGAGACAATGTGTGCGTCAATGTACTCTTGTACCTCGCCATTTTGGTTTTGCAAGACTACAGTTGCACGATAGTGACCTCTGTACACATATTTAAAAATGTACTTCACATTGGCTATCGACAAACATACTTGTACGTAAAGATGGCAAGTAAACTATTCATTAAATCAACTTAAATGATGAATGAAAGGGCAAAATACATTATTTACCTCAATGTTTATGTGCGCGTTGTATTTAGACACTAAATATAGATTGTGGGTACAATCCAAGTATCATCAATGTGACGTCCTTCTCGGTCAACAAAAGAACAACCATCATACTTCTTCTTGTATAGAGAATAGCCATCCCCGTCGTTAGAGATTTTGTTTGTGAACTTGCGAGGGTACCATCTTTTACGCAAGAGGACGTTGTATCCAGAAGGTTGCAAGGCCGATGTACTAAGCACTATCGCATTGTCTCGTATGCGTCTGGGTGAGTGGTCCAATCAAGAATTTCAGCACTCATAACTGATTCAATATTGTTTGGATTGAACTTTGATTGTTGGTCCATAATCAACCGAATGTGTGGGTGCGGACCGCCCCACTTCTGGAATTTAATCACCCAATTGTATCCCTATACTCTTCCAAGAATAGAACGATCTTTCAAATCTACTATCAACTTTTTCAAATAGAACACACATGCAACCAAATCTAGCCGGTCTTGTGATGTCTGTGTACATTGGATTTTGGCTCTTATCTCAAGCCATCTCAAGCTACACCTGAACGTATTGAACAAGTCCGGCCGTCCATACATTTGAACGATGGTCATGACATCTTGATAAAGTTCATTCATTTGACGCAATCCACCCAAAAAAGACGATGGCAAGATAACTCTATGATCGAGCTATTGTAGGTAAACATCATTACCAACATGGAGAGCGTCCACCATTCCGGTGTAAAGTTCCATCTGCAAGACATTCTGATTGAATCCAAAAACGTCAATCGGTTCTCTTCAATACATGGCCACGCATCCACAATGTACTACTATAGCAAATGTCCAGCATAGAATATGTGGTTGTCATGACTACGCTGGTGAAGCATGTACAAATAGAAGTTCATCTGTGTCACTTTCATTGTTCCACCCCTAGCCCTAGTAGTATTTGGATCTACTGCTGTAAGCACAGAGCCTTGAGCTTGAAAGCCCCTCAATGACATGCTTTGTGACCATCCTTGAAGATCGTCGGAAAAGAGAAGGACCTACTGCAATGGCTGATATGATGAATCCATAACTCTTTCCATTGTAGCTCCCCAATCAATTTTTTGACCACAATATCCCTCTCAAAAATGCTCCCATCATGGCCATTGTCAACGATAATCGCGCTGACCTTGTCAACTCTGGGAATATTGTATGTAAGTCAATCATGCGATTGCACAACATACAAACAAAGCTCTCACTTTTGAGCCAAGTTTTCAATCAATCGTTGATGAACATTTTGGTAGAGTTGCACATAAGGATTGTGCTCCAACAACATGTTTTGAAGAGATTCAATTGTATTGCGGTCAAAATCCAAAAAAATGATTATTCAAAGGTCGTGAGCAGCATCCTTATCCACTATATATATCTGCGAAATTGGTAATCTACCCCTTCCGCAGGCAAAAGGTTGCCTATCATATGATATAGTTGGCCTTGAAGTCGGAAGCTGTAGTTCTCGCCGATTGCAAGCTCCCGATCAATCATTGCACCTAGAGGTGTGAAGACCAATGCGCTACTATATTTGCGAATTGAAATCCTAAAGTTTTTGGCTTCTTCTGTATTATCTCTTAGCAAGCTCCGCAATGGTTGAGGAGGCGTCGCCAATGGGGCAAGGTTCACTTTTCCGTGCTCACAACAAATACTGAAAAGCGGATTGTCTATAGTTGAAAATCTTGAAATGACGCGCTCCTCCAGCCAATGCAATGCATCACAATATTTGCGACGAAATGTCATTTACTGCAGTCCCTGTCGAACACTACCGGACACTTTACTAAATACACAGTGTGCCAACGATAAATCATGACGCATTGTTTGATGTAGATTCGTAGTGGTTTGACGTTGATTCCTGCTAGGCTGAAGAATCTCCGTACGAACTACGCGTCGTTCTCATGCCGATTGACTTTCGGAAATGATAGTTTGTCTTTGCGGGATGTGATTCTGCAACTCCAAAGAATCTCCATGCCTTTGGCACAATGTTCACACCCTAGCTCAATTCCCAGTTGTTTTGGCAAGGCTGGATTCCTCCGTGCTTGAAAGATGTGCATGCGTCTAGAACGATGATCACGCATCAGATTATTCACGCTAGTTGGAAGATTGTCCATCATATGTGAAGGAGGGCACACTATATATAAAAAGAAATATATAATAAAAACAATATAATGAGAAATATTTTTTAGCAAAAGTATAAGCCATACATATTTAATTTTTGAACCCTTCACTGCAAATATATATTCTACTCTAGTCATAAAGCCATAAAAACTTGAAGTAAAATCGGATTTTAATTTACCGCAGGATGATAAGTGGGCTAATTAGTGGGCGGGGTAAAAACTCTGCGGGAAAAACTATGGTTGGTGGGTAAACCACGAGTGGGGGGTTTTACCGTGGGTATGGAGTAAAGTGCGGATGAGGAATAAACCACGGGTGGGGAATAAACCGTGAGTGGGGAGTAAACCGCGGGTGGAGAGCAAACCGCGAGTGAGGAGTAAATCGTGGATGGGGGTAAATTGTGGTAGTAGTATAGTTTAAACAACGCGTGGGAGGGGAAACGTGGGGTGGGTAAACGTGGGTGGATAAACAACGTGGGGAGGGGAAAGGCAAGGTGGATAACACATAGGGTAGGTAAATACTTTGGGGGGGGGAATCACGAAGGTTGGTAAACGCGCGTGAAAGCGCAGAGCAGGCGTAGAGTGCCAAAGAGTGTCACTGATCCTCTGCCCTGTTATTGTGTCCCTCGCTCAGATTTTCAACCCTCCCTCTCTCTGACGCTTCTTCTCCAAGTAGAGCTCCCTCCTTCCTTCACCTCGTTGCTCTCCAACAGTGACGTGGCACCACTGCACGGCCATAGGGTGCCCGTCTATACTTTATAGTAGAATGATGTCTTGTAGGCCTAGGGCAAATTGACCCCCTCATTGGGAGTTACCCAAGGTGGGCCCCATCTTAATTGCATGGGGTCATTTTTTGACCCTCTTATTTTAGGGGGTCGAGAGGCTTTTTTGGATTTTTTAAAGACAAATTTGGGGCCTATGGTAATTGTTCACTCCGAAGGACACTCCCTTGCTAAACTAGGGCCCCATCCAAAAACGAAACAGGGGCCAAGTTTTACCGCACCACCTCATGGACCCCTTGGGTAACTCCCAACGAGGGGGTCAATTCGCCCTGGGCAAGACTTGTCTTGAGGGTTTTGTAATGAAGTCCATATGTGTAAAGTGAAATCTGTGTCGTAAAACACTGGGAAGCCACTTGTCTTCGCACCTTGACCCATCCCATTCGTCATGATATGAGGGGAGTGTCATCAGCTCTGAAGAGGACAAGTGGTGAAAATTCTGTCGTGCAAAAAGATTTGGTCCTGGAAAAATCTGGGCAGAATTGCATCTGATTCATGAGCCCCCAACTATATTCTATTTGTAGTAAGCTTATCGACATTGTTGTATATTATACCTCACATCATCATTGTAACCGTCACATGATCAAATGTTGTACCACACCTCACATGTTGCACTTCATTCAACTTATTGTGCATTTCTTTCCAAAGAAAAATTTGAATATGGTACTTCACCATCTGGTGTCATTCTGGGGGTGTTTTAGATTCCATGAAGGACCAACCTCCATCAAAGACAAAACTTTGCCAAGAAGGCTGAGTTTTGGAGGTAAAAAAAAACATTAAAGTATGCAATTTGCGGAGTTTGGGGCTAGTGTGAAAGCTCAAGGGCCGAGTTGAGAGGTGAGGACCCCTACTATTTGGCAAATCTTATATCAATTTTTGGTTTCTAAGGTCATTTTATTTAAAAAAATTCCTCTCTCACTTTCTTTAGCCATGTAGCCTAGAAGTGAACACATTTATGTTGAATTTTTATTGTTTTAAAACATTAAGAAAATGGTCAAAATGCTTTGTACACAAAAGATTCCAACACAAACACCAGCACAACAAATTTCAAGGTAAAAATATTGAGGTGAAAATTAAGGTAAAATTTTTAGCAACAAAAATTGGGTAAAACATACATGTTAAAAAATTCAAGCAAAAGTTATAAGAGAAAGACTTGAGTGAATAATTCACGTACATATTTCGGAGTAAAAATTTGAGATAGAAGTTTTTATTTATTCAATTTAACGATTGAGAACTTTGAAGATTTTGAATATTTCAATGGGAAAAATGTTCGGCACCTCGGCAAGAGTTAAGATTTCTATTTCCAATCGACCAAAATTTTCCTTGAGAGGCCAACTCTTGGCGCTTAGGCTATCGAAAAGTGTTTCCATGAAGGTATTTTGGACTCTGTTGGCCTCTCGACCTTAGTCCCTAGTTTGAAAGCCGAGAAGCCAACCAATTAGCCTCCCACCCTTGGTCCAAGTGTGAAACCCCCGTAACCCCTAATTGACATAATAAGAAACATATATTCTCCACTCAAAATTAATCATGTAGTTGTAGAAAAATGTTGAAAATAAATGAATCACCTCCACATGTAAGTTGCAACATATAATTTCATATAAAATGAATACATGAAAAAGATGCCTATTTGCAATAATTCTAATATGATACATCTCTTATGCTCAATAATTCATTGTATGGATGTTTGGACATTTAGGGGTTAACCCTTAATGTCTAGCACGGCCGCCTTGTGGCCACAATATTCTTCACATTTGAACATGATAAGGTTCAGATATTGAAATGACCTCCAAATGAAAGATGTAAGTTGAAGAATTGTGAGACATCTTGCATGTCCTTCAAGGGAAATCGATGTCTAGCGTGTGAGCTCCGTATTTCCTGGTAAGGGGAGGAGGGGACTTAGCTTGTGAGCTGCAAACGACGTGCGATAGGAGGTGGCTGACCCTATTGAGAGCCCTCGTAGTGAGCAGATCACAGGTGGTATGGTGAGGTTTGAGATGCAAAATAGATGTGTTGGATGGCTCAAACACCAGATCTGAGGTGAGGAGTTTGATGATGCCCTAAGCAAGTGCAGATCTGTGCAAGTCTGTTCTGAAGCAGGGAACTTAGTGTTGGAGCCAGATCTGTAAACACTTAGGCCACATAGTTGACGATCCATCCCAGATCCGGTGCACTGGGGATTAGATCTACAAACCTTTCCATCAAAGTCCCTCTTCCCCAACCTAGGAAACCAAACATCAAAGATCGCGCGAAGTCTACACCAAACATTGCTGCTATGCAGCTGCGAGTCATCATTGCAGGCTATTCCTCACCATTCCGTGCAATTATTTGTTATCTCATGTGATTATTTGTTCCTAGCATTAGAGTTTACAAATGAAATAGGTAGATTTGTACACACAAACGCGTGTTGTATTCAGTGGATCAGCTGCAGCAGTAGAGTTGCCTTCAGAAAAAACAACGGAGCAGAGGTTGCCAGAAAGACGAGGCGTACATCACCCAAGATCATGGTCGTGCTTCAAACGCCAGACCTACACGAACACCTCAACTTATCAGCCCAACTGGATTCAGGTACGTTCCTCACCAACTTCCATTACTACCTTTGTTTTTGTTACACTAGAAAAGTCACTTCTAGCTTACAAACCCTCACCCTTCTCACATGTACACCCTCAAGAGCTAGATCCACCTCCCACTTACACACCTCTCACCACAACCCGGAGTCCAGATCTAACCTTATCACACGAAAGCGCTGCCAATTTCTCTCTAGAAACAAGGTAGAAAAAACCAAAAATTATCAACAATTAGAAATCCAAATCAGACTGCAACAAATAGCCACGTCCCCTTTCCTCTCTAAAAACCCTAGCAGCTCCCCCCTCCCCACAAATCCTCAAACCAGCAGCACCTATCACCTCAACCCGACCCACACACACTCTCCACAGAAAAAACAAGCATACCCCCTGCAGACTGACTTGACACACTCCCCGTAGACACACACAGATACACCCCTGCAAACAGAGGCTACACACCTACCGCTCAGACAGCGTACAAGCCTTGTAGACAGAATCCAAGCTTCCCCCAAAGCACACGCCCTGCACACAGAGTACAAGCTCTCCCCGAAACCAAAACCTGAACCCTCCCCAAAACCATACTGTGAGCTCCTCCCACAACCTGAACCCGTAGACTACCCACAAGCGACCCCGCACAAAGGCGTTGCGACCCTGCCACTCTGCGAAAAACAAACCCAGCGGCCCTGCTTCCAACGGACTCAAACTGTCTGCGACCTCCCTTTTTCAATCTGCGACCTCCTTGTCTTAACCTGCGACCCCCCCAGTTGCAATCTGCGACCCCCCTACTTATAAACCCCCTCCTCCAGCGAGATGGTCTCCAAGACAGTCAAGTCTGCCATCACCTTCCCCTTTTCGTAACCCACTGGATACGTATACTGGAATACGTACATGTACAAATACTGATATACATACTGGTATCTATACAAGTATGTATACTGGTACATATACGGGTACAAATATTGGTACCTATACTATTACAAATACGGGTACAAATATTGGTACAAATACTGATACAAATACTGATGTGTATACTTGTACATATACGAGTACATATACTGGTATGTATACTTGTATGTATACTGGTACGTGCACTAATACAAATATTGATACTTATAATAATATGCATACTGATGAACATACCAATACGAATACTGGTACGTGCACTAACAAGAATACTAACACGGGTAATGATACAAATACCAAGACAAATATTGAGGCATATACTAACACGAACATACGAATGAATACTAATATGAAACCAAATAAAACTACATATACACACACAAAGACAACCACACAACATCAACAAAATATATACATATACATATACACATACAAAGACGAATACATACAATCAAAAAAACGCAAAATAAAATACCAAAGCCACATACAAATGATTCTAAAACAAAACAAAAAACCCATCTACTACAAACTACTAGTATTAATTGGAGGAGACATGGAGACTAACCCAAGACCCATGCCGAACATATTAAAAAGACACCCCGCTTCGCACAAAAAGAATGCCAAAATATATTTCATACCAAATACTAATACAAACACCAAAACAAACAATTGTACAAACCACAAAGTATATAATAACACCGCATATGAAAAAAAGGACTTAAAAGCCACTTTAAAAACCAACATAAACCCACATACAAATAGTCTTAAACATAACAGTTACATATGCACACGGACAAAAACAACCAAGATAAAATACAACCAATCATACATACATCCATACACTACTAAAACAAAAACAACCATAAAAAACACATGGACAAAAAATAAACTAAAGACGAAAACAACTACACCTACTATAAAAATAAATAAACCCACAACTCACACACAAAATACAAACATCCACCTACCCCCAAACCAACAAGTCATTAATAACACAACAAAGCCTTTAAAATACACCACTAAACATATATACCACAAACTTCTACTACTTCTAGGAGGAGACATTGAAACCAACCCGGGACCCATGCCCAATATACTAAAAAGACATCCTACATCACATAAGAAAAATGCCAAAATCTACTTCATACCTAATACCATAAAACTCCAACCAGAATATGAACACATTGCAAAACCCTTCGCACCATTTCTAAAAAACACACATACATTACACCACATATACAACACTTCCCACCCAAACATTGCCCAATACATACAACAAAAAAATACGCATCCACCACCCCACATCTTATATGCACTAATAATCACTACTCATCCAAACATAGATGAATGTAACCAACTTCTAAATCCACAAAATTTGAACACAATTACATGGACTAATACATTCCTACAAACCTTACTAACCTTACAAAACCCACCAGAACGACACATTTACACTCCACACCCCTATAATGAATTCCTAGTAGACAACCAAAATATTATAAACCATGAGAACTCAATACATAAAAGACTATACGACTTCTTACATAGTCAAGACATACCACCCTCAAATGATATAATAAAACTAAAATTCCCTTACCTCCCTAACAACCTCATAAATGAATCACTAAAATGTCTAGACCCTATACCAGAATACACCCACCCACCCCCACCTCTCCCCTACATCCCTCCTCAAAATCAAAATCAAAACATTAGACCAAACCAAGAAAATACATACATAATCACATGGAATGCCTCCTCACTAAACACTGCCCTTCCTAGCTTACAAACTTTAGTCGCAAACACAGACACACCACCGACTCTTATAGTTATACAAGAAACAAAACTAACCGCCACAAAATCTACAAAATATATACAAAATATATTTCAAAACTATAAACTCATCTTTAACAATACACATGCACTTACAAGATGCATGCAACAAAGGAGACCATACACACCGGGCCGCGGTGGCCTCCTTACATTAATACACAAAAAATATACATTCCCCGGCAACATCAACAAAATCCCTACCCCAATGCACATATCACCATACATTCAAATAATTAAAATCACTAATCACCCACTACAACCGTGGTTAATCTTTCACATGTATATGCCATCCCATCCCGAAGATACTAGATTTCTCTTAGATATACAAAACACTATTACATCCCATATTAATAATCATCCCAATCATACATACCTATTATGTGGAGACTTCAATAGAGACATAGCACTAATTGGCCGCCAAAATGGAAACCATCACACCCCCCCTCAAAACATTGATTACCAATGGCGCCGCTTCACAGAAAACTTAAACTTCACTTACATCAATACCGATACACAATTCTCTATCCAAGGTGGCTACAATTATAGTGATTGGAGTTTAATAGATGGATTCTATATAAATACAAACAACAATACACAATGCACCTCCACAACAAACAAAGATATTATTCTCAACTCGGACCACTCACCCATACAATTGCACATCCCAAATAACACACTAATTAGTAGAACTCCTACAATCCCAAACAAAGACACTATACGCATACTCAACCCCATCCCAAAAACCAACATAGAAAAATTCAACACAAAATTCTTCGAAGAAAACTCCATACAAATAGACTCCCTCATACACACTCTTGAAAACAATAGTCAATTAACACAAGCACAATGGCAAGAAGCATGCCACTCTCTGGACAAACTCATCAATAAAATTTCTGATACACTAGAACAAACTTGTAGAGCACACCCAATACCCCAAATGACAAAGAGAACCTCTCAACAAGGCGGGTATCTACCCCGCAAACTTTCTAAAACTTGGAAACAACACTTAACCACATACCATACCATACGTAAAACCATTAGAATTGTAAAAAACAACCCTCAATGGCGTAACCAACCCATACACAACGAACTACTAACTATACAACACATCCAAATCCCTACCCCGCCGCCTCCGGACCTTCCCCACGATACATGGATAAAAGATATCGCGATAATTGCAAAAAATGCCAACATACAAGCACAAAGAATAATCACAAAATACACCAAAGAAAACATTAAAAAAGCCATATCAAAATACAGACAACTATACGAAATCAGCCCCAAAAAAATTAACAAAAAAGTCTTCAAAAACCTTGAATCCCCACCAATGGATTGTATCAAAGATCAATATAATAATATTCTAACTAGCCCCGAAGACATTGCAAATGAAATATTTAACCAACAAACAAAAACCAATAGACCAACAGTACCAACATGTAATTACCAGCCACAACATACAATAGAATGCACATGTGCAATACGACAATACCCTTGGCACGACCTGGACGGATATACCCTTGACAAACGGGGCGAACCAGAAATTCCACTACATAAATACCTCAACAGAGCCACATACGACACATGCCTTCAAAATCTTGGAAATAATAAAGCCCCAGGCCCAGACCGCATACCAAACTCAATACTCAAAAACATGCCTCCAAGATTTCACAAGCTATTATTTCTATTCTTCTCCCACTGCTATAAACAAAAACAGATACCAAACTCATGGAAATTAAGTACAACAATTCTACTATACAAAAAAGGCGACCCGTCCATACTACCCAACCATAGACCAATTGCACTAGCTAACACAATATACAAACTCTTTACCAGTACACTCACCTCCATACTATCCTCATATGGCGAAAAATTCAAAATCCTACATGATAGTTAAGAAGGATTTAGAGCAGAGAGAAGTACCGCACGACAAATACAAACTATAATAGCCGCACTAGAAGACGCAAAGTTTACTAACCAAGATATATACATACTATACGTGGACTTCAAAAATGCCTTTGGCTCAATTGACCATGCCCGACTTCTAGCAATAATGATGGACCTTGGTTACCCAAAAGATGCAACTACACTTGTTGGAAACAACTATTCTAAATCATCTACATGTTATACCGGTGAACACTTTGGGAAAACAAAACCTATACCCATCCAAAGAGGTACTATACAAGGAGATACCCTCAGCTCATACCTATTCATTATATTTCTAGAACCACTACTCAGATGGCTAGAAAGAGGAAATTACGGATACAATTTTGGCACATCAGAGGTCATAATAAACTTTGCCGCATACGCGGATGACCTAGCCACCATAACTAACAAAATCAAATCAATCCAAATACAACTAAACAAAATTGATAGATATTGTAAATGGGCCGGTATGGACGTAGGTGTCCCAAAATGTGCCGCTACCGGATGCCCAAACAAATCCAAATTGAACCCTACCACTTTCAAAGCCCTAATGCAAGCCTCAAACATCAACAACCGCAATCAACTGATCCCCATACTACACCAAAATGAACCATACATATACTTAGGCACAAACCTTGTTCCCTCACTAAAATGGAAAATCCAAATCCACACCACAACGACAATGCAAAGAACTAACAACATGCCCAGCCACCATGAAACAAAAAATAAAAATGATTGATACCGTACTACGCCCAGGTGTGGCATACAGTTTCTACGGTGTACCATACTCTATGCCAGCTATCAGAAAACTTGATAAAAAAATAATAGCCATACAAAAAACCATATGTGGATTACCAAAATGTATGTCAAATGCAATAACCCAACTCCCACATAACCTATTTGGACTTGAAGCTTTCTCCCTCAAAAATGCATATCTCCGATGTATAGGCGAACAATTACAAAATGCTTTAAACGATAAAGGTAGACTTGGAAAAATATATAATGGATTAACTCACTATGTCCTTGCCCAATATGGTGGCGCTGAAAACATACCGAGAATTAAAAAAAGTGACTGCATAAGATCACCAATAACACGAACATTCTTCTTATTAAAACATATAGCTAAAGCCCACCTTAAAAGTACGCTCCCGAACTTCCTCACTAATCCTACAACACTAGAAATACTATGGCGCCAAGAAACATTAAATCATAACACACTCAATGCCCAACTCTCCCAAAAGCTTCTACAAAAACTCCTCTCAAAAAATATTTTTGAACTAAACCTAATTACCTTACCTAACGGTACACACATCATGAACAATGAAGACTTCAAAACCTACCACTTCACCCCATCTAAACTAATAAAGAGTGCCCTAAGTGTTGCTAAACAACTATTTTGCCACATAACATGCCCCACTATATGTCATACTCCTTGCAACATACACCCATACTCTCATACACTTAAAGATCCATTCATCACCCTCAACAATAACATCATCCCAAGAAATATTCCCACACCAACCAACCCCCCTAACCCTCCACATACATACCACCCCCGCCCCCCAACATACATCCCCAAAAACCCTACCACATACCCCATTAATAATATCATAAACCATAAACATATCCAACACACAGACACAAATAACATACAAAATACCTACACAAAATGTCTATGCCAATGGCAACACAATGATAATACATACAATAAATGGCTCCCCCAAAGAGACCTTTTTCCACGGCATGACACCAATACCTCCACACATAACACTGAAAAATTAAAACAATACTACCAAAAGATCCAAAACAAAATATACTCAGATATCATCCTTGCCCACCATCCACAAGAACAATTCTCAGACTCAAGGTCCGTAACACCACCCATAATTATCCCACTCTTAAACATCTACACAACAGAATGCAACCCCGAAAATGATATCCTTACATCCTCAAACACAATTCAAATATATAACAATCAAACACATCTATACGAAGAAAATGGCCGACATTTACACACCATACCCATTACCCGGCTCCAATGGTTATGGAACCAATATCATACAAAATTACAATCCCCTACAAACATTGAACCAACAACCCAACCCTTTGAAACCGAACTAATATGGCTTTACCAAAGATATAAATATCGAATACCAAAAACTGACCCCCTCAAAAATGCGCAATACACAGTACCCACCCCCATTTTAGACTCACTAATATCATCCTTTAACATCGAACACTCATACTTTTCCTCCCCGATCACATGTCCTATCAAACTAAATAAATTCTACTCACCGTACGAAAGAGACAAAATATTTGGATCCCTAGGCAAGGCCTTTGAACACAAATGGATCGGAAATGGAATAGCTCACCCCCACAACGAGAAAGACATAGAACAAGCCATACATTGGGCTAGACTTGCCGCCAAACACGATCCAAATAACACAAAAACAATCATCGTCACACCGAACAACAATTGGTACCAAAATAACAACCAACATTCAAACCCATTCCCAGATTCCCACATCATTGCATTATTCGAAGCAGACACAATACCATACGAAGAACCTAATATCCCACCTGAGCTAAAAAAACCCAGAATAGAGCCATCTACATTACAAATACTATGCGTCCATCATCAAAATCAAACCCTCGGCTCCCTAGAACAACTTGCGGAACTTACCTCCATAACAGACAATCTAGACATACAACGACCATACACAAAACCGGCCCCACCAACACCCATACAAACCCCCGTAAACAAAAGTAAAAGATGGTCAAAATTAAACTATGACAACAACACATTAAACTACTCCGTCATACCTCCCCCCCTCCCAGACTACCCAACTTATACCACACCAAAATTTAACCCCGCATACAGCTATTACACCGACGGCTCTTTTAAACCACCGGAACAAATTAGCCCGGGCTCTTGGCGAAGAGAAAAAGCTGGCTATGGCATATATAATTCTACCAAAGAAATTAAACTAGCCAAAAGACTCCATGGACTACAAAATATCCTCAGAGCAGAACTCATGGCCATTCACAAAACACTACAAATCATCACAACAAAATACAAAAATGAACCTGCACATATATTCACCGATTGTATAAATGCACTCTACCTACTAAACACTCAAATAACACACCCAACCCTTCACAACAGTCACCCCGACCAAACCATACTAACATCAATGGTACAAATGTTACAAAAACGTACACAAATCACAACCCTTCACAAAGTCAGAGCCCATGCCAACATTGATGGCAACGAACAAGCAGACAAACTTGCAAAAGAAGGCCGAGAAAAAACACACAAAAACGCCAAAGACCCTCACGAACATGCCCATGCCACCCCATACTACTTTCAAAAAGAAGATTGGCCTTCCAAAGAAGATACCCCCGACAAAGGCCCAATTAGATTTCTGGGCAAATATCTCAAAAAACAAGACCTCTACAACAACCTGGATACAATCTCAGAAAATATTCCTAACATAGAAAAATGGACTAACAATAACGACATAGACAATGAACTCTCTACAAACTTTTGGAAAAACCCCATCATCTCAGACTCACAAATAACGTGCCTCATCAAATTCCATACGGGTCAGTACATGGGAAACGCTCGCAAACAACTCTTCTTTGGAATAGAAAGATTCCCATCCATAACATGCCCCATATGCCCCTCAACGGACCCCGACACATGGCTTCATGTGCTACTCAAATGCCAAAACCACCACATTCACTCTCTAATCATCAAAAGACATAATAAAGCGGTATGGGAAATTCGAAAACTAATCACCTCCTACAAAAAATCGAGATGTTTCATACTTATGAACGCCGGCACTTTTAATAACAATCCACAAGAAAACACGGTCCCCCCATGGCTATTTCCATGCTCATGTATGACCCAAAGATGTCATTGCAACGCTAGGCTCAAACCGGACATTCTTTGTGTCAAAGGCTTACCATACAACGACCCACCACCCGAGAACATCAACCAAGACTACACCATTCAATTCATCGAATTTACATATTGCAACGATAGATTCTCCCCGGAAACAATACAAAACAAAATAGATAAATACCAACCCCTCATAGACGACATCATTGCCCTCGGCTGGAATGTGGACCCCCTTATTGTTATCACATCCGGCGCTCGTGCCACCACCTTTATCCCATCTATGAAAACTCTCGAAGATACCTTCAAGATACCCATTGATACAATTAAAACTACCTTTAAAAATATCAACACCATCGCTATTCAACATGCCATGTCTATTTTACTGCATAAACGCAAAATCGAAAACAACCAAGTCCTCCCTGATAGGCAAGACCCCCCTTAGGAACTTCGCCACTTTGTCTCTTCCTGATTGGCTGCATGTTTGGTTTTGTTTTTTGTTGTTTAGTTAGTTTGGTCGTGGTTGGTCGTTGTTGGTTGGTTTCTGGCTACTCATTACATAGTGTCTACCCTCGAAAGGGGGAAGTAGTTCCAGTTCGCTAATTCCTTGTCCGGTGGGCATGGTCTTAGCAATGGAACGAACAGACACTTTATTCACGCCGGTTCCCTTCGGGAACCGGCGTTCTTCTTCTTCTTGTAAGTTGAAGAATCTTCAATCCGAAGGTGTAATTCTTGCTGCAGTCTAATACATTTCTAAAGAGTAAAATACGTGCTTGAAAATACCAACTGATGTTTAAGGGTTAACCCCTAAAGTCGAAAGCCCTCAACTGCCAAAAACCCTCAAAACTGCCCTCTTTCAATGCAAGGTGAAAATTTTTAACTTTTGACAAATTTTTGAGTATGTAACCGTAAGATCTAGTACCTAACTTGTACATGTACATGCCTACCGAATCTTAAATTCAAATTCCTCACCATTTGTGAGATCGTGATGTTCAAAGTTGAAAAAGTATATTTTTACCTTGTTGTAGAATGGAAAACTAATGTTCTGGGGGCCAAAAATAACCATTTTTGAAAGGAAATTTGACATGAGGCTCTTCAAATTCTTGTTCCTATGTGAGTAAGGAATATGTCCATATAATTTTTACCCTCATAGGACCTATAAAACCTAAAGAAATGCTTAATTTTTCACATGGAGGTATGCTGAAATACAAATACAAATGCCCATTTTCAACAATTAAAAAGGCATGTAAAACATTATTGGATTGAAAATCCAAACGGTGAGATCATGCTTTACTACCTCCCTTACATGTACGAAAAAACAAATTCGAAAAAAAGTAAAATCTCAATTTTTGGTGAATTTTTGCAGTTACTGCGATCTAATTGATTTTGGGCAGATTTTGAGTATAAATGAGCATGTACCGCAGTTTTGGGCAGATTTCAGCATGCCCTAACAGTGTTTTCAAACTTTGACCGTGAATATCTCCTAAAGTATGAGGAATTTTGAAGCATGAATGGTGTCATTGGAAAGGTATGGGAAAACTCTACAACCTGCAAAAAGTTGTAGCTTCATACGATCTAAATTTAGTAACTGAGAGCTTGACCAGAGTCAGATCGACCACATTCTGGTCGATTTCGACTTTTTGCAGTAACTGAAGCCCAGCAATTCTTTAGGAGTCTTGAGACAACTAATTGGCCCAGAGTATAATATGTTGTTAGAATCGAATTGGAAGTAAGTTCTGCAGGAGAGAATGTTGAGACTGTACTTGTAAATTCCTCCTCATCCTCATGAACATGTGCACCACACCTTGTACGATGATAGTAATCTATATTCGGGTTCTATCAGGACAGAATTGCTTTCATCAAGCGCAACAAACAAAAAAACAAACAGCAAAACAAAATAAAAACAGAAAAACTCCTACTTCAGTTCCCTTTGAGGGGGCTGGCTCAAGTACCGGAGGGTTGGATTTGGTAAATTATGATTTGGAAAAAGATGCCAAGAATTTTGGAATTTTTTTTTCAATAAAACAATTTTTTAATTCGGTGAAAGAATGATTTTTTGAAAATATCTGTTTTTGCCCAAAAAATAATAATATCTACATATAAATAAATATTTGGCGCTACAATGCCGAATTCGACCCTTGGGTATGTTAGTGCATGCAAAACAAAGTTGCTGTGAAAGTGAGGCAAGGATAGCATTGACCTCAATCTTGCATTGTACTGTACAGTGGGGTCCAAAAATAGTTTGAATTTTTTGCTTAAGTACGTATCCACTACACTGCTACCAACGTTGGCGCCCTCCTGAGGGCTGAAAAATTGTCAATTTACCATGAAATTTTTGGCACAAGATCAATTCTATGTTGGTAACATGTACGCCAAATTTCAAGGCCAAGAGATTTATACAAAAAAAGATATCCAAGATTTACCAACATGGGATAGTTGTAAGAAAAGTTTCACAGCTGCCAACTTTGACACCCTCCCAAGGATTGAAAGAATTAATTTTTCCCATAAATTTTTTAGCATGAGACCACTTCTATGTTGATTACATATTAGAAAAATTTCAAGTCCAAAAGATCCACACAAATAAAACTAATTCAAAATCTAGCAACATGTGTAGTTGTGAGAAACATTTCACTCCTGGCCAATTTTGACACACTCCCAAGGATTGAATTTTTTGTGTTTTCCCATGAAATGTTTGACATGAGACTTCCTCCATGTTGATCACATGCATGCCAAATATGAAGGCCAAAATATCTACATATCAAAAGATTTTTGACATCTACCAACATGCATAGTTGTGAGAAACATTTCACTGCTGCCAACTTTGACACCCTCCCAAGGATTCAATTTTTTTATTTTTTCCCATGATATTTTGGACATAAGACCATCTCTATGTTGATTATACATGTGTTTAATTTCAAGTCCAAAAGATCCACAAAAAAAAAGAAACAAATCTAAATCTACCAACATGTGTAGTTGTGAGAAACAATTAGGGAAACCATTTCACTATTGCCAACTTTGGCACCCTCCTTAGATCAGAAAATTTGTTAATTGACCATGAAACTATTGGCACAAGATCATCTCCATGTTAATGACATGTGTGAAAAAATTCAAGGCCAGAAGATGAATACAAATTACCATCTTCAAAATCTACCAAAATATGTAGTTATGAGAAACAATTTTGAATATCCTTTTTTGTATTCTTCACGTGGCCTTGGAATTTGGCACAATTATTATAAACATAGAGATGATCTTGTGCCAAAAATTTCAAGGTAAATTGAAAAATAATCAGCCCTAGGGAGGATGTCAAAGTTGGCAGCTGTGAATGGCTCACAACTACACATCTTGGTAGATTTTGAATATCTTTTTTTGTATTCATCATCTGCACTTGAAATCTGGCACACAATTTTTTAACATAGAAATTATCTTGTGTCAAAAATTTCATGGTAAATTGACAAATTTTCAGCCCTCAGGAGGGCGCCAAAGTTGGCAGTAGTGGAGTGTGGAAACGTACATAAGCAAAAAAATTCGAATTATTTTTGGACCCCACTGTACAATAGGGTGACATTCAAATTGGCGTTTGGGCAATTCCAGGGATGGTGTCCCACACTGCTGCCAACTTTGACGCCCTCCACAGGGCTGAAAAATTGTTCTTTCACCCTGAAATTTTGGGAACAGCATCACCTCTATGTTAAAAACATGCATACCAAATTTCAAGTCCAAAGGACTTATAAAACAAAAGATATTAAAAATTAACCACGATGGGGTAGCTGTGAGAAAAGTTTCTCAACCGCCAACTTTGACACCATCCCAAGGATTGAGGAAATTTTTTTTGCCCATGGAATTTTTGGAGTGAGAACACCTTTATGTTGATTACATGTGTGGAAATTTTCAAGTCCAAAAAATGCACAAAAAAAATCACATCCCAAATCTACCAACATGTGTAATTGTGAGAAAAAAAGGGAAAACCCATTTTACTACTTCCAACTTTGACACCCTCCCTAGGATTGAGGGTTTGTGATTTCAACATGAAATTTTTGACACATGGTAACCTTTATGTTGATAACATGTGGGAAAATTTTCAAGGCCAAAAAATGTATTCAAAAGAAGATATTCAAAATCTACTAACATGGGGGTTAGTTGTGAGAAAAGTTTCACAGCTGCCCACTTTGACACCCTCCCAAGAATTCAAAAAAATTTATTTGTCCATGAAATTTTGGGTATGAAGTCACCTTCACGTCAAATACAAGTGTGGAAAATTTCAAAATCCAAAAGATTTACACAAAAAAACATATACCAAGTCTACCAACATGTATTGTTGTGACAAACAAAGGGGAAAGTTTACCACTACTTCCAACTTCAACACCCTTCCTAGGATTGAGTTTTTGTTGATACATAATGAAATTTTGGCCACAAGATCATCTCTATATTGGTAACATATGAGATAGATTTCAAAGCCAAAAGATGTATATACAAAAAAAAATTATTCCATATCTACCAATGTTTGTAACAATGAGAAACTATATTGAAGGGGCATATTGAGAATGTCAAATTATCTTTGACACCTCGTACTCTTCATTGATTTTATTCATGTGACTAAGCTACCAAACATAAATGCATCTTGAAAAGATCAATGAAATCTACATGTAGAATTGCAGAGTTGTTTTGTGTAGAAGAATCCACTTGTCATAAGGTTTGGTGTGCATTATGCACGTATGACGAGTTTTCTCCTCCAAATATCTGTTGAGCACTATGTAAAGGAAATGTTGTGTGTATTTTGTCATGTGATTTGTAATAGAGTGAATGTTGAGATGGTATTGAGAGTGAATGTATTAATAGATCTTGATGTTTGAAGAGCATTTGTGGTGAAATTGGGTTGTGGGTATTGTAGATCTGGCCTAAATACACTAGATCTAATGTAGATCTAACTTGATCTACTAAACCCTACTCAAATCTAGAGTATTAGAGTGAGAAACCGTCTATGTTAGTTGTGGGTATAGTCTGATTTGTTGCAAGCTGGTGTGAAAACACTAGATCTGATGTAATCTGATGTAATGATGAAATCTCCATTTAACAAAACTGCCTTGTTGCTATTGCTGCAGGAGCCTCGTCCACCCAGTGTGGAGAGGACGAGCCTCGTCCACCCAGTGCGGAGAGGACGAGGCTTATGGAATTTATGACTGAAGTTAGTCACCTGTTTTACATTGCTGACTAGAATTAGTCAGAAATTCCCCATTTATCCTACGTGCCTTCATTAGTGACTGTGGTAGTTGATTCTGGGGTAAACAGGAGTTTGAAGAATACGACGATGTGCAGATGATAGAAGTCAGCAAAGGCAAGGAAGTCAAGGCGGACACCACCTTGCCATCGCCGCCGAAGCATCGTCCGGCTGATGAGAAGAGGAAGAGGATTACCGAGGTACAGAAGCTTGAAATCAGCGGGGGTGAGCCGAAAATAGCCCGGACAGAGAAGGGTACCGCTGGCATTTACAAGAGGAGAGAAGGAGTCCCTTGATTTGCAGGATCAGGTGAGGACAAAGAAGGGATCCTCCATTGCTGAGGAGAAGAAGACACGGGGAAAGGGTGGCAAACAGAAGAAATCAAGGAACCTTGCTGTCGTGGCAAAAGATAGCAAGGAAGTCAAAGTGGGGACTCAGGTGGACAAGAGCACATCAAGGGTAAGGAAAGTCGTCGCACTACCCACTTGGTTCTTTTCTAAACTGCATGATTAGTTTTCGTGGGAGTCCTTATTCCATCATTTTCAAGTGATCGTGGAATTGCAGACAAGTAGACAGAAGGATGAAGCCTCAGCACATTCGGAATTTAGCAAAGGGGACGTTGTGGAAATCATGGGTGTTGCAGACGGTGAAGAAGAGCATGTGGTTGGTATTGAGAAGGTGATTAACTGTGAGGGGGCCAGATTGCATGGGGCCACAATTCCAGAAGGTTGTGTCTCCGTGGAGGTGCATAAGAGCAACAACAACGACTACATTATCTACTCCAGCGTAGAGTTAGACGACCCTCCCATCACGAAGATGGGACAGACAATAAATAGCTTTATATTGTGGCCCACACAATTCTTAAAGCATCCATTGTAATCATCAATGTCTATTAGCGGACTATACTTAGTCACTTACGCTCATAAACGTTTTGATTCTCATGACTATATGTAGTCATTTGCTGTAGTCACATTTTTGAAAGCAACGACTATTCATAGTCAAATTTTTTGCATTTTTGAAAGCAACGACTATTCATAGTCAGATTATGAACCATTTCTAAACCAAAAGAATGACTAATTCTAGTCATCACAACCATTCCATCCAACTATTGGTAGTCATATTATGACATCATTACATTCCAGCATTTTAGTCATGTACTTGACAAAGCTGACTAAATGTAGTCAGATGGTGCTGACTATCCTTAGTCGCATACATGTATATATATATGACTATTAATAGTCATGGAGTTGAATATGCTGACTAAATATACGTAGATGGTTCTGACTAATCTTAGCCACATATATATGACTAACAGTAGTCACATTTATCGGGCTGCCCGGAATCGAGGTCCCAAAACTCTTTTGGAAACGCGCTTGTGGGAACGCGTGCTCGCAGATCTGAGTATAGAATCTGACTTGTCCATTATGACTGGCTTGAGGACTAAATTTGGTAGTAGTCATCACCCACTCATATGACATTTGGTAGTCATAAAACCCAGTCATATTTCCACTGTTTTCCTAGTAGTGCTAGGGTTGCACATATTCCGACCCTTGAAAAACAACGGAGTCAAGTCAGCCAATAAGGGACGATAAGAGACGATAAGGGACGATAAGGGACGATAAGAGACGATAAGGGACGATAAGGGACGATAAGAGACGATAAGGGACGAGAAGACACGATAAGGGACAAGTCTCTGGCGAGAAGGAAAAATTTACACCCGAGAGAGCCGGTTGCAAACGAAGTAACATTTCAACAGCATAGCTGGAGCCGGGGACGGGACACTCTCGATTTTGATCCGCGCTAGACGGTGCACGACCTCTCGAGCCTCGTCAATGTTGTACGTCCATGGCAGTGGGTGCAGCAATGGTCGAAGAAATTCGTTCATCGCGCAATACCCGAAGAGGTTGTTGAAGTCCCAACGACACTAGAATGCGAGTGGTGAGCGGTGAGCGGTGAGCAATGAGCCATGAGCAGTGAGCCTCTTTTAGTATGAAATATGCTGATTCTGAGAATATTACCAAAGTAATATTCTATTTTTACTAATAATAGTACTTTTTGAAACCTATAACCGTGGACTGCAAAATGGTTTTAATGACATTAAAGTTCTAGATGGCCTTCTACTGGATTGAACTTCCAGTCATTTCAAAAGTATAAGGTTAGATTTTGCACATTCTTTAATACCCAAATTGCTCTCTCCAATTTACAAATAGATGATTTTTGTGGATGAAATTTTTTATGGATGTATGAAGTTATAGATGAACAAATTTCGTGGATAAACAAGTTTTGGGTTCAAAAGGGTGCACGGACGTGCATCAATCAAATGACCCCTACCAAATTAACTCGATTTTTCTAATATGATGATGAAGTACGCAAATGTATATTGTAGCAACGACATCTAAAATAGATAGTACTCTAAAAAGCACCACCTACAGTGTAGTGATGCCAGCCTCTTCCTGAACAAAATTCGCCAACTCCACATCCGACATCTAAAGATACCAATGAACTTTACAAAATATCAATTGCAGGATTATGGGCACCTTGGCACCGAAGTGCCCATATGGAGCTCTGTTCGTTCTTGTAGTTTCATTTTTTATTGCAAATAAATTCTTCCAACCTTCGTCTAAAAGAAAACAGTAAACTTTACAAAATAGCAATCGACGGATTATGGGCACCTTGGTGCCAAAGTGCCCATATGAAGTACTAGAATGTCTTGTAGTTGCGTTATTGTACAGCTAAGAAAATCTTCTATTCTTCACACAAAACGAGGAAACAATTAACTTTACAAAATGTTTGATTGGAGCGCAATGACTCTTCCATAGCCAAAATATGGAACTGGCATCACATTCTTCAGCGGCCTTCACATTTCGGGCTGATTCCCACTTGTTACGATGGTCTACGGTTGGAGCACCTTCGTACCGCTTGATAGTCCTGCCATATCGCTTGGTAGGATGGGCAACACCATTGGAGGGACTTGGACTGATTGTTTGTAACCGCTGTTGTGGGAGAGGCTTGGAAGAGACGTCGAGGTGACATGTCAAAATCCTTCATCCGGAGTTGAAAGCCGGCCTCTTCTAGTAATAATATCTCGCCCTTTGTGAGATTAGTGCCGCGGGCAACGAGCCAGTCCAGGAAGCGTGACCCTGTAAGAACGCCCAGTAGTTGGACTACATCATTGCTCGCATCATGTCGTTGGTCGTGGCAAAGTAGAGGCAAGTGCCTCTATTGCCGGACATTTGTAGCCACTTGTTGTGCATGGTCCCCGCAAGGTTGATGGACGGCATTTCCGCCAACTGCTCCATGTCCAGTTTCTACAGTTCATGTTCTAGGATTAGAGGGTAGGATTTACAGATTCTCAAGCAAACTTGAACGGCAAATAGGGCTATGATCTCAAATATCAATAAGTAAAATTTAGGGTTTGGGAAATTAGAAGTGTTCCATGTTCATGAAGCCACCCCATTGGCCATAGCGGAAGTGCCAGAAACCGAGTCAGTCATCGAGTTCCCTTATCGTTCCCCAAGAAGCTGCACGAGATGACAACCAACAGCCTTTGATAACGAGGTACAATTCTTCCGCCTCTTCAGATGTCTTGGCGTCTCAGTATTGTCTACAAAGTCTAATGTGCTAATCTCGGAATTCAGGTCGAATAAGTTTATTTGTTTGTCTATTCAGGGATGTAACCCAATGGAGTAGACAAGACCTCTTTTTGTCAGCCATCTTCATAGTGGGGTCACCGGTTTCGTAAACAATGCGCACACAATTTCAGTTTGCATGGGCGCTATCCGCCATGAATGCTTTGAAGTTAGAATTCAGGATGGTGTGATGTGCCACGATGCCGTTTAGGGACATCCACATATGTTTCTGCAATTCAGTGTCTCTGCTTTGTATGTCACAAACTGCAATGGTCATCACGGGGCAATATTCGGTGTCATAAACGTGGCAGGCCATTGTGGTCCAACCCTTGACACGCTTGACGTGATCAAACATGATCCAGGAGCTCTGGAGGTCTCCTCCGGGCTGCATATGTTTGACGATGTCGACACCATTGCCCAGTCTTTCTTCAGACATCTTTAACAGGTACACCTTCTTCTTGCCTTGCCCTGGGAACATGCTATCTTGGATGTATGCGTACGGACGTTTCAACTTTAACTTTATGATGTTGTCAAAGGGTCCTCCATTAGCAAGGGGTCGCATGGTCCAGATAGCATTTCTGATATTAGGTGAAATCATCTGGGAGATACTTGACCCTTTTGTAACGAAGTGTATCTAGATTTAGGAACTTAAGATCATTTTTCCCCCTAGGTCTACTTTGTAATTGCCCGAGGCAGTCTAAAATAGAAGAAGTATCTACTTTAGGCGGTTTAGGGTGTCGTGAATTCTGGGAAGGATAGCTCAAAATTGACTGAGAACCACTTTTAGGTAGCTCAAGCATTGTTTCTGTAATTGGTGAGAGGAAGGAGTACTGAGGTTGTGCTCTAGGGAGGACCTCATCATCGGTGAACTCACTGAGAGTGATGGTTTCAGGATCGGAGGACTCAAGCTTCACATGAGATTCGAAGTCAGAATTGGCTGGATTTTTCTGATTCAGGAGTACGGCGGGTGGAGGTCAAAACAGAATCACCAAACACTCTGAAATTCCCAGTCGGGAGTCTCCATGTAAGCTCGGAATCCTTAACCTGTTTTCTTTGCAAAACAGTTGCAACATCATGAATTCTCTTGGCATCATAAACTTCTTGCTCTATCAAGACAGACTCTCTAACGAGATTGAAACGGTGACTGACCCTCGACTCCAAGACCCAGACAACTCCATCAGCATTGAGTGGAAGACAGAGGGGTAGCGTGCCATTCAGACCACGAAGGCTAGCCATTGCCATGATGCGATTTGAAGCGAGAAGTTCTTTAGAATGAGTGTGACTAAGGTCTTATACCAAATGATTTAGCTAACTAGGGAAGGCTAGTAACTAGCATGGGCGATTAGATCTTAGAAAAATTCTTTACCGTGTTAATAGGTCGTTTAAATAGAAAAGACAAATTAAGATTTGACAAGAGTCTGATTCTTGGCGGTCTGACAATCTGGTTGAAATTTAATCAAGAGAAGTTAATTCAGCAACTGATTTGGCAAATATAAGTTTTATATTTGGATTTTGTCTATGAATTTGATAAATTTGGGAGTTGGAGATGCAGAATCGGAGTTAGCTAGGGTTAAATGGCAGCTTGCATTGATGTTTTAAAATCATGGTGGAGGGCAGTTTATGTATTATAGAGAACAAGTGTACCATGGAAGGGAGGACCATTTAATGGACTGGGTTAGTGGACTTGTGCCGTTGCAAAATGTACAACTACTCTATTAAAGGCTATTTTTCCAGAGCTATGGATGTATTTGAGATCGAAAGAGATGCAAGAGGAGCCAAAGAAGAGACGTAGGAAACCTGGGCTTAGATTTTCAACACCAAGACAACTAGAGTATTCTAGGATGACGAGGAAATCGAAGGTTAGAAGCAGGGTTGTCTACATAGACGGACAGGGGCCCAAAGACAGCGGACGGACGGACAGTAGGACGGACGGACAGGACGGACAACACTTTTTGGCAGACAGATGCGTGTAAAAAAAATTACAAACCCTAAATCTAATTTTCAACTTACCCCCTGGTAAAACACGTGTGCACGACACGTCAGACGGCATTCCACGTCACATCAAGGGGCGGGCGCGTGCCTTCGGACCGTGCGTGCCTTCGGACCGCGCGCGCAGCATTTGGGGCTGGACGCGTACCAATCTAGACCGCGCGCGTTCATGTAGGGCTGGGCGCGTTCCAATTAGGGCCGGGTGCATGCATACAGGGCCGGGCGCATACCCCTAAGGGCCTCGCGCGTGCATTTCAGGGTCGGGCGCGTACGCGTCAGGGCCGGGCGCGTTGCACTCAGGGCCGGGCGCGTACCGCCAAGGTCGGGCGCATAACGTTAGGGGCCGGGCGCGCAGCGTCACGGGCCTAGCGCGTTCCATTGTAGGTCGCGCGCGCACCTGCCTATCGGCCGCGCCCGATTTGGGGCCGGGCGCGCGCGCGATCGAACACTGCGTCTGCCCTTCAAAAGGGCTGAGGTTTAGAGAATGTGAAAGAATTCAATTGTACCAGGGTGCTCTAACATTAAAATTATTTATTTCAATGTCGTGCTTTCATGAATGGGCACTCTCAACACCAAGTACATAGTTTAAAACCGCGGTGCTATTGTACCATGCTATCACCACACCACTAAAGTCACTTTTAACTTGTAGTACCCTCATGTCCGTCATCTTTTAATCATATGAGCTTGAGGATTCTTCATTGTGTTTTCGCTTTCGTTTTGATTGGCGAACATTTTTGGGAAGAAAAAGCCCGCGAAGCACCACCGTATTGTCGCCAGGTACCTCATCGCAATCCTCATCGTCTGCATCATCGCCCGATGATGAGAAGTTCTCCGCTGCATTTTCCAAGACTGGTGCCACGTACTCCTCAATCTACGAGGCCAAGTTTCGTAATTGTAGCTCGGCTCCAGTAGTTGATGCGGCGTTCACAAGTTGTTTTACTCGGATATTCTTCCTTTTGTCTGTTACTCCATCCATGTTTTTGGAGCGGTTGCCTTTGGCCCCAATGACTCTCTCCGAGGTTCCACTTCGCCAAGGTCCCGTGAAGAAAGGGAGAGTACCATTGTTCTCGCCCCTTCGTGTCCCTAAATGGCTGCTCATAGTAGAGGACCCAACCCTCGCGGAGGGAAGTTGTGGGGTTAGTATTGCACGCTCCACACCACCATTTGGGCCAAGTGCGCTACGGTGGACGCGTGGCCGAACTATTGTTGAAGAGGTCTTTTTCTTTACACGTAAAAGAGTTCTTCCGATCGATGCGGTACTTTGATCACGGGGCCGCCGAAACAAATCTTGTAGTGGCATGTCTTCCTGTGAGTCCGGTTCTATTGCTTGAAGCAAAACCGAAGAGCTTCTCACAACTTCAATGGACCCCGTGGTGGCCATTGGCTCATGGAATTCATTATCGTTTCCACCACTGCTCACTTCGTTTCCATCGTGAGGAAATGTATCGTTTGCTGCAATGCCAATGCCATGACCGTCGAGTTCAGGGCCATCGCCACTAGAAGGGCCCAAGGCGCTAGAGCCGTTTGAGTTCATAGAGTGATTCTCCGAGATGTTGTCATCTCCATCAAGATTGCCCCCCAATGCCGACCCATCTTCGTCTGCCCTAGCTTCTTGGGCACGGTCTTCACCCGATAATTCTACTATAGTATGGACTGCCGCTCCGTCGACATCATCAAACACAATAGGATCCACTGGGTCACCGTGGACGTTGTGAAAATGGTCATGTAGTGCATCTCCACTGTGCTCGTTGTTTGCGGAGTTGTCCCTAGGTGGGCTATGATCAGACACATGGTTGTTGTCACCGGCAAGGTCTTCCCAATCGCCGCCCATCCAGTTATAACCCTCATCATCCGACTCCAAATCCTCGTCCTCTGTGTTTGAAGGAAGTCCCCCATCTGGATCAGACTCCTCCGAATGCACATTCTCCTCATACCATCGAATCGGGTCTGGACGAGCACGTTCTCGGAGCAATCGACTATTCGTGTAGATGTAAACCAAATCTTCCGCTTTCTGCACTCCCAAGCGATTTCGGCTCTTACTATGCACGAACGAATACATGCTCCAATTACGCTCACATGACGAGGCCGAGCAGGTTTGTGCTAGTATACGCTTCGTAATGATAGGCAATGATTGCCCGCCCACGCGGTTCCACCATTGGTGAGGCAAGAGGTTGTTGTTTTCAATTTCCCCAGCTTCCTCCGGTGAATATGGGCCTCACAATTCTTCATACTCCGTGATTTCGAGCATTACTGCCGAAAAAGACACTCCGAGTGGACCACAGAGCGTCATAACAACCTTGTTTAGGGCCCTTTTGGCCTCACCATTGTTTTGAATTTGGAAGTTATTGGCTAGATAAGGATTCAATAAAGCCCCTGCATAATGGAGATCTGTTGTCATCATCTCCCAACGCCGTAGGAATGATCCTTCAAGGCGAGTTGCAATTCCGTCAAGCATGTTGAATGGCGCATTGCGCAGCTTGAACACATGCTCCTTTAGCTTGTTCATGGTCACCCAAGCAATTCCCATTGCCGGAGTGTCACCATCAAAAGTCCGCAATGCCTTTAGTACTGGTGCCACTACAAATTCAAAGTTACTGCACCGATGCCAGATAGTCTCGTCTAGAACGGTGGCTCGCACCTGCGATGCCTTCGCATGGGCACGGTGCCCGTTTTGCCTATCGAAAAGAGAGAATATGTAGGATATCCATGCTGGGTCTATCACAACCATCTCTAGGGCATTCTTCACTTCCAATAGACGATGGATCATTATGTAATTGCATGCAAACCTTGTTGCTGCTGGCCACAACAGAGACAATTGTGGCAAAAATCGACGAAAAAGGGCCATGGGCACATGGTGGTTCCGGATATACAATGCAATCTGTTTCGCCTTCTGGACGAGGTCTGCAAACATGCCTTCCTTCCCCCAGTCCTCGAGGAGGAGGTCCAAAATATGTGCACAACATCCTTGAGTATATATGTGCGGGTACTCATCGTTGACCTTCTTCATTGCTCCCAACATGTTTGAAGCATTATCGGTGCACACTTGGACCACATTCAATGGTCCAACCTTACGGATAAAACTTTTCAATTGGTCCCTTATATATGCCGTAGATTTCTTCATACCCGTGGTGTCTATAGACCCCAAGAAGATATCACCATTGGACATATGAGCATGATATTCATGAGAGGGCGACGTGTAACATTGTCCCACCCGTCCGAGCATATTGTTGCCCCATACTTGGCAATATCTACGCCGGTCTTCTTGTCCACAAGGTCTTTCACTTTTTTTTTTAGAGGCTCAATGTATGTCGTCCTCATGGCATTGTACGATGGCGGTGTATAATCGAAACCCGCCTTTGACGTTGCGAGGGTGGCCTTGATGAAGGCCGGATGTCTAACCATGTTGAATGCAACGTTGGCTTCATAAAAAAATTGTGCCCATAATTCGTCCAATTCTTTTCGTTTTTCTATTTGATAAGCCTCTGGAAAGCTCCGTTGTCGTACAGATCTTGGTGTTGATGATGCTGCTTGGCTTAGAGGATTCGTGGACTGCGTGTTCTCCTCATTTCGAGTTTCCAAGAAACTACCTTGTTGGATGGATTGGCTAGAACAAGGTTCAATGGAACATGTTGCTAATGCGCTAGGAAGGCCAACGATCTCCGCCTCGGTCATCCTAGTAGGAATAATATTCCCGCATCTTTTAAAACGGGCCTTAACAGCTGCTGGGGCCTTAGTGCACGAAGTCTTCGTCCATTGTGGATACCCATAGTGTGACATGCACCTCCCACGTTTGTATGCGAACGTGTAATTGCACCAAACACATGTCACTTGATCCTTCTTGTTAAATGTGTACCATGGAGCCCACTCCTTCGTTTGAGCCCTTTGTTGAGACGACATCACAATAAAATTGGCGCGCAATGTTGTGCCAAAGAGAATTCGCCAAAAGTAATAGGAAATTATGTGTGCATAGAAAATAATGACCCAAAGGTCACTCACAAACTTGTAGATTCATGCAAGGAGCCCAATAAGGAGTTCCAGGACACGAAGCCAAGGATGTGAGGTGAGTCAAGCACATCGCATATAGTTCTTATATAGTGCTGGAGCAGGAGCATCTGGGGCCGGGCGCGCACAAGGGTGGTCGGGCGCATTCTCTATGTGGCCGGGCGCGCACGCTGTTGGCCAGGCGCGCACGCTGTGGGCCGAACGCGCACGCTTCCAGCCGAGCGTGCACGCTATGGGGCCGGGCGCGCACAATGTTGGGGCGTGCGCACTAATTCCTACTATATATTGAAACATTGCAACACTTAACATTTTGATATGTAAAACATCTCATACAAAACCACTAAATATACATGATGCCATTCAATTTACAAGGTTTTATTAAATATACAAAATATCGCTCAATATTAAATGGCAGTTATAAAATTGTAGAAAGCTCTTGTTCCAAAACAATTCAACATTGCTCTATGTACATTTCTCGCACTGTTGTAGTTCTAGAATCCCTTAAAGCCAGTAAAAAATGAAAGAAGATTGTCTTTCTCCTGAACTCGTGCCTTCAAGTCTTGAATTTCTTCAAGACACTTTGCAACTTCATTATCCTTCTCATCGAGCTGTTCTCCTAGATCCTCAATTACATCCAAGCTTTCTTTTAGTCGCTTCACAACTCGAAGATAATCATCACGACTCACCCAGTCACCCTCCGTAGACTTTTTTTTATTATCCACGCCCTCCTCAGGTACCGCATCCGTCTTCGTGGCATCTCCGTCTTGTTGTGAAACCGACGGTTTAGGGTTTGACGCTGATATGATGGACAATTCTTGAAGCGTGTGCACAGACTGATGACATCCAGTATCCGAGTCGGATGATGAAGACGCGGACCACTCGATTGTTTGATTCAAAGGTTCAACTTCCATGGTTTTCCCGAGACCTTCTCCTGGAAACTTCCGCACAAACGATATTGTTAATCCAATGACTGGCGCCATCTTGGAGTGTGTTTGGATTTCCATTGTCCTCCAATCCACCGGTACGCCAAGTACCACCTCCGCGTAAACCATTCGTAAAATTGAAATGTTTACCGAGTTGCGGCTCAATTTCGCCTCGTCGTAAATGTGCTGGTACGCTTGGATACAACGATCCTTGAAGAACTCATTGGTGCAGTACCCCTAGTTGGCCCTATTTGTACGTCGCATTAGAGAATATCGCGAGTATGGTCAGAGGTGCCCCAAATGACACCATCCAATGTATTTTGCACATTGTATAAATGTCCATGGGGTTGGAACTGACTCCCAACCAGAAAATGCCTTCATCTTCTCATCCATCAACACGTGAAGGCGCTTCTTCTGCTTTGAGCGTGCGTGACGAAAATCACGCTGTCGCTTTCCGTGGGGACTGCTAGTGGTAGATGGTTGTCCAGAATCCATGGTTCGAGGTGGAGGAATACGAAGGTGGCAAAATACAAAGGTGTCAATAGACACCGTAAAAAACTTCCCAAAAGTGCCAAGCAAGCAGCCACCACGTGGCAGTTGCAGGCCAAATCGCCTAGGAAGTGGAGTCCGTAACTTTGAAATCTCATATTTATAGTAAATTAGTGACCTCTGGCGGGCGCATACGACCAAGAGGCGCGCGTACGCTGGAGGGCTGCGCGCGTACGCTGGAGGGCCGGGCGCGTACGCTGGAGGGTTGCGGGCGAACGCTGGAGGGCTGCGCGCGAGAGGGGTGTGCCTTGAACTTGTGCCTTGAACTTGACATACAATACTTCTACTTACTTATAACCTAGTGCCTTGAATTTATACTTACTTATACAATACTTATACTTTTACATACAATACTTAATACTTATACTTATACAATACTGATACTTAGGCACACAATACTTATGCTTACTTGATGATTTTTTTGGGGAGAGTTAGTACCTTCAATTAGCATGCTCAATGATTTGTTCCGCAAACTTATACTCATTTTAAGATATAATATGGATAATTTGTATGGTAGAATGCCATCTCTTATCATTTGGAAGGCCGTTGCAATTAGTTACATATAATTCAACCAAGAATAATAATGTTGCATTAATATTGGGGATTTTGTTACATCCCAAATCATTTATTATGCAAGAAAGTAACATGATTTTTTTTGTTTAGTCTTATGATTGACATGTTTGAGACAAAAGTTTAAGTTTTATTCTTCAACACATGATATAAATTCCACTACAACAAAATTCTCGATGATACTATAGACTATTGTAGTCGGTTATCAAATATTAGACAAAAGTGAATTTAATTTATTGACTAGGTGCATGAAGTTGTACAGTTATGGAAGATCATAACACATTCATCAAATATATAATTTAAACGTATACAAGACTGTATAGAACATTCACTTTATTACATCTAGCCAAATTATAAAACATGGTGAACCATACAAACTTGATTAACGTCAGAGATAAACAATATTGTTTTGAACTAAAGCCATTTACAAATAAAGTGCAATTTACAAAATTCACAAGGTCTATGATTTCAAAATGTTACAAAAT